>JAZKJV010007113.1:0-350733 GCA_037367405.1 Ottelia alismoides
TTGTCAGGAATTTGTACATGCTAAAAACTTAAAAAGAAATGCCCTCAACGTAGGAATACATCGTACCATTAATGTAGGTATACATCGTACCATTAATGTAAGTATTTCTACATCGAGAGTAGGATCCGTGACTCAAATTGAAGCCATGAAACAAGTAGCCCGCAAATTAAATGCAAGTTTTCTAAATGTATAGATGGAATAATCCTATTTTAAATATATTGCAGAATTTCATGATTTAGGTTTTTGAACGAAATTACATGTATAACATGTTTGGTAAATGCATAACACGGACTCGAGATTGCTCAAAAAAATATGATAGATTTTCTAAATTAATAACATAATTTTAGACAACGTCTAAATTTGTTATGGAGGTTAAAAATGAAAAGCTATATGGCAAGATAAAACGAGGAAGATGATCAAAGAAGAAGCCTTTGATTTCCATAAAGGATAAATTTACTTAGTAATTGAAGGTAGATGATAAAGGATGGGCGTTAGATCTTAGATCCAACATTAATCTCACATTGTGATGGAAGAGTTTGTGGTGTTTTTAAAATATTTCATTATTTACTCCCAAGGTAAAACATAAATTTACTCGACATTTGGGCTTGAGTTCTAATGAATTTATACATCTAGATCAAAGTTTAAGCATCATGCCATTTTGACTCCTAATTAAAAAGATACAATGATTTACTGTTTCAGGAATCTATACTACTACTATTAGTGAGTTTTTCCTATCCTACAGTCACGTGGCATTACATTACAGTTCTCTCCCTCTCCAATTCCCATGTGGCCCCCTCCCTCTCTCTCTCTCCCGTGGCCCCCTCCCTCTCTCTCTCCCCAATTCCGTTCTCTCTCCGATGTTACACCACGTGGTCCCTCCCTCTCTCTCCCCAATTCCAACACTGCCCCCTCCCTCTCTTCCCCATTCCCACGGTCCATATTACACCACGCGGTCCCCTCCCTCTTACTCCTCAATTCCATTATCTCCCCTCTCTCTTCCCCTTAAATTAAGCGACGACTTCTCCACTACCCTCAGGATTGGCTTGCCGAGTCGCTCTCTCCCCACCTTATATTTAGGCATGTCGCTCGGATCCACCAACGGGAGAAGAAACGACTACCGGACTCTGGAGGACAAGGTGAGGGCCTTGCTTGGGGTTGGAAAGGAAAGGCCATGTCCTTCGCCGACCGTATCCAGCTTCTAAATTCAGTCATTCGTGGCGTAATCCTCTACTGGGCTGCGGGCATCTACATCCCTGGCGGCACCTGCAAGTTGATTGACAAATTGTGTGCGGGTTTCCTTTGGGGACGCACAAGGCACGATGTGGCGTGGTCCACTGTTTGCTTGCCCAAGGCCGAAGGCGGCCTTGGCCTTCGTGACTTTGCCTCGCTACGTGCGGCCATGGTGGCCTCTCGGTCGTGGAGGGTGCTATCCTCGGACTCTTCCATATGGGCTCAGTATATGAGGAATAAGTACTTGCATTCATTCTCCCTTTGGGATCTCCAGCTCTCTCCCACTGATTCTCGGACTTGGAGGGCTATCCTACGGTGTAGGGAGTCCCTTCGGCCTGCCATTGAGGGCGACACCCCCCCTTATCGTTGGACCCGCAACCCTCGGGGTTTCTCCTTCCTTGACGCATTTGATCTCTTGAGGCCCAGGGCTGATCCGCAACCTTGAGCGTCCGTCGTCTGGCGAAAGGCACTCTGCCTAAATACTCTTGTACACTATACAGGGCGATTTTGCAGCGGCTCCCGACTACTGATAGATTGGCTTCATGGGGTATCGGCGAGCCTAAGACTTTCTATCTTTGCTCTCTGGGACCCGATAGCCATGGCCACCTATTCTTTAGGTGTTCCATAGCCTCGTCACTCTAGACTGATGCTTGCACTGGCCGTGGCTTGCCTGTGCCCCCTATCCTTCCACTGGTGGATACTACCGCTTGGATCACTGCTAATCCTGACCGGACCCAAAGAAATATTTTGTCAACGCTGCTGGCCATGGTGGTTTGGGGCCTATGGAAGGAAAGGAATAATAGATGGACGTCAACTGGCTCCAACCAACCTATCTCTATTCTGCGTGCAACTCTTCGCAATGCTAGGGATCTATGGGGATGAGCTCCTGTTTCGATAGTATCCTGAAATTTGATTCCCTCAGGATCTCCTTACCACTACTGTAATTTCCCTCTTTTGGGAACATATGGGGCTCTTTATGCCTATGTACAATTTTGATCATTTTTGGGAATATAGTGTTTACTTACTTACCAAAAAAATTTAAGCCACTTTATCTTTTCTATCCATTCTCTCCTCTCCCTCTCTCTCTCTCCATATATAATAAAAATATATAATAATCATATATTTATAACATCAATACACATTATATTAAATGTATAATATATAAATTCTTCATATCCATATTATTTATCACATAATTAATCTAATACAAATATTATTAATATATCATATCGGATGTATATTATATATCCATGTATATAATTAATTTACAAACATATATATGAGAGTGTTTGGTATAATATATGTTTCAACCCATATATTATTTAAATATTATATTTACATATAATACTAATATAAACTATTATAGAATGTCTATCATATATAATAATAATTACCTAATAAATATTTATTAAAGTCATGTTATTATAATGTACAGAATGTTTAATTATATTAATAATAGTATTACTGAATAAACAAATAGTTTAGTATATTAAATTTATATATTATAATATATATATATCATTAATTGCATTATTATTAATGATGTAATAAGCAGCCTAATTGTTTATTGACACATGTAATACTAATATAAACTATTATAGAATGTCTATCATATATAATAATAATTACCTAATAAATATTTATTAAAGTCATGTTATTATAATGTACAAAATGTTTAATTATATTAATAATAGTATTACTAAATAGATAAATAGTTTAGTATATTAAATTTATATATAATAATACATATATCATTAATTGCATTATTATTAATGATGTAATAAGCAACCTAATTGTTTATTGACTATATTTATATATTAGCATATATGTCTCATATTAATCATATTAATCAAATATAAAGCTAATATAAGCTAATATAAATTTTAGATTATTTTTTTGTGCACGTAAGTTTTAGTATTTATGATATACTTTTAATAACATAACCCACTAATTTCTAAAATTTTGTGCCACACCAATTTCCTTATCATTATTATTATTGATCATGTAAATTTATTAATTTATTTTATAGTATTAAAAATTTTCTTTAAATAACGGCACGGAGCCCATAAATGTTATTTTGGACAAATTCACTTTACTTTTTTTGATAGTTGTATATCTAATGATTTTTCGTAGGTGGAGAATAATGTAAACATTATAAAAAAATCCGATGATCCTGATGAATATTGCAATTTATAAAAAAATATTCCATGTGAGTTATTTAATTACCATAATATTTTGGGAGCTATCGCATGAGTCTTTTGTGTAGAGCTTTTGTATTTTTTTCGCTTTTTTGTATAGTGGACAAGGTTTATTGCTAATGTTTATATGACTGTGTGTATACATGTGTGTGAATCAACTTACGATTTATGTTTTATAATATCACCGTTACTTAAATTTACCATTTCTATTCAGGTTCACCGGATAAATTTATCAAGTATATTCAAAACAAATGTTCCATAATTTTCTGTTGACTTTACTTGAAAATTTTCATCTCATAAATTTCCCAATTCATGTTATAGTTTTACACATTTGCTTCAAGTAACAACATGAGGTACTTTTCATACTTAAGCAATCATTTCTTTTAATTACGTATATAAAGATATTATTTTGTATTTAGTTTAACCATTTCTCCCTAAAATATATAGAAGTTAAATATTTTATATTTTTTAAGTACAATTATAAAATTAAGTTCTACGCACATTCTTATAATTTAACCTCTTAACTTCATGCTTTACCCTAAAAAATACTCATTATATTTGAAAGATTTTGAATTTTTAGATATTATTTCAAAATAAAAAATAAGGTTAATATAAAAATGTAATTTTTTGTAATAATATTCCATGAAGTACAATCTTTTCATAAGATAGGTAAATTGTACGTAATGTTTATCTATAATTTGGCAATTAAGTTTGAAGTACATTCTTATAGTTTAACCTCTTAAATTGATGATTTTTATGTTTTTATAAATAATATTACGTAAAGTACAATCTTTTCAAAAGGTAAATAAATTGTACGTAAATTTATTGTAATTTGTTAATTAAGTTCTAATGGTATTTTTATAATTTAACATCTTAATTTCATATTTTACCCTAAAAAACTACTCACGTCACGAAGCGCGGGCAGACACCCTAGTATTTATATATTTGTCAGGGTGAAAATTTTTAGGCCTCGAAAATTTTATAAGGGTGTTATCAATCTTTTCATTTTTTATCATTGATGTTTGATGTAATAGAATTCTCCTGCTTAAACATGGTTGCTCACTAAGAGCATACCCTAAATAAGCAAATCTATTAAAATAATTTTCTTGTAGTTCCCTTAATAAAGAACTTCTCAGAAATTTTAA
The DNA here is from genome assembly GCA_037367405.1 of Ottelia alismoides. NCBI lineage: Eukaryota > Viridiplantae > Streptophyta > Magnoliopsida > Alismatales > Hydrocharitaceae > Ottelia > Ottelia alismoides. The sequence goes on from JAZKJV010007113.1 coordinate 4,574, forward strand.
CGATATTTGGCTTGTTTTATATTTTCTTAGGTTTATTACCCAGAAATTAGAAAGAATAGCATCAAATATATATAAAGTTTGGTAATATTATATAAAATTCACAAAAAATATTTTCATTTCAATGGAAATTTAACTTTAATTTTATAGCATTTTTGCATGTATTTTATCTTATTTTCTTTTTTATATTTCAATAAGTCACAAAAATAAGTGTAAAACAAAAAAAGGATTTGTATCTATATTTATTTGCATTATATTAGAAACCTACTAAGTTTTGTTCACTCCATATGTTTGATTGGTATACTTTCAAATAAATTATATAAAAATTAAATTAGACCCTCTTCTTTGAGTTGTAAGAATGTGATAATGTGCACTAAGTAATAAAATCTTAAAAAGTGTCGGCAGGAACCGTTATATTTGAGAGAGAGAAAATTTTACAAAAAAGAAAAGAACAAGATCACTTGTCTATCAAATTCTGAAAAATATAGGAGGATTTATAACCCACGAAATATGAATTTGAAAACTATTGCACTAAGAGATATAGTCATTGTACTCCCACGACCAAAAGAAATCCAAAATATCTGGTTGTAATCCAAATTTTGATATTAACAAAATAATCACAAAGATTAAATAATCTATAAATAATCTATAAAACCCTTAATAAATGCTCTGTTTTACACCCATAACCTTCCGTTAGTTGAGTTCATTAACTCAACCAGATGATTGAGTTAATCTAACCCGTCATCATCTAACGGTTGGGATTAATCAGGAGAAAAGAATGTGTGGGGACAGCATCGGCGGGAGGCCTGTGGGGGCGGTGGGCAACATGGCGCGGGAGGGCCTGCATGGTAGCCGGAGGCCTGCAAGGGGCGGTGGGTAGCGGGGCGCGGAGTCCTGCAGGGCAGTGGGTTGGGGGGTTGCTTCGAGCATGCTGGGCACGGGTCTCCTTGACAGCGGGGGCGGAGGAGCTGGGCGTCAGGGGAGGAAGAGGTCCAGAGGAGCTGTGCGGCGGGGGGGGGGGGGGGGGGGGGGGGGTTGTTGTCGGCGGTTCTGCGGGGGTAGGAGCTGGGTGCGTGGCTTCGAGCAGGGGTGTGGAGGGGGTGGGGATCTTCACCGCGTGAGGTGGGTGCGGAATGGGGGTGGGGATGGTAGCGGGAAGGGTCGGCGGCGTTGCGGGGGTAGGGGCTGGGCGTGTGGCTCCTTGTGCGGGGAGGAGTGGGCTTCGGAGCTGGGCGTCAGGGGAGGAGGAGGTTGGGCGCAGGGGGTGGAGGGGGTGGGGATCTTCGCCGCGTGAGGTGGGTGCGGAACGGGGGTGGGGATGGTAGCGGGAAGGGTCGGCGGCGCTGCGGGGGTAGAGGCTGGGCACGTGGCTCCTTGTGCGGGGAGGAGTGGGCTTCGGAGCTCAGGGGAGGAGGAGGCTGGGCGCGGGGGGTGGAGGGGGTGGGTATCTTCGCTGCACGAGGTGGGTGCGGAACGGGGGTGGGGATGGTAGCGGGAAGGGTCGGCGGTGCTGCGAGGTCTTCGAGAGGAGTTGTGCGGGGTGGGGGATCTTCGAGCTTTGTCGCACGGGCGGGTGCGGGATGGGATCTTCGAGCTTTGCCGCACGGGGCAGGTGCAGGATGGGGGGAGGGTCGGCGGCGCTGCGAGGTCTTCGAGAGGAGCTGGGCGGGGAGGAGCAGGACGAGGCTGGGCGGAGGTTCGGGGGGTTCGAGAAGGAGCTCAACGGAGGGAGGCTTCCCCGAGCAGCTCTCCGTGGGAGCCGAGGCTCTCAATAGCAAATCCGGGGGATGGCATATTTTGTAAATAAGATGACTTTTTAATGGAAATCGTCAATATAATATAACGGAACATAACATAGGGTTATGTCATGTAAGAGTTAAGCATTATTCGGGGTTCCTCATGTAATTCGCGATTATGCAGGGTTATGAATGTTATTGCGAAATTACTCAGGGTTATGGGTGTAATTATCCCTTTTATTTTTACCCTTTTGCAATTAGACATGGTCTTTTACTAAATAGTTATGGCCATATGTTAGTAATCATCTCCACTCCGTTCGTACGGGGTATTTCACCTCCCTCACTCCGAACTTCTAAGGGTGCGTTTGGTTGGCGGGTTACCTTGAGGTAATCTGAGGGAGGATAACCCTTTTTTATATTTTGGTGTTTGGATGAAGGGTTACGTATTGAGAGAGTTTGTTGTGATGTGATTGCATTGGAGTTTGGAAAAGTGAGTAGTTATTGTGATGTGATTATATTGAAGTGTGGAAAAATGAGTAAAAGTTGAGTAGTTTGTAATTTTTAATTAACATGATGGTATAATATATTATTTTTTATGGAATGGATGAAAGAGAGATAATTTATTTAATACATTAAAAAAGAAAGAGAGAATGGGCCCCACACAAGAGAGAAAATATGGGTTTTGGGAAAAAAAACTTCCCCCAATGAGGAGGTAACTCCCTCCTACCTGAACGGGTCCATTTGATTACCGGGTAGCCCGGTGTACCTCCTCACGGGAGACAAAAAAGTTGGTGTGGACACATATTACATATACATGAACATTCTTGCACATGCTTGGTTTCTTGAAAACCTATTCGAATGTTGGACTTTTTTACTATAGAATATTTATATTTATAGATTATTTAATCCTTGTGATTAATTTGTTAATCTCAAAATTTGGATTACAACAGATGTTTTGAAGGGAGTACAATGACTGTACCTCTTAATGCAACAGTTTTCAAATTCATCTTACGTGGGTTATAAATCTTCCTAGATTTTCAGAATTTGATAGACAAGTGATCTTGTTCTTCTCTTTTTTGTAAAATTTTTCTTTCTCTCAAATATAGCGGTTCTTGCTGACACTTTTTAAGATTTTATTACTTGTTGCATATTATCACATTCTTACAACTCAAAGAAGAGGGGTCTAATTTAATTTTTATATAATTTATTTGAAAGTATACCAGTCAAACATGGTGATTGAACAAAACATAGTAGGTTTCTAATAAAATGCAAAGAAATATAGACACAGATCATTTTTTCGCACTTATTATTGTGACTTATTGAAATATAAAAAAGAAAATAAGATAAAATACATGTAAAATGCTATAAAAAATTAACGTTAAATTGCCATTGAAATGAAAAATATTTTATTGTTGATTTTATATAATTTTACCAATATATATATATATTTGATGCTTTTCTACCTAATTTATGGGTAATAAACCTAAGAAAATATAAAAACACGCCAAATATCGTTAAAATTTCTGAAAAATTCTTCATTAAGGTAAATACAATATACTACAAGAAAATTATTTTAATAGATTTATTGATTATGTTTAATTAAGAGAATTTTCAACTACATGGAACACCAATGATAAAAAATGAAAATATTACTTTGGATTAGAAAACAAATGAAGATCGATAAAACCACTGTTAACTAAGTAATGCTTTTCGTGTGCTAGCCAATTGCCTCCTTGATCGATCTCCATACTTAATCCTATGTAGTAGTATGATGTAAAAAAAATAAATGATGATAAATTGCAATGAAAAAATACACAAAGTATATATTTACCTATTAGAACTCTAAAGGTCTAGTATTGCATTTTAAGAAAGATCCTTCGAGGGGACAAAATTTTGTCTACTAAGGCATGAAATGTTGTGGTTTATATATTTTTGTCTAGTAAGGCCTCATATGTTGTGGTTTATATATGACCTTATGTAAATACTATATATGTACAACATATATGTATGGGTAAAATGGGGCTGCCCCCGTGGGGGAGCTGACTTGGCTCCGCCACAACATTTTTTTAATTTTTTTTGAAAATTTCTTGTATGGATTTTCATCAATATATACTTATATTATGTCATTCAAATTTCACGCGAAATAGAGATTCCTACGACCTCCATCCAGAATAGGGTCATTTTTAGCAATTCTATTACCGTTAAAAAATGACTGTCTGGATGGAGGCCATAGGAGTCTCTGTTTCACACGAAATTTCAATAGTATAATATAGGGATATAGTGACGAAATTCCACGGAAGAAATTTTCGAAAAAAATAAAAAATCGTGCGAAATGCTACGGGAGAGCTAAGTTAGCTCCTCCAGAAGGCAGCCCCATTTAATCCTGTATGTATCTAACATGATAGACAATAGTGGTTTAAGGTCAGTTGTGGAGTGGGTTCAATGGGGAGGGGCTGCAAGTGGTTTTAAGTTATTTGAGATGGATGGTTTCAGATTTAGGGTACTATGCAATAGTTGATTTAGAATAACAGGCTTAGGATTTTATTTTTCTTACTTTTGTTTTCTTTTATAGTAGTACTAGGAAGAATTTGGCTAAGATTTAGGTTTAGATCAAACGGAAAAATTTGAATCAAAGGTTCAGATTTACTTTTGTTTTCTTTCTTTGATGCCTTTTCAACTACAGCCACTAATGGATAATCGTCAATACAACTCATGGCATCTAGTGACCCTATTCGCTCATTGCAACCCGCCTCTAGAGCTCGATGCGATACTCATAGTAGTTGATCGAGCCCTGGTATTATCGAACATGAGTCGACATCATCTGTTAACGAATCTAGATATCCATGGAAATATGAGATAATAATTCACATGGATGATCGTTAGAAGGAGTACTAAAATTTCACTAGAAAAGTTGCATATTAAATAACAAAAATTTTCTAAAATTGTGTGATCTTGTGCAACACAGCTAATTGCCAAAGAGTAAACAAAGCTACCAAAGAAACTAATTACCAACTAGTAAACTTCCGTGTACCTTTACATTTTGAAAAATCAACTTTGATATGAACCTCATATTATTTTTTGGGGGTAAAGCGCTCCTTTTATTATCTCTCTTCCGTTGCTTGTTTTCTTTGGAAGCTATTTATTGCACATATTTTTGCGATTTCGATTTCTATAATCCAACCTTATGGATTATATCTTCGACTAATGTCTGCATATCTTCCAAATTTCGTTCAAATCTACGGGCAATTGCTATCTTATCTTAGTGATCAAAGGTTTGATCGACATTTAGGTAACTTAAATCCTGTATAAAAAGAATCAAAATTTTGATCATTAAGATAAAATAGCAAATGTCTCCAAATTTCACATGTAAAAGAATTAGTTGAAGATATAATCTATAAGGTACGATTTTGAAAAATTAAACTGAATAAAAAGCAATTACAACGTCCGATAAGAATCAAGCAGTCGATAAGAAGCAAGCAGAGAGAACGACAGTCAGCAATCCCTAGATAGGAAGCAAGCAAAGAAAGGACAGTCGGCAATCGCTACAATGCAATAAGAAGAAAGCCCGCACACGCAATTAGAAGCAAGCGAGGAAGACGACCGTGCCCTCCCCACTCATAATGATTCTCTCCTCCCCCTTCCTCTCCTCCCTTTCCCCCGCCCCTCCCCATTCCCCTGGCCTCCACCTCCGCCCGACCGTCATCATGTCCTCCGCCGCCTACGACCGCACCCGCGAGGTCCGCGAGTTCGACGAGTCGAAGCTCGGCGTGAAGGGCCTCGTGGACTCCGGCATCACCGCCGTCCCCCGCTTCTTCCACCACAACGATCTCGACCTCTCCACCACCTCCCCCTCCTCCATCCCCACCGTCGACCTATCCCTCCCCCGCCACCTCCTCGTCCCCCTCCTACACTCCGCCGCCCGCGACTGGAGTTTCTTCCACGTCACCAACCACGACGTCCCCCAATCCTCTACACCGCGCTTGTAAACTCAAAGAATCACTAGTAACAACTTTTTTTTGATAAGTAAGTAAGCTTGTATTTCTATCAAAAAGAAATGTTGTACATATGCCCCAACGAGCCCAAAAAATCAAAAAATGGCTTTGTATCAGAGTTGCATACATTGCTAGACTTCAACCAGTAGGGACTGGGTTGCTAACAAAAATCAGAAAAGCTTAGGTGCGCACTTTGTTCCATAAGGAATTGGCGTCGTCGACGATCTGGGTAAGCAACTGGCTGCCACGGCTGGACTGTGACTTGGTCCATATCGAGTTTCTTTCCCTCCAAGAGCTCCAGACCACAAGACCCAGGAGATTGCTAAGGAACGTGCGCGTCTTAAGATCCAGTTGGCTGGGCGATCCAATCCACAGTTTCACCAAGGGGTAGCAGCGGAGGCGATGGCTGGCAGAGAGCAGTACAAGCATCAGACCACACTTTGCGCGTAAAGGGGCAGTTGAAGAAGAGGTGGTCGTGGGATTCGAGGTCCGTATAACAAAGGTAGCAGGTCGTGTGCTCACAGACACCCCACAAGGCCAATCTATCAGTAGTTGGGAGGCGCTTCAGGATGGCCCTGTAAAGAGCACATGAGTATTTCGGCAGGGAACCCTTAAACCATACGTAAGCAGCCCAGGGGGGGCTGCTGCAATGTGGGCGGAGAAGGTCATAAGCATCCGAGAAGGAGAAGCCTTTGTTAGAGTGGATCCATTTATAAGGGGGCACATCCCCATGGACAGCAACGCGTAAGGAAGGCCTAATCCCTAAAATAGCACGCCAAATGCGAGAGCTACCACTAGTAGGCTGGGCCTCCCAGAAAGGGGTAGAGTGGAGGAATTTTCTCCTCATGAAATCTGCCCAGATTGAGGTGTTAGAGGAGAGGATAGACCAAGTCCAAGACGCAATCATTGCTTCCCTCAAAGTTAGAAGAGATTTGATGCCCAGTCCACCCTCACTTTTGGGGAGGCAGACAGTGTTCCAGGCAACGTCATGTCTCCTGCCCCCCCCCCCACACACAGAAGTCCGCGCAATTCCCGTCTATCTTGCGCGCCACCTTAAGAGGGATGAGGACTCCAGCAATCTAGTAGAGGAAAATGCCCCTGAGCACCGAGTTTATTTGTTGAAGACGACCGGCAAGGGATAGAGCCTTAGCCTTCCAGCCAACAAGCAAGGCCCTTACCCTATCAAACAACGCGCTGCAGTCCCCAGAGGACCTATGGAAAGCACCAAGAGGGAGGCTGAGGTAGGTCGTAGGGAGGGATTGCAGGAGAATGCCCATCCTAAGGGTGAAGGAGAAGTCATCCGTGAAGGACTTTGGTCGGAACACACAACTTTTGTTTACATTTAGAGCCAAGCCAGAGGTGGCTTGGAAGGCAGCCAGGATGTCCTTAATTGCAAGGAGCGACTTCATGCTCCCCTTGTAGAATAGAAGAAGCATCCGCGTATATGAGGTGTGTCATCACAGGAACATGCCCCCACCCAAGGGGCATTAGCCTGCCCTCCGCAGCGGCCCTGTCAATCAAGCACGTGAGCGACTCCATGGCTACAGTGAATAGGAGAGGGCTCAGCGGGTCGCCCTGCCGCAAATGTAACACCCCGTAATTTTCGGATTTTTCTGAAGCTTTCCTATTCAATATTATACTCAAAAGAAGCGTCTCGTCGTAAGCTTTCCAACGAGCCAAAAACCGGATGTGGGAGATATGCCTGTTTTAGTGAAGAGGGCTCATGGTTTTTGAGGGAATTAAGGGTTACGGGTTTTGGTTAATTAATTTCGAATTAGGGTTGTTTTAGGGTTTCTAAAACTAAGATTTTAATCCCCAACTATATAAAGACCCACACCCTTCATCTCCCCTCATTCCTACTCCTTTTCAAAACCCTAATCCATCCTTTCTTCCTCCCCAAGTCATTCTCTTATCTCTTTTTCCATCTCCTTCTTCAGAGAATCAAGGAGAGAACGGTGTCACCACCGTTATCAAAAGCTCTCGAAGCCACGTAGCTTCGCGACAAGAAGAAGACGAGGAGGGCCATCGTAAGGGAAAGTCAATCCTCTCATCGGATTCGTGATCGGGCGATGGAGCACGTGGATCAAAGACGGCACGAGTATAGGTAACGGATCTTCGACTTTCTCCTCCTTTATTCTTTCGCATATATTGTGATTTTGGAGATTGTCTTTTGGGGATGAATACTCGTTTCCGATCCTAACCCCGGGATCGCCTCTTGCTGTTGGTAATCTTTCCATACGTTTTTTTGAGTTGTCATGAGATATTAATACTTTAACACAAATTCGACGATCGTATTCATCATGTATATTCTACCACCCAGTCAAGTATTGTGTGATTTTTTTTTCTTATTAATGCCGTATATGTATCTTCCAGTCATATGGTTGTATATTAAGTAATCACCTCCGTACTCCTGTTAATGTAGTTATTAGGGTCGTGTGGATTAAATTATATTAGAGAAGGTTGCAAGTGGTGGCTAGTTTTCTTTATTTATTTGTAGATAATCATAGGTTTATTATTGGATAAAATAGTAGTTATCTTTAATAGTGAGGATGCCACACGTTGGGAAAGAATACCTGGGAATTCTCGACTAATTCTTTCCCTGTTATCTAAATATAGAATGTGGCATCCCCTCCTCCCTTCTTAAGACAGTTGGGACTTTGTGTGTTTTTTTTTTAATTCTGATATGCCTGTTTAGGAGGATGTGGGATTGAGTTGTAATCTAAGTAATTATTCACGTTAAATGGAATTAGTTTTAACGAGATTGACATGGGCAGAGACGAACAAGGCATTAGGCAGGGATATTGGGGGATGCTACTTGTGGTACACCAATTTGTATCTATAACTAGTTCTCTCGTTAGTTATGGAAGGGTAGGAGCTCCAACGTGAACTACATGCCGTGGATTCACGAGAATTTTCGTTGCCTTACTACATAATGATTAGTATGATCTCTTTTTGTATGATCCCTTCCGTCGAGCTTCACTAGTGGCGTATGCGTATAAAAACTGGTTCCTTTCTTTGAAATGGCTTACATCCATGAATAAATAGTAGTAATTTATTTTATGTATGCCTGCACACAATAGGTATGGATTTTCTCAATAAGTTAGGTGTGCACGTCACTACATCAAGTTGATAATAGGTAAACCTCTCGGTCGGCTTTTTAATATCATATATTCAAAAGTTATATACTTTGACTGGAGCATGGTCCATACCCATGATGGGTGATACGAGTTTTGTCCCCGTAATTAAATTTTTTTTTGTATGAGGTTAGATGGAGGGCATCCTATTTAATGATTAGAGAATTATATGAATATGGGGATTCGTTATGTTTAGCCTGGGATGAGGCACTGGGCGACTATTATCTAAAAATCCCAACATGTGAAATGAAATGTGGTAAGTTAATTTATGACAACCTTGGAGAAAATGTAATGGTATGGATGGTGACTTGAGGGTCACAAATAATAAACAAGTTGGTCAAGTCCAAAGATTGATTACTTTCGAGTAAAGGCTAATAACATGTTTGGGTTTTTCTTAATTAGTACAAGGTGGGTGCACTCCCTTGTAGTCCGGCTGAGCCGACAGTGAGTCATCCCCACTCGAGGGGCATCATAGAGTGGGGTGGTGGTAGGTACTCTGGTGGAATTGAGGTGGACTGTACGGATCCGTTCTTGTGACACTTGTTTTGGAGCGAGTGGGACTCCTCCGGCAGACTCGGTTGATGGAGTTATGACTCACTGGGCTTGTATGCCCCGTCCCGAGTGTCAGAGTACTACTAACCAGACTAACTGAAGGATCGCGTTTGTGCACGGGTTTTAGGCTGCACTCTGAATGAAGTGTTGCAGACTTCATTCATAGTGTAGGCTTTCTACTTTGACGGACGAGTCCGGTATAAGAAAATGAGAATATGAATATAGATATGTCAAAGAATTGGTTTTGATTGCATATGTGTAAAAGTCCTAGAATGTAAGTGATTGTATAGTGCTAGATGCTTTTAGAATGTTCTCTTATAAACATATTAAGTTACTGCATTTGCATTGCCTACCTATACTCTCTTTTTTTATAATTTATTTTATCCTTACTGAGTCAATTGACTCATGAGTTACATTCTTTGGAAATCCAACAGGAAGTTTAGAGCCGGAGACAGAGGCTCATATCTTTGGTGGTGCATCTGCAGGACGTGGTTAAGGTTGAGGACTAGCTTCTTAGTAGTTGTTGCTATCTTTCATTTCCAAGTATTTATGATGTAATGAAGAGACTTTGAGGATTTATTGCTATTCCTATGTGGACTTTTGTTATCAATGAAAACTTAGATTTTCTTTCCAATGTTTTTTTGTATAAATGGTATATCATGCAGGTTGTTTATGACTGTTGTTGGGTAATAATGCGAATGGGTGTTGAGATGCGCTCCCGTCGAGGTGGGGCGTTACATTTGGTATCAGAGCCCAATTACCCCATCAGTCATAGACAACTGTATGGTAGGAGAAATACCATTGTACATTAGACAAGTAGTCTTCTGACTACTGTCAAAAAAATGATCAAGGTTGACAAATGACCTCTTCTCTTGTATCTAATCACAATTCCCTTTTTATTTCTACTCATGCAGATCATGCCGCCTCGTAGGGATCAGACTGCACAGCAATTGGCTGCGATGATGGCGATGCTGCAGGATGTGCAGCAGAGACAGCTTATGCTCGAGGAGCGATTGTCGAGATCTACGTCCGAAGGGGGGTCTGGAATGGGTGGGGGAGACGGTGATCCACCACCGCCGCCACCTCCTCCTCCTCCTCCTCCCCCCTCGCCGCTGCCACCACGACAAGAGGACATATTTTCAAAATATCGCAAGGAGAAGGTTCCGGAGTTTCTGGGCAATACAAGCCCAGATGTGGCAGAGAGGTGGCTGAAGCGTGTGGAAAAGGTATTCGCACCATACATGTACCGGATGAGGAGAAGGTTACCCTTGCCACTTACTCCTTAGCAGGCTATGCTGAGGAATGGTGGAGTTCTATGGAGCCGCAGATTACAACGCCAGTTACTTGGGAGAAATTTACTGAGGCGTTCCGGGAGCATTTCTATCCGGAATACTGGCTAGAGCAGCGCCGCGTGGAGTTCACACTACTCGAGCAAGGGAACAAGACTGTGACTGCTTATCTAAACAGGTTCACGGAGTTGCTGAAGTATGCTGCTAGCACTGTGCCGACTGAGGCTGACAAAGCATTCAAGTTCTTTCGGGGTCTCCGTAAGGAAATTCGCGAGAGACTAGTACCCCTTAGATTGGTTACTATGAAGGAAGTGGTTGATGCTGCATCACGAGTAGAAGAGGACTTGCGTGAAGGCAGGTCAGTGCAAACCAGGCAAGGAGGATCGAGCTATTATGGGAAGACTGCTCGTAGTGACCGTTCGACAGCACGAAGAGGACAACGTACCCACCCCTACCGGCATGGCATGTCTACCAGGTCCGCACATGGAGGAGCTCCTACCTTGGGGCAAGCACTTTTCGAGCCATCACGACCAGCACATCCTATGGTGAACAGCATAACCGATGCACGTGTTTGCTACCGATGCAACCAAGAGGGGCACATAAGGTCCAACTGTCCGTTGGGAGCTTCACAGATGCGAGGTACTGTACGAGGGGGACGTCCGCAGCACCAGGGACGTGATTCTACCTCTCGTGGTGGCAGGGGACATCCCAACCAGACTCGGGGCACGACAGGTTCCAGTGGGCCACGAAGAGAAGGACAACTCCATGCCATCACCGATGGGCAAGCACATGCTTCGGGATCAGTAGTACGAGGTATGATTTCAGTAGGCGACTTTACAGCTCATGCTCTTTTTGATTCGGGCGCATCTCATTCCTTCGTGTCATGGAGTTTTGCGGATACCTTAGGCCGAGAGCCTACTGTGGTTTCAGACCCTTATCTTATTAAGGGACCTGGAGGTCAGGTGTTTGTTGTACATCGGGTGTTTCCCGATTGCCCGGTCTATATTGGAGGTTATATGCTCGAGGCCTACTTGCTGCTTATTCAGATGGAGGATTTTGATGTTATTCTCGGCATGGACTGGCTTGAGAATCACCACGCATGTTTAGACTGTTTCCAAAAACAGATTATTTTCAGGATTCCTGAGCTACAAGAATTCATATTTGATGGAAGCATCTCGTCGAGAGGGGTAACCTGCATATCAGCATTGCAAGCTCATCGCCTGCTATCTCAAGGGTGTGAAGGATTTATTGCTCACGTCATTGGAAATCAAACTCCCATGGAAGGAATAGAGGATGTTGAAATAGTAAAGAACTTTCCGGATGTATTTCCTGCAGATTTGCCTGGGCTTCCCCCACCTCGTGAGGTGGAGTTTGAGATTTATATCATTCCAGGAACTCAACCAGTATCCATGACACCATACAGGATGGCACCAGCTGAGCTGAAGGAACTCAAGGTGCAGTTACAAGAACTGCTGGAGAAGGGTTTCATACGCCCTAGTACATCTCCATGGGGAGCGCCTGTCCTTTTTGTTAAGAAGAAGGATGGATCTATGCGCATGTGTATAGATTATCGGCAGTTGAATAAAGTAACAATCAAGAATCGTTACCCTTTGCCGCGCATTGATGATCTCTTTGATCAGCTACAAGGGTCATCCATCTTCTCCAAGATTGATCTGCGGTCTGGTTATCACCAACTACGTATTCAGGATGTGGACATACCAAAGTCTTCCTTCAGAACCAGATATGGTCACTATGAGTTCTTGGTGATGCCCTTTGGCTTAACAAATGCCCCAGCAGCATTCATGGACATGATGAATCGGGTGTTTCAGCCTTTCCTCGACAGCTTTGTTGTAGTTTTCATTGACGATGTCCTCATATACTCTCGAGATGAGAAGGAACATCGCACTCACTTACAGACAGTGTTGGAGACCTTACGAAGGCACAAGCTATATGCAAAGTTTAGTAAGTGTGAGTTTTGGCTTCAAGAAGTATCATTCTTAGGCCATGTTATCTCAGGTGCAGGAGTGTCAGTGGATCCGACAAAAATCGAAGCAGTCCTTAGTTGGGAACGACCGAAGAATGTGTCTGAGATCCGAAGCTTTCTTGGCTTAGCCGGTTATTACAGGCGGTTTGTGAAGGGATTTTCTCAGATTGCCCTTCCCCTCACCCAGCTAACCAAGAAAGAGATGCCATATGCTTGGTCAGAAGAATGTGAGAATAGCTTCCAGACTCTGAAGGAAAGGCTCACTACAGCTCCCATCTTGATAATTCCGTCGGGCCCAGACGGATTCACGGTTTACACCGATGCATCAAAGGAGGGTCTGGGTGCGGTTTTGATGCAACATGGTAAGGTTGTTGCATATGGATCTAGACAGTTGAAGCCCCATGAGAAAAATTACCCAACTCATGATATGGAACTGGCAGCAGTTATCTTTGCTCTTAAAATGTGGAGACATTATATTTATGGTGTTGCTTTCGAAATCTTCACAGATCACGAGAGTCTCAAGCATCTTTTTGATCAGAAGGAGCTCAATATGAGGCAAAGGAGATGGCTGGAGCTGTTAAAGGATTACGAGTGCACCATCTCTTACCATCCTGGAAAGGCGAACGTGGTTGCTGATGCCCTTAGTCGTAGGCCTCATTCAAGTGAATCTCGTCCTCAGCTTAAAGCATGGGATCTTCTTGCAGCTTTCAGTGATTGGCATCCATTTCAGAGTAGTCGAGAGACTGTCATAGTTCCATCCCCTTCTCGTCCAGAGTTAGTTGAGCGAATCATCCAAGGGCAACAGGAAGACCTGAGTATGCAGAGACTCAAGGAGAAGGCTATCGCATGAACCTTAGTTGGCTTTTCTTATCAAGATGATGTGCTACGAAATGGGAATCGATTGTGTGTTCCAGCAGATGTACAATTGAGGGAAGAGATCATGCGTGAGGCACATAATTCACGTTTGTCGATACATCCTGGTGGCACAAAGATGTATAAGGATTGTATAAGGATTTGAAAAAGAATTTTTGGTGGAAGCAAATGAGAAGGGATGCGGCCAAGTTTGTGGCAAAATGCCTGACGTGTCAGCAAATTAAGGCTGAGCATAAGAGGCCACCTGGACTTTTGCAATCCCTTCCTATTCCTGAGTGGAAGTGGGAGGGTATATCTATGGATTTTGTGACGGGTCTTCCTAAGACCACTAGTAGTCATGATGCCATCTGGGTCGTGGTTGATAGGCTTACTAAGTCAGCACATTTCATACCTGTGAGTATGGCATGCACTCCCTTACAGCTTGCAGTGGTCTTTATTAAGGAGATTGTCAGACTTCATGGGCTGCCTAAGCAGATTATATCTGATCGTGATCCAAGGTTCACCTCTCACTACTGGAGGGAATTCATGAGTTCTTTAGAAGTACAACTATGCCTCAGTTCTGCTTACCACCCTCAGACCGACGGACAATCTGAGAGGACAATTCAGACACTGGAGGATCTTCTTCGAGCATGTGTGCTAGAGTGGAAAGGGTCGTGTAAAGACCATTTGCCGTTAGCAGAGTTTACGTATAATAACAGTTACCATGCCAGCATAGGTATGGCTCCTTTTGAAGCATTGTATGGAAGACGATGCTCTACACCTCTGAGTTGGCAGGAGATTGGACATAACCTTCTACATAAGGTAGAGTATTTGGAGGAGACCGCTAAGGCAATCAAGATAGCTCGGAAGAAATTGCTTACTGCACAGAGTAGGCAAAAGAGCTATAGCGATAGACGACGCACTGATCTTAGTTTTGAGGTTGGAGATTTTGTCTTCTTGAGAGTTTCTCCCATGAAGGGAGTTCAGCGGTTTGGAGTGAAGGGAAATTAACACCACGGTTTGTCGGACCGTTCGAGATTCTCGACAAGATTGGTAAAGTTGCGTACAAGATTGCTCTTCCTCCTCACCTTGCCGGTGTGCATGATGTTTTTCATATCTCCAACTTGAGAAAATATGTGCATGATCCATCGCATGTGATTAGTTATGATGATCTTCATGTGGATACTAATCTGAGTTATCCGGAGGAAACCAGTTCGGATCGTCGATCGTTCAGTGAAGAAGTTAAGGCACAGGAGATACCCTTGGTGAAGATCCTTTGCAACGACACAACTCCGAGGAGGCCACCTGGGAACCTGAGGCGGATATGCGACGGGACTACCCATACCTTTTTGAAGGTTAATTTATAAGCTACTTTCATCCTTTTTAAGGTTGTTATCTTTTACTCGATAGGATCCAACCTTTTAAGGTTGTTATATTACACCTTTTACATCCTAAGTCTCGGGGACGAGACTGTTTTTAAGGTTGTTATGATGTAACACCCCGTAATTTTCGGATTTTTCTGAAGCTTTAAAACCTATTCAATATTATACTCAAAAGAAGCGTCTCGTCGCAGGCTTTCCAACGAGCCAAAAAACGCGAAATTCCGAGTCCGGATGTGGGAGATATTCCTGTTTTAGTGAAGAGGGGTCATGGTTTTTGAAGGAATTAAGGGTTACGGGTTTTGGTTAATTAATTTCGAATTAGGGTTGTTTTAGGGTTTCTAAAACTAAGATTTTAATCCCAACTATATAAAGACCCACACCCTTCATCTCCCTCATTCCTACTCCTTTTCCAAACCCTAATCCATCCTTTCTTCCTCCCCAAGTCATTCTCTTATCTCTTTTTCCATCTCCTTCTTCAGACAATCAAGGAGAGAACGTTGTCACCACCGTTATCAAAAGCTCTCGAAGCCACGTAGCTTCGCGACAAGAAGAAGACGAGGAGGCCATCGCAAGGGAAAGTCAATCCTCTCATCGGATCGTGATCGGGCGATCGAGCACGTGGATCAAAGACGTGCACGAGTATAGGTAACGGATCTTCGACTTTCTCCTCCTTTATTCTTTCGCATATATTGTGATTTTGGAGATTGTCTTTTGGGGTTGAATACTCGTTTCCGATCCTAACCCCGGGATCGCCTCTTGCTGTTGGTAATCTTTCCATATGTTTTTTTTGAGTTGTCATGAGATATTAATACTTTAACACAAATTCGACGATCGTATTCATCATGTATATTCTACCACCCAGTCAAGTATTGTGTGATTTTTTTTCTTATTAATGCCATATATGTATCTTCCAGTCATATGGTTGTATATTAAGTAATCACCTCCGTACTCCTATTAATGTAGTTATTAGGGTCGTGTGGATTAAATTATATTAGAGAAGGTTGCAAGTGGTGGCTAGTTTCTTTATTTATTTGTAGATAATCATAGGTTTATTATTAGATAAAATAGTAGTTATCTTTAATAGTGAGGATGCCACACGTTGGGAAAGAATACCTGGGAATTCTCGACTAATTCTTTCCCTGTTATCTAAATATAGAATGCGGCATCCCCTCCTCCCTTCTTAAGACAGTTGGGACTTTGTGTGTTTTTTTAATTCTGATATTCCTGTTTAGGCGGATGTGGGATTGAGTTGTAATCTAAGTAATTATTCACGTTAAATGGAATTAGTTTTAACAAGATTGACATGGGCAGAGACGAACAAGGCATTAGGCAGGGATATTGGGGGATGCTACTTGTGGTACACCAATTTGTATCTATAACTAGTTCTCTCGTTAGTTATGGAAGGGTAGGAGCTCCAACGTGAACTACATGCCGTGGATTCACGAGAATTTTCGTTGCCTTACTACATAATGATTAGTATGATCTCTTTTTGTATGATCCCTTCCGTCGAGCTTCACTAGTGGCGTATGCGTATAAAAACTGGTCCTTTCTTTGAAATGGCTTACATCCATGCCTAAATATTAGTAATTTATTTTATATATGCCTGCACACAATAGGTATGGATTTTCTCAATAAGTTAGGTGTGCACGTCACTACATCAAGTTGATAATAGGTAAACCTCTCGGTCGGCTTTTTAATATCATATATTCAAAAGTTATATACTTTGACTGGAGCATGGTCCATACCCATGATGGGTGATACGAGTTTGTCCCCGTAATTAAATTTTTTTTGTATGAGGTTAGATGGAGGGCATCCTATTTAATGATTAGAGAATTATATGAATATGGGGATTCGTTATGTTTAGCCTGGGATGAGGCGCTGGGCGACTATTATCTAAAAATCCCAACATGTGAAATGAAATGTGGTAAGTTAATTTATGACAGCCTTGGGAGAAAATGTAATGGTATGGATGGTGACTTGAGGGTCACAAATAATAAACAAGTTGGTCAAGTCCAAAGATTGATTACTTTCGAGTAAAGGCTAATAACATGTTTGGGTTTTTTCTTAATTAGTACAAGGTGGGTGCACTCCCTTGTAGTCCGGCTGAAGCCGACAGTGAGTCATCCCCACTCGAGGGGCATCATAGAGTGGGGTGGTGGTAGGTACTCTGGTGGAATTGAGGTGGACTGTACGGATCCGTTCTTGTGACACTTGTTTTGGAGCGAGCGAGACTCCTCCGGCAGACTCGGTTGATGGAGTTATGACTCACTGGGCTTGTATGCCCGTCCCGAGTGTCAGAGTACTACTAACCAGACTAACTGAAGGATCGCGTTTGTGCACGGGTTTTAGGCTGCACTCTGAATGAAGTGTTGCAGACTTCATTCATAGTGTAGGCTTTCTACTTTGACGGACGAGTCCAGTATAAGAAAATGAGAATATGAATATAGATATGTCAAAGAATTGGTTTGATTGCATATGTGTAAAAGTCCTAGAATGTAAGTGATTGTATAGTGCTAGATGCTTTTAGAATGTTCTCTTATAAATATATTAAGTTACTGCATTTGCATTGCCTACCTATACTCTCTTGTTTTATAATTTATTTTATCCTTACTGAGTCAATTGACTCATGAGTTACATTCTTTGGAAATCCAACAGGAAGTTTAGAGCAGAAGACAGAGGCTCATATCTTTGGTGGTGCATCTGCAGGACGTGGTTAAGGTTGAGGACTAGCTTCTTAGTAGTTGTTGCTATCTTTCATTTCCAAGTATTTATGATGTAATGAAGAGACTCTGAGGATTTATTGCTATTCCTATGTGGACTTTTGTTATCAATGAAAACTTAGATTTTCTTTCCAATGGTTTTTTTTGTATAAATGGTATATCATGGCAGATTGTTTATGACTGTTGTTGGGTAATAATGTGAATGGGTGTTGAGATGTGCTCCCGTCGAGGTGGGGCGTTACAGCAAACCCCTAGTACCCTGAACATTCTGAACGGCGAGCCATTGACCATAATAGAGAACGAGGTGGTGGAGATGCATTCCTCCATCCACTTGATCCACGTGTCATAGAAGCCCAAACCCTTAAAGCATCAGGATAAAGGAGTGCTCCACCGTGTCAAAAGCTTTGGAGAGATCAATCTTGAGGCTATGCTTTATTAGAGTTCCTACGGCTATCAAAACCATTGAGGATCTCCTGAGCCAGTCTAATGCTATCTCCAATAGACCTCCCCTTAATAAAAGCCGTCTGGTTGAGGGAGATCAGTTGGGGCAGGACTACACCCAGTCTGGTGGTCAGCGTCTTAGCAAATATCTTATAAACGACACCACAACAAGAGATAGGCCGGAAGTCTCCCATGTTGGCAGGAGACTTGATTTTTGGCACAAGAGTAATGAACGCGTGGTTCACCTGTCTAACCATGTGCCCTCCATTGTACAGGAATTGCATCGCCGCCAAGACGTCATCTTTTATCATGTTCCAGTGTCTCTTAAAGAAACCAGCATTGAATCCATCAGGGCCAGGCGCCTTGGAAGAGGGGATGCCACACAATGAGCGCCAGATCTCATCAGCGGAGAATGGCCTGGATAGCCAGGAACGAGCCTCCAAAGTGAGGACACGCTTGGGCATGGGGGGCGGCACCAAGCGAGGCCGAGTGGACCCCGGACCGAGGAAGGAGCTGTAATGATTGAACGCCGCTTCCGCGATCTCATTTGGCCTATCAACTTTCCGACCCTGAGAATCAGTAAGGGCGTGGATTTGATTCCTGGACAACCTTGCTTTCGCTGAGATATGGAAAATTTCGTGTTACGGTCACCCAAACGAAGCCAGTTGTTGCGACTTTTTTGCTTCCAAGTCCATTCAAGGTCGTAATCCAGTGCTTCAAGGTGTTGCTTCACATCCATTTCAAGCTGGGCCAGCATGGGGTCAATGGGAGAAATGGCGAGCGCATTATTAATGCAGTAAAGGAATTTATCCGTTGTTTTGACCTCGTCAAAAATGTTTGCGTCCTTGCTGGCCCAATCCTTAAAAAACGCTTTACATCTTGAGCTTAGTTGCGAGTCGAAAAGGGGGTTTCCTTTGGTCGTCAAGTTCCAACCCGCAGTCACTAGTAACAACTAATAGAGCTCTAGTATTGTCGAACGCGAGTAAGCATCATCCGCTAACGGATCTAGATATCCATTGAAATACGAGGCAATAATTCACAACATCAAACTGTCACATCAATACTTTAAATGAGCAGATGGATGATGTTAAAAGGAGTATTGAAATTTCAATAGAAAACTTATATATTAAATAATAAAATGAAAAAGTGAGCCTACACCAGAGGGTGTAGGTAAATGCCTACTTTCGATTCTTTTTTCATTATTTTTTTTAAATGAAACTTTGAGGGAATTAGATCAATATATATCACCGTGACGCCATTCCAAATTCAACTTAATTCAGAACTTCTATCATCTACATCAAAACTATCAATTTTAATGGTATTAAAATTGCTAAATTGATTCCTTTTAGATGAACATGTTAGAAAGTTTGTTTTGCATGAAACTTAAAGCATATATTCCTCTCAATATATTATGTAAATCCCCTTAAGGTTCTTAAAAAAAATCAAAAAATAATGAAAAAAGGCTGGATGTAGGGAGAGACTCCCAACTCCCATAATAAAATATCTCCAAAAACTATGATACTTTGCAACACAACTAATTAGCCAAGAGTAAAACAAAGCCACCAAATGCTATGGAGGGGTATTCAATATTGTAGGGTCAAAAGGTATCCGTCTTCACCTGACGATTTTGACCTATATTTTACGGTTCCCTTGAAAAGATATCTGGATCGGGTTCCTATAAGTTATTGAGTAGGTGACCTGGTGGAAAACCCATAAGTAGAACCGACAAGTACCTGGTTTGGTAGTAGTGAGGGATGGAATGAGGGAGAGAGGGAAGGGGGTAAGAGAAGGTCGAGGGGAAATGTGGGGAAGCGGTTTGTTTGTTGGGAGTTTGTGGAGATTGATTTTTTTCCCTCTGTATAACTTTTTTGGATTTTTTACACCTATAACCCTGAGTAATTATGCAATTACAATTATAACTCTGCATAATCGTGAATTACATCCAGAACCCTCAATAGTCTTAATTCTTACACCCATAATCCTTGAGTTAAATTCCATCAAATATTCCGTTAACTATGACGGTATCCGTCAAACTTTTTACATTTTTTACCCTTTAAAGTTGTATTATTTACGAATGGGTACACTCCCCCTTCCTCCTCCTCCTCCTTGTCGGCAACCACCCTGTCTCCCTCCCCCCTTCCTCCCCATCTACCACCTCCTCCTCCCTGTTGACCACCAGCTCCTCTTTGCTGATCCCCCGTCACCGCCGAGCCAACCCACGTCGAGCCCTCCCCCCTAGGCCGAACCCACCCTCCCCCCTGGACGGTCGCTGCCTGACGCAGAGCCGCCCCCCTGGACCTCCAAACATCGCCTCAAGCAGAGCCCCCTCTTCGGCACACCGCCCCCGATGCCCCGGCGACCTCTAGGCCAACCGCCTCAAGCATAGGCTCCCCCAGCTCAAGTACCCGTTTGCGGACACCCCCCAGCTCCTACAGACCTCCAGGCCAACCGCCTCAAGCAGAGTCGTCGCCCTGCAGACCTTCGGCACACACCCCGAAGCCCCTCGCTCCCCCGAACCTCCAGCCATCACGTCGTCAAGCAGAGCCCCCTCTTCGGCACACCGCCCCCGATGCCCCCCGCTCCCCGATCAAGACTACCTCTCCCCCACCCTTCGACGGTCAATGCCTCACGCAGAGCCCCACAACCCATCGCGCAAAGCCACCCGTGCCTCCGATCGAGCCCGCCTCTCCCCCGCCCTTCGACGGCTGCCGCCTCACGCAGAGGCCCCAGCTCCTACGTACCTCCTGGCCAACCGCCTCAAGCAGAGCCGCCACCCTACGGATCTTCGGCCACCCACCCCGATGCCCCTCGCTCCCCGATCGAGACCAGAGGCCCTCTCGCTCCCCCGAACCTCTAGCCATCGCCTCAAGCAAAGCCCCCCCGGGATCTCAGCCTCAAGCAGAACCCCCAGGACCTCCAGCCCACTGCGCAAAGCCACCTGCCCCCCGCGCCCTCCGGTCGAGCCTGCCTCTCCCCCGCCGTTCGATGGTCGTCGCCTCACGCAGTGGCCCCCCTGCTCCCCCGGATCTCCAGTCCACCGCCTCAAGCAGAGCCCCCCACCCCGAAGCAGATCCCCTAGGACCTCCAGCCCACCGCAAACCTTCGGCAAACCGCGCAAAGACACCTGCTCCCACCCCCCGTGCAAAGCCTCCCCCCTGCAAGCACCACCTCTCCCTCCCGCTTGCCTCGTTGGAGATGCTACTATATTTTTAAATTTTTCAAGAGTAATCAGAAGATCATGGGTTAAATTAACCCAATGATATGGTTGGGTCAACACAATAACTAACGGAGGGTTATGAGTGTAAGATGGGGTGACTACTTGAGGTTTGTTGCGTAATTCACGATTATGCAGGGTCATGATTGTAATTGCATAATTACTCAGGTTTATGGGTGTAAAAATCTCTACTTTTTTTTGAGTAAATTATAATTTGTGGGATTTGAAAACTAGTTACTTGTTGGTCCAGTCAATTATATTTAGGGATTTTATCACTTGTGCCCCTCCGAGATATCGCAATATCAGTTATGCCCCTATCTTTTTGGTAATATCAGTTGTGCCCCTCACTTCTTGCTCCGTCATCACTTGTGCCCTTCCGTCAGATTGACCGTCAATGAATTGACTTAACCATGGTTTTTTCAAACCTTGGTGCAGTTAAGAGGGGTATTATTGTCGAGACACCTCTTCTTCCTCCTCCACCGGGTGCTTCGTCCCGAGGAAGGAATCCGACAGAGCCGAGGCCTATGGCGGCGTAGAGGGAGTTGCAGGGGACGATGGCTCTGTCGACCTTCGCGCCGTGGCAGCAGATAGTGCGGAGACCGGAGGAGAGGTGCAGGGGGCGAAGGGGGCAATGCGGGAGGTGGAGGTGCAGGGGCGGAGGCGCGCTGTGCGAGAGGGGGCTGTGCGGAGGGTGCAGTGGCGGAGGGGAGGCTGTGCGGGGGGAGGGGGAGGTGCAGGGGGCGGCGGGAGGCGGAGGGGGGCTGTGCGGGTGGGGTGCAAGGGCGGAGGTGCGCTGTGCGGGGGGCTGTGCGGGGGATGCAGGGGCGGAGGAGGCTGTGCGGGGGATGCAGGGGGCTGTGCGGTGCGACGGAGGGGCACTGACAGTGGAGAGGGAGAAGTTCGGGGCGGAGGGGGAGGGGCCCAGGATGGGTGGAGGTGTGGGGGCGGGCAGAGGACCTCGCGGCAGGGGAGAAGCATGCGGGGACAGATGGGAAGACCTTGGGGCGGAGGGAGAGGTGCTCGGGCGGGGAGATGACCTTGGGGCGTAGGGGGAGGCGCCTGACCTGGAGGCTGGGGCGGAGGGGGAGGCACCCGACCTGGAGGCTGGGGCGGAGGGCGGCAGGGGGCGGCACCCGGCCTGGAGGCTGGGGCGGCAGGGGGCGGCGCCCGGCCTGGAGGCTGGGGCAGAGGGCGGCAGGGGGCGGCGCCCGACCTGGAGGCTGGGGCGGAGGGCAGCAAGGGGCGGCGCCAGGGAGGGGAGGGGAGCTCGGGGCGGAGCTGGGCGGCATGGGGCAGGGGCGGGGGCGGAGAGGGAGGAGGAGGAGGTTGGAGGAGGAGGAAGAGGATGGGGAAGAGGAGGGAAGAAGAAGAGGACGAGGAAGATGGTACCACATAATTTTTTTTTAAATTAATTCCGCTTATGTCCTTAAAGTTAAACTCCGTTTGCAGTGTGGATGGACGGTCACTAAACCGAGGGGCACAAGTGATAAAATAGCAAGAAGTGAGGGGCACAACGATATTACTAAAAAGATAGGGGCATAATTGATATTGCGATATCTCAGAGGGGCACAAGTGATAAATCCCTTATATTTATGCATCAAGAATTAAATAGAAATTGACGGAGACGAACTTTATCACATGATTAATGAGAGGATTTTTGGCATTTGAAATTTGATAGTGTACAGTTTATTTATAGAAAAAGAAGGTAGTGATGTTTTCTGCTACTCATCGTTCCGGTCGTGCTTTCCTCCATCAGTTTGGGAACCATCGGCAACACTCCTTTCCTCAGGAGGACTACCTCAGTCCCGGGATGAGCTCTCTCCTAGCAATCTTTCTTCTCCACACATAATTTCATTCCCATATTCGGGTTGTCTTCCAGCTCTATTCACGACCTGGCTCCTCACAATCATTCTGCTCCATGTATAATTTTCATCCTTGTATCCCGGTTAAGTGTATCAGGATGAACTCGCTGACGTCTACTTTCCCGCCACCTTCTAATCTGAACAAACTCTTGTCCATGTAGAGTAGAACATCTGCCCTCGCATCGTTCTTCTCTCCCCTCGCATCATTTTTTATTCTAATATTATGATTGCTTTTTTATTGTAACAAGCTTGGATATAATTGCAACTTTTGTAAGTGTATACTAAAATCAACAACATATTAATGATGAGGAATTCACCATATTTGCTTGGTCCCCATGAGCATTTTGTTGAGTCATTTTATAGGTACCTGCGGAAACCTATTACTCATTTAAATGTTTCTGGGATCCTTTAGAATCGGGTACTCGTTGGAACATGTCCGATCGACCCATTGACCTGCAAATGATGTATCGGATGAGTGGTTTATAAGTGGTGGGGATTACTACTTGACAACTTGGGCTTAAGTTTTTTGGGTTGTTGGCAACGGGTCCATTTGGGCTCGTACCCAACAAGTTGTCAGGGTCAGTTTTCCTCGATAACGGACTGGGGACCTAAGCCCGAGAAGTTACAAATGGAATAAGAGCGGGTTCCCTCTGATAGTGGAAAGGGCTACCCGAGAGATGGAGCCACTCCTACAAAGAGATAGGAGGAAATGGCTACCCGGAGCGTGCAACCGCCACTGTCACTGAGAATAAGTGATGGGCCATGTCGCAACGGGGACGTTGCGAATATAAGTGGGGGAGGTTGTAACACCAATACCCCCAAACATAGTACCAAATCTAAAACTCACGAAGTTTGTGTGTGGTTAATAAGTGGTGGAGATTACTTCTTGACAATTTGAGCTTAAGCTTTTTGGGTGGTTGCCAACGGGTCCATTTGGGCTCGCACCCAACAAGTTGTCAGGGTCAGTTTTCCTCGATAACGGATCGGAGATTTAAGTCCGGGACGTTACAAGAACATGGTCATGGCATCTATTCTATCTTGCACATGTAAAAAAACAAAAAGCCCAGAAGAGAAAAACTATCCATAAGAAACACCCATAATTCATAACTACGCCCATAACCTCCCTTAAACAAAAAAAATGAAAAAAAAATCAAAAGAGAAGAATTCAAACACATATATACACATCTGTACTCGAAAAGAAAAATAAAAAAAAACTCCTTTCATTAATACCTTTCTGGAGAAAAAATAAAAAAATCTACTTTCACTAATACCTTTCTGGAGAGTTGCATGTTCTTTACCACATGTATAAGAAGTGGACTTCTCAGCGCTCCGTGCTCCGATCTACAGATGTATGCTTCTTTGATCCATGCTCTTTGTCTACAAGTTGACTCCAGATGTTCGTTTGAGATACTTGACATGTTCCTCCTCTTCCAAGTCTGATCTCTCTTATGGCTCATGTCTACTCGATGGTGTAAGAAGTGTTAGTCATTATCCGTTCCCAAAAACAAAGAAAAAAGGGATTGAGGTTGTTGAACAATTATCCCCTTGGGTCCTATTTGCAATAGGAGTAGGACTTGAGTTTCCTATTCCAAATAAGACTAGGAGGAAAGAGAAGATGCAAGAGTAGTATAAATAAGGCTCCATGCATGATATTGGGGATCATCCCAACTCAAGCATATCTCCCTCTCTTCTCTCTCAGTTCTCTCTCCCCAAGCAAGGAGAGAAGTAGCCCATGCAAGACGTGAGGAGAAAGTTCACGCATGGCACGAAGAGTTAGCGCATGAACGTGAAGAGAAATCGCATCTGTGAGGAGCGTTTGCGCCGGTGGCGCGAGGAGCAGCCACCAGGAAGGTCCGTTCTCGAGAAGAGGCATCACGTGACGAGGAGAAGCAACGGTATCGTATTCTCCAAGTACTAGGTCACGGTTATTTGATTTTATTCTTATAACCGAGCCTCAGTTTTGTTGGGCAATAAAACTGAGAAGACATTGTGGCCTCTCATTTTTCCGACCTAGTGGATTTTGTTGTGGATCGTTGTGCCTCGTGGGTTTTTTCTCCTCTCTCACATCGATGAGGGTTTTTCCACGTAAAATTTCTCGTTTCTCTGTGGTTGCTTGATTATTGTCCTACGAGTATTTTTATTGGTTCTCGTATAGGGAATGTTCCACTGCTAGTCACCCTTTGTAGGACAGGTTAAGGGAATCCCTCGATTTCCCAATAAGAAGGAGGCATCATAGTCTGATGGTCTACTCCTCGACGTGGTGACGATGTTGCACATTCTTTAAAGCTCAAATATCCAAGTATTCCTTATCACTCTCCAAGTGTTGTTCTTGACCGGGATTTAGGGAATGGAGTAAGTGAATGATCCTCAACGGATGGAGGAGGAGGATCAGAATCATATCCATGGGGAATCTGAGGTGAACATTTGGTGAAAGGAGATGAAGAAGTAAATTGAGTGGGATGGAATCGAAAAGGAACATATATTGATCTCTGCTACAAATTGATCCGAGACGAAATCAAAGGACGAAATTGGATGAAAATAAAAAATAATAACACAAAACAAACTCTAAATAGAAACAAAGTCTATAATCTACATGCCTGTATTGGAAATGGACATGGTTTCTTGTGATTGGAACCTCGAAAGAGATCCAGATCATTGCCTCATCATGACAATGGAGATCGCTGAGACTGGATGCTTACGACGAAGTATAGGAGCTCGCTGGCGATAGGTCATCAACTCATCTCCCTCGACTATCGACCTCGCTCAATGGTGGCCGAAGGTGGGACGTAGAGAGAGCGACTGAGGAAGTTGGGTATGCGGATGTTGGAGGTGGCGTAGAGGTTTCACATGACGGAGTAGTCCACTTCCATAAGGCAAATGGACCGGAAGAGGTTGTCGTAGCTGTACTTGCAAGAGCCGCAGTTGACGAAGTAGGAGTCATAGTCGAAGGCGTTGTAGCACACATGTGCCATCTCCCCATAACGGATGAACTCTGATCGGAGGAGAGGCTCCATGGGTTCAAGTAGGCCCTACCAGTCGTCCTCTCCCATGAGCTTCCATCACATGCGAGGAAGAGAAGAGGGGAAACCACATGAAGAACTGACAATCCACATGGCAAGAGCCAAGTGAAAAATCTAACTTTAATATAAGTATATAGATATCCCGATGCTTGTTTTATTTATCTTCCTCTCCTCCTCTCGGTAATCCCTCGTAACCAATAAACAGGAAGCGAGCTAAACTAGCAAAGAAAACTACCATCCTCCCCACCTCGTACTTCGTATTAATGCTTCACTCCTCTCCCTTCCTCTATTCTTCTCCCCCTCATCGCCATCTCCGCCCCACCATCACCATGTCCTCCGCCTCCTACGACTGCACCCGTGAGGTCCATGAGTTTGACGAGTTGAATCTTGGCATTGAGGACCTTCTACACTTCAGCATCACCACCGTCCCCCGCTTCTTCCACCACCATAACCTCGAGCTCTCCACTACCTCCCCCTCCTCCATCCCCATATGATCCTTCTTACAAGATGAAGAACCTTTTGTAAGTTAAGTGGAGACAAGAAATAAATAATTTGATATTAAGGAGTAAAGAAAAAAGAAGAAACAACAATAACAACCAAGTTTTTTTCCCACTTAAAAGCATTGCTAATTTACATTCTGATGGAATTTGTTCGACGAGAATCATAAGTAAATATTTGCCACGAGCCTATGCTACTATCTCCTCGAAGTAGTTCCTTTACTACATTTTGCATAATAGCCATGGTATAACATACCCAACACTAGAGATTTCTCTCAACTATAAGCTTTTCAGATATTTCAATCAAACATTGAATCAAATTCAATATATTTTTTAAACTTTTCTACTATTGAGCACTGATGTAAACCTAGAAATTATTAAGCTACCAACCATGATGGTTTTCAAATAACAACCATAATACGCGATTCCATTTTATTCAAGGTTCTCCTCCCATAGACTTAGTCATGTTTAGCAAGCAACACCAACAACAAAGACTTTTCCCACATTAAGTAGGGTCGGTAACATAGATTCTTTGCATCCATTAAGATCTATCTTGGATCATTCTTAGGCTTAGATCCAAAAATCTAAGATCCCTTCGGATAGCCTCATTCCAACACTTCTTGGGCCTTTCTTGCCCTCTCTTAGTCTACTCAACTTCCCAAAACTCACATCTCCTAAGTGGTGCATTAATTGACCTTCTGATGAATCATTTTTTACCTCTCTTAAAAATAAAATATTGTAGTATATAGAGGTAGAAAATGATATATAAAATCCACACTTTTGAATATGTGGAAAATTTAACTTGGTAAGTGTACCAAAGTTGAAATCAAGGAATGGTATTTTTACTTATGAGGTTTCAAATTAATTTTAGTGATTAAATAATTGTGACAATAATTTCTACATCAAAAATAAAAGAAATAAATAACATGTAATTAGACAGAGAAAGATATGAAGAACACGATCTATGATTTTTCTATCTTTGATCCTCAATAAAATGATTATTTAATTCCAAGACAATTCACAATCAAAGATAAATTCCATAAATATTTGTCACATTAATTCTAGGCAGCAGACTAGAAGATCAATCAATGAATAAATAACTCTGCAAATAAAGAGGTAAAATGATAATTTTCAAGAAGAGATGATCTCTAAATTCCCTGTAATTTAATCCTCTAATTTATGATCTTTACAATTCATAGAAATTAGGGAGGTCAATCAAATACTCAATGAAGCCCTTACAACAATATTAAATTCCTCACAATGTAGGTACAAAAACATCTCAAATTAATCATGCAGAAATCATCGAATAATCTTTAAATTTAGGTAAGCTTTGATCTCATAATTCTCTAAGATTTATTCCTTAAAGGATGATAAAAAATATCAAGGAAATAAATCAAATATTTATCTCTAACATGCTCCTATAATAGATCAAACTCCTCAAAACATCAATGCATAAATAAATCAAATTGAGCCTACAAAGATCAAATTAACCCTCGATCAATATTTTAATTTAGCCAAGCTCTGATCTGTTCACAAGATATGTAATATGAAAGAACACAAAACAAGCTTCAAAATGCCATATTATGCATTAAAAATGGAGTTCAAATGAGAAAGTAATGATAAAATGAAGTTCAAGAGACTAAACTGTAATAAAAATATAGTTTTTATTTCAATAGGCCCCTTGAGTGGACTTATCTGTAAATAACAAAACCCATCAGGGTACTTTTGCAATTTACCCCTAGGGGCATATGCAACTGATGATTCTTTGATTCATCTATCTAAAAGTGATTAATTAAGCTCAGTTCCCCAAAATTCATATGCATTTTATCAATTATCTTGCATAATTAGCATTCATGCATATGTAAATAATAATTGCATTTTATCATGCACAATTGCATAAAATAAGAAGTCAAAAATCTCAGCCCAATTGACCTGTAAAATAAGCTAACTTCTCTGATTTTTTATTAATTCATGCTAACTCCAAATCATTTGAAACTACCTCCACTGTGTACATATGACTAACAAGAATAAAGGAAAAATAAAAAAAACCACTAACATAAATAAGTGGTCCAGAAACTCAAACCCTAATTTCATATCTGCCAAACTAAAATGCTGAAATCTTCCTCATAAAGTGTCCAATTTGATCTTATTCACTTTTGAACTAATGAACATTCAAGTAGCTTCAAAACAAGGCTAAGTTCAAGTGAATCAGAGCTCATATGTAAAAGTCGAGTTTTGGGCCTCTTTTGTACATTGCGTATTTTACCTGATTTTGACCGATTATTTTATGTATAGATTTAACTCTTTTTTATTTATTTTTCATTTACTTTCTTTTATAAAATTTTTTATTAAAATATATAAAATTCCAAATAAAAAAACAAAATCAAAGAAACCAACTAAGTCTAAATATTCACTAGCAGTTTGTACAGAAATCATCCTTTTCGTACTTTATTTTATTTCTTCATTTTCTTAATTTATAAAATCCACAAAAATAGATTTTTATCATATTTTTTCGGATTTTTATCTTATTTAAAAATGATAAAAAAATCCAAAAATCAAGGTGTTCTTATGTGCATAGAGTACCCCAAAAATATCACTTTGTGCAAATGATCTATTTTTGTTTTGGTCTCTTAATATATGTTGTAAATCTTGTCGAGATGAGCATTTTTGTGAAGAAAATTTTTTGATCTGTGTCATTTGCTATTTATTTTTTATTTATCTTTATCTTTTATTTTTCAATTTTTCTTAAGCTGATACGTGGCAGCTCCTGGAGCCGTCATGTGTCACTCATTTTTCACATTTTTATTTCATTTATTATTTAAAAAATTAATTTAGAAAATACAAAAATAAAACATAAAAATGTCACGTGACATCTTCTTGGTCGTCTGATCTTGGCTGATTAGACGACCGATCTTCCTTCTTCTTCACCAACACACCTACAACACCTAGAGCTCCATCGACTTCAGCACAAGTGCTCCAGGAAGCCACTTCGACTCTGTGTTCTTCACCAACATCTCCACTAATGCACGCCGGTCCGCCAACCTCCAGGAGCCCTTTATTGCCTCGTTCTTTACTGACATCTCCTGGAGCGAGGATCTCCGCCTTCCACCGCCAACCTCTTGGCTAAGGCATGTCGCCCAACTCCACCTCCTCTGTCGGGCTACCCTCCCAATGATCACATTTGATCAACGACCCCCTTCCTCATGTGACCATCACGCGTGAGGGAGGGGATTTTTGCGAAGGAGCCTGCAGGAGATCTTCCAATCATAGAAATACCCCCAGGAGCCCTGCACGTAATTAACATCCCTCGTCAGGGGTAATTTGCAGTCAACCCCACTCTAGTTCTTGGGATTACCATTCACCCCCCGTCGCTCAAGGGTCACATGCACGACACACGACCATTAGGATATTTTGCAGAACCCCCTCTGTGGGTTTAGGTAATCACCTTTAGGTCCTCCACTTTGCATTGTTATTTTATTTTATTATTGTATCTTGCAATCAGGTCCCTGGATTCACTTGTAATTTTGAATCTAATTATGGCATCTTTTTATTATTTAAAAATTTATGCTTTACCTTTGCTAGTCCCTTAGCAAACACTTATTTGAAAGAATAAGTGAATAAAAGAAAAAAGGAAAAAGAAAGGAAAAATAAAGAAATTAGGATAATATTGAGTATTAAACTTATCTTCATAAAATTGTAGTATGGAGCTCTGTCAGACCTTTGGATTATTAGTGTGGCAGAACCTTAATGGGAAATGGATTTAAAACCTAACAACCTCTAAGTTCCACAAGACTCCTATTCAGGTTTCCTCAACAGTTAGGTCAGAACAAGTCTACATACATAAATTCTTATGACTATGAATATTTACTTGTACGATGTAAGTGAAATATAGCTCCCCATCACAAAAGTAGCAAAGAAACAACCTCCCTAAACAAGGTAACTCTAGTCTCTAGGTCTAGCAACTCTTTCCTCGAGGAGTGGAGATATTCCCTTCTAAGTTCAAGTACAACCAGCTCAAGAAGATGAGATGGAGAAAAGAATGGACGGTAACCAGTGTAGCTACCTATCCTTGGATGCATGACCAATGTAGCCAAGTCATCCATATGCAAGCTTACAAAAATTTGTCTTTGAAGCTCTTATTGTTTTCTTATTTTTCTTTATCCTTGTATATACACTCCGATAGGCATTTTACTTTTCAATCATGCCTGTCCACTTTAGGAGATTCTATATTTTTTCTCTTTTTTTTGAAAATATATACAAGGTGCGGCATGTACATAAGGAATTTTTCCTCTTGAGCTAGTAGACTATCCCTCTTTTGAAGCATTATTGCAACCACACAGCATCCTGTCTTTAGACCTCAAGGCTACTCAATCGGGTTGAGATGCACAACCCTCCCTAGAGGAAGACGAGAGGTTCCACCTTGATGTACTACCCTCGTATGCTACTTCAAGCCAAAAGATTCTGCATCCTCACTACCTCCTCCATGAAGATCTACGTGTAGAGTGCTTATCCAAGATAAGCCACGGTCTGGAAGAATCATGCATGTGTTTTAAAATATTCTACTTAGACTAATCAAGACAACATGTGAACACAGTCTTAAGGACTCAAAGAATTAAGTCACTAGGACCTGAAAAGTCTTAACTCCAGTTCTTATAAGGTTCCTCTGAAATTAAGTGGATTAAGGTCCAACTAAGCTTCATTCTTTAATTTTATTCCAGACTTAGTTTAAATGTCAATACTATCCTGAAAAATGCACATGCAAAAGAAAGCAAAATCTTTTTTTGAAACAATTTTCTAATTTTGAACTTTTTATGGATTTTTGAAAAGAGAGAAAAGAAAAAATGATGCACATGTAAAGAGAGATTTTTTTTGAAAATTTATTTGGTTTTGTAGTTTTTAGGGTTTTTTTAAAGGAAAAGGGTTAGTAAAATATATACAAGTATATACAAGGATTTTTTTGTTTTTTATTTCTATTTTTTTTGTTGTTTTTATTTTTTTTGTGTTTTTGTTTTGTTTTTTTATTTTTGAAAGGTAATCAAAGTCTATATACATATGTGGATTTTACGAATTTATATACATATCCCCAAAATAATCATATTAAAGTACGAGTTATGTCTAAAGTATATATACAATATATACGACACTTCCCTATACTTAGCTCAAACTATGTCCTCATAATGATCAAAGAGCAGAAAAGGAAGACATAACTCGTGATAAGTATAGAAAAGTGAAAAGACTCCTATGCTACAACAACTCAAAGAGAAGATGAAAAGCATAGAACTCGACGATCCCCCTATACTTAGGATCAAGTGATCCTAAGTATAGAAGACTGTACAAAAGGGAAATATCGATGAAGAGAATGTACGGACTCAAAAAACAAAAAAGTTGATGTGAATAACATCAGCCCCCTATACTTAGGGTAGAGTATCCCTAAGTATAGGCAACAACAAGAGTGATGGACATGACAAACATGAACAACACAAATCATTCACCCCCTATACTTAGGATAAAGCACATCCTAAGTATAGAATATACACACATAGAGAAAAGGGTTGAATGATAAAATGGAAGAAGAAAGAATGAAACGAAAGAATATACAAGAGGAGTGGATGTACAAAGGTCAAGAAGATCGAAAGCGACCCGAATTCCTTTATAAAAGCAACCAAGTCAAATTTGGCCTTATCAGTCTCATCTAAATCAAGGTGAATAGGAACGGACTCATCCGTGAAAGTAGTCAAATCATGTCCGTCCTATCTAGTCTCAGAGCCCGCCTTCTGCTCTAGAGTGTCTATTGTTAAATCATGTGGATGTCATCAATGCATCACCACGTACCAAAAAGGGAAACTCCAAGGTCAATGCTTTCCGATTCTTCCTCCTTGGAGAGAAATTCTTGGGTTTCAGTATCATCCAACAAACAACAAAAATCTCTGATATTATCATTAAGGTCAAAGTCCTTGGGGTTGGCTAACACGAGCATGTTCTCATGGGATGTGGATCTCTGGTCAGTAGTGGGTGCAGTGATCAACACATCGCTCCCTACATCAAAACAAAAGCGAATCTCTCCAGATCCGTAATCAATAACGACTCTCGCAGAGGCAAGGAAAGGTCATCCCATGATGATTGGAGGGTGCTCCACAGGGTTGGAGGTCTCCATGGGCAATACGGCAAAATCAGAGAGGACTCAATGGAGTCCAGACAAGTCATTCTCAAGCTCCCACAAATAGGAGACACAATCAGACAGTGAGACCGACACTCATATCAAATGATGTGGTTTCATGTCCCAGCAAGGTGGGAGCACATGTAGTGAATGAAACTGATCGTAGTGAATGTGTTGCATCCTCCTGCAGATAGTCCTCGGGGAGTAATGCAAACTAGGTCAATCAAATCATGGGAATGCTGGCATCACATCTCAGATCCTCTAAATCATCAATCAATCCTTAATCGGAGGGCATAAGATCACGGGAGGGATGAGAAAGTCAATAGGTCAATCGTAATGCATCCATCCAGTCAATCCAATCAGCTGTGATGACTCAAGATGTAAACAGAAATAATCTCAGTGCTACAGGTGGATCGGATAATCAGGAGATGGATGATGGATCAGTAAGGGAGATGAGTGAAATCATGCTGTTTTCGGTCACCGTCACTCTAAAGTCCAAATCAAGATAGTCAATCAAACCTTTAAATCAAGATGGAAGGAACCACAAAATAGATCGTTCAATCATAACTTCATGAAATCATCACCAATAATGTCTATGCACAAGTCCGAAGTCATATCTACCAAAAGTAGCTCGCCAATCTCAGTATCCTCAAAATGGGCTCGACTTACTCCAATAATCAATGGGACTTGTAATCCTCGATGCATGCCTCATTTATAAGCATAACATTCTCGGGTGATAGAAATAATGACACGAAGGGGGACGAGGAGGGCGGGCGAGAAAAGATTGAAACAAAGACAAAATTGTGTGTTCCACACAAGGCGAGAAAACATAAAAAATTATGATTCAAGGAAAGTGCTTCCTTGAATCGGACCAGAAAGAATGTGATATGAGCGAGATGAAAGCCGAAGAGTGGTGAAGGTGATGAGGACCATGCCCAATCGCGACTCGGATGCAAATGAGGAATGATAGAGACAAGGGAGATAGAAGGACTCAATGATGAAAATATTCACACACACAGGACTAGAGACTCGAATAATGGATGAAACACAAATGGAATCAGAGTAACAATCAATACAAACCAAACTCCCGGATCACCTACTCAACACAATGAAGACCGAGGTCTTTTATCTTTTCATTTTTAGAGTTAGGTGATCATCAAAAAGTTGTACACACCAAAGACAGGCTTGGAATTTGTGCACTAATCCTTAGCGCACACGTAGGAATAAAATGCACAAGCAAGGAGGGGGTTGCTCTCCCTAAGACAGTGAATCCATTACGTTTGATTTTAAGTCCAATAGCAGTCCTAGTTTTATTTAGGTTATCACTTTTTTTATATTTCAATGCATGTACTAATGATTTTCCAATTCCATTTAACATCCTAGGTAGTCAAAATCAGAGGGAGAAGGTTGGAAAAGCCATGCAAGTAGGAAATTGATGATGCATGCGAAATCAGAAGACTTACAGTGCTTCCCAGCTCTCTCCATACAGGATACGTAACAGAATTTGAAAACCTAACTATAAGAGATGCAATCCGATGAAATCGTCCAAGGTACATAAATTACTATTATCGTGAAGAACCATATGCTAAATATCTATAGATGAGATCCAAAAGTCCGGTCTCTGAAGTGCATCGGTGTCTACCATAGCGGATCCTGCAAGAGCTCTATAGCACTTCTCTCAGCACTCGATCTCAAATCCAAATAAATAGCAATTCAAAATTTGACTAAGTCCAGAGAGAAGCTATAGGTACATGCAAATTTATTATGGTTGTGGACCTTAATCTATCAAGCAAAGAATTCCTAAGCTAAGGCTCATTCACACAAAATAAATAAAACAAAAGGCAAAAAATAAATAAAAAGAAAGCGAGGAAAACACGAAAAAGTCGGCGAGGCTCCCAAAGGAATAATCCCTCGGGCACTGGACCTCGCGAAGTCGAAGAGTCTAGAGAGTCCGAATTATTACAATTATCTAATCGCTCTCTCACATAAATATACATAATAAATAAGTAAAAAATGTGGGATAAAATATGTCGTCTTCAAAACTCTAGTCTGTCTGCCCTGGATGCTCTCTCCTTCCAGCTGAGTAAGGAAGGCTAGCTCCGCCTTGCTTGGATGCATAGGCCTTCTTAGGAAGTCCTCCTTCACGTAGAGGTCCCTCGCATCAATGTCAAACAAAGAAGAGGGTCATAACAATCCAAAATAATTATCTAATAATAATGGAAAATAAATACTGATAAAAAAATAACTAAACAATGCAATAAATAAATGGACAAGTGGAAATAGACAAAATAATAGAATCTCCAACTATTCGACGTTGCTCCTTGGTAACGACACCATTTGATGAAGAGGATCGTCTGAGGGTCTGCTAATCAAACTCAATTAACGTCGCTGAGGTAACCGCTCGAGAAAACCCAACTTTAATCAACAAATAACCTACAATAATTAATTACGCAGTTAATATTAAAAATGTGGAGTTAAAATTTATTATAACTCTACAGAAAATATGTATAGGTGTAAGTACGTGTAGAGGTCGAACATAGGGAGCAAACGGTAGAAGGAGGCAAAAATATGCTCAAAAATTTGTCTTTTATCTCTTGTCTTTTTTATTGTTTTTATGTGTTTTTCATTTTATATTTTATATTTTATTTTTATTTAATATTTTTTTTGTATTTTCTTTTTATATATTCCAATTTTTATATTTTTATATTTCTTCTTTAATATATATAAAATAACATATATAGGGATTTATATAGATAATATAGAGTAATATATTTATATATAAATACTAATATATATATTATATAAAATAACTTATTTTTGATTTTACATATTTTTTAATATTTTTGTATTTTTTTGATTTTTTCTCAATTTATATATTTTTAAAGTCAAAAAATCTCAAATAAGGGGTTAAATAAATAGGACGAAATTGAATTGAATTTTAAATATAGTAAATAAGTCCCAAAATTATCCAAATCAATTTTAATATATAAATATTTATATAAAAAATTATAAAATAGAAAAAATGTATTTTTGGAATTTAAATGATTTTTAGATTTTTATGAAAGATTTTGATGTTTTTCGATTTTTGGCCTTTTGTTTTTCCATTTTTAACGATTTTTGTTTTGTAATTAAAATAGGATATATACAAATATATATATATATATTTGAATTTTTAGACATGTTTTTATATTTTTGGTATTTTCTAAGTTAAACATGAAATAAATGTGTTCCATTTCATTTTTAATAAATGATTAAAATGCCCAAAAATGCAAAGTGAAATGTGGCGTAAAGTACATGGCATGAGGCATGTAACCCAATTTTTGTGTATTCTTGGGAGCCCATTAATTATTTATAATAATTAGATAAAACCTTCAAAAATCTATATCCTAGGAGGGGCATATTTGCAAATAAAATAAACAAGGGGCTCGATGCAAATATACCGCAAATATACAACAAAATTAAAATTTTTAGACTAATAAATAATTTCAAAAACCGGCAAGATATTGTTAGAAATTAACCGTCACGTGGGACTACACGTGACGTGCATGGGAAGGACCTAAATGTAATTTGCAATAACTATGGGGTCGCATGCAAAATCCCAATTATTTATTATGTTACACTTTTATTGAAAAAAGTGTTTAATAAATACATAAAAACGTGGGGGAAAAATGTTAATTACCCAAAAGTAGCGCACGATCGGACGACGGGGCACAATTCACTTATCCACGTGGTACAATCGTATCGGATGAGATGAGGATTGAACGGACGGCTGTGATCAAAACTAGAGATGTGCCTCCATCCAACGGCACTACTATTCATGAAGAACAGGGAAGAACGAATGGCTTCCCTGCATTCGATTCCTGATTACGCCCTCCACCGGCAGTCTCCTTCGATGGCGTTGGGCTCTTCACCTTCGGGGAGGCTATCAGTAGCTACTGGTGTCCTCCAAATAGCACATGGAGCTCCGACATGGTCAGACTGTTAGCCATGTGAGCCCGAGGTGAACCATTCTTACATAAGTGTTATTGTAATAATTATGTTTTATCAATAAAAGTTATTGATTGTTCACTCCCTTTCTGAAATTAAGTGAATGAATGCACTATAAGGTCCCTCTGTATGATTAGGGTTATGTACCATGGCCGTCTTAATAATCATATAGCTGTTGATTCATTAAATGAATCATAGAGGCTGGTGTTTGGATGAATATCTAATGGGTTAGATAGAGGACTCATCAAACACCGTCAAATGATTATTAAGAGATGATCTCTAGCCTGAGTAGGAGATGGCAATCCTTTTCTCGCATATGCTGATATCTGACCGACCTCTCGATGCAGGTCCTCTGCATGGGAATAGTGATTCGGAGGTGTCAGATTAGTTAAGTCAATGGGTTGACTTAGCAAGATCGAGATAACCTAAAGTCCTATGTTGAACACTGTCACAGCATAGGCACACATCCTCTGACTAGAGACAGATGTGTTGCTATATGTCTAAGTATGTACATTTGGCAGACCATTAGGTTGATGACCTAATCAAGGTCTATATACCGGCGAGCTGGTGGGCATATAAGGGCATATGAGTAATACGATCTCTCAAAGGGATCATACAGGTTCACTTGTGAACCGGAAGACATGAGCTCACTCATGAGGTATTGGGACCGATCAAATTCCATGCATGGTCGTCGTGCTTTGGAAGCATGACAAGAATTTGAAGGTATGATATATGCTTTGGGAAAGCATATGATCAATACCAAATCCCAATGACCAAGATTGAGAAACTTGGTGATCAAACCCTGAAGAAGACAGTATAAAATAGATCTTCATCTTCAGGTTGATCATTGGTCTTACAGTATGCAGGATGTGCAGGTATTGGGAATACCTGAGGGTGATGTGATCATAAACGATTGTATAACCATGACGCTTCCAGTCCGAGGGAGTGATGAAACAGGTCTGGATTTTAGTGACTCCTCTCAGTAGAGAAGTAACTTGATCTTAGTCCAAATGTTGGACATTGATCTGAATGTGATTCAGATGCAATGAGAAGATTAAGTATACGGACTTGATTTAATCAAGCATCTATGAGAGGTCCGTTAGATCTGGATTTGAGATGAGATCTCAACATCCAAGTCACTATACATGGAACAATACAATCGCCCTGTCCTTATCTCCAAGTATCTGCGGAGAAGGCACGTTATTCTTGAAGGAGTTCAAGAATAATTCCTGTGATGAATTTAGTATCCAAGCAAGAAGGTATTGATGATTAAATGAGATTTAATTATCAAGAACAATATGAATAAGATTCATGTTGAGAGAATGATTGTCCAAGATAATTAAATGGGATTTAATTATCAAGGATAAACAGATCGTGGATAGTGATATCCAGAATATCTGCGTATATTATAAATGAGATATATAATATATCAAGAGAGAGAAATATTGTAAATAACATTTGTTAATTATTAATGTGGATTGGATCCACATTAGTTAATTAATTAGAAATGTAATTTACAAATTAGTTTGGGATGTGAATATGATTCACATATTCTCAATGGCATGATTGAAATATTCACAAATTAATTTGGAGGATATTATTGCAATAACAATTATTGCAAATAATTAAGAAATAATAATATAAATAAAAGGAGACAAAACCACCTATATTCATAGGTGGCGTCACCTATGACTTAGTCATAGGTGACGCCTCCTTGATTTTAGGAGGGGTGGTTGTCTCCTCTTATTTGTTGACTTATTATCTCTTGATTAATTTATTTATGTTAATTAAATTTTTGTTGATAATAATTCAACAAATATTTAATTTAATATAAATTAATGTTGTTGGTTTTTAACCAACAACTATCATAGCCGTTGGATTGCTCTTGGATTATAATCACCGTTGGATCCATGAGAGCCATGGATTGAGATCCATTGGATCCCAAACTATAAAGAGGGTAGCCTTAGCCCTTGAGGGGTACACCAAGTAGACGCCTACTCTACTTCTCTCTCTCTCTCCCTCTCATTCTCGTGCTCTCTCTCTCTCCAAAGGGTGGCCGACCACCATTGTTGAGAAGGAGAGAAGTTTTCGCCTTCGCCTTCGATGACTCGAGGATCTCCTTCTTCTTCGTGGCTACTTGCTGTAGAGGAAGACGACGGATTTCGCTTGACGAAATCAGGGGATCTATTGCTTGGATCTTCATCGAGGATTGCGGGAGGGACACGACTCATCATCGTGCCCGCAAGTGCGTTCTTCGTGGATCGGACTTGAGACAGGAGGATCTCTTGTTTGGGATCTTGCGATCACAACCACGCTTCAAAAGTATTCCTTATACTTTGTGGTTTGATGAAACGATCCGAGAAGTGTTCTCGTGATCATGTGGTTTCATTGTTTGATTTAAAATTTTTAAATTCCGTTGCACCTTGCGACTAGTACGACTAGTCGTCCCGATCGTATTCGATGCGATCGTCACGCTTCCGTGATGCACTTGAGGATTCTCAATATCCTTCAAGTGGTATCAGAGCCAGGTTGAAAAAGGTTTTGGATATGATCCATGAACCATAGACGACTTGGGTTTTAAAATGGTCGCGAAAAATTTTTGGCGCATTTGAATTTTCGCAACTCTGTCTAATTGATTTTTTCGGCACTGTTTAAATTGTTTAAACACGAAATATTCAATTGGATTTTGTTCCCCATTAGAAAAGGAAACTATAGGACTTGAGTTTACTCAATTTGGATGATATTGCCTTTTGAATATGCATGTATTCATAGTTGCGGGAACTGCAGAACAGAACGTGATTAATTTGTTAATTACGATTTTGTTACACCTCAAAATGCGTGAAATATCACATAGGTTCTGTAATAAATCAAGTTGGCAATCTTAGGGCACTAATTTTGCGAATTTTGGATTTAAATTGAGCAAGATAAGTTAATTTTAGTGATAAGGGGTCACTGCTGGAAATTGACGTTTTTTGATCATGAACCTTGTGATAGTCATTCAAATAAATGTTGATGAAAATTAATTGTTAATTTTCTGAAATTGGTTATTGATAAATATTTGTGGAATATTTAAAGATGATAATCAATTCCTTGAATGACATCCCACTAAACCATAATGATAAGATAGTTGATCTTGATCATTGGTTAATTTGAAATCATCAACAAACATTGTTTTCATGAAAAACCCTAGGTCATCCTACAATAGTTGTAGGACAACTTTTACATGCAAAACCTCTTGCTTGAATAGGATTGGGGATTTGTTTAGCAAATCTCTTTATAATATAATCAAAAATGTTTTGATGTATATTATATGGTATAATTTCGGTTGAAAGACCGATGAGCATCTCAAAGTACATGATGATCTATCTGGCATTATCCTTTCCTGAGGTGGATATGGTGTCTAGTCGGAGATCGCTGGGGTAGCGGGTTGCAACGTATGTGGTCCGTCCCACTCTCGTCGGTACTGGCCATGACAACGGGTAGGGATTGGATAATGCCGGAGAAATCAAAGTGTATTTCTAATTATTAAAATTCGAAATAATATGTACTTTGAGATTATACCTACTATTCAAGCAAAGAATTCAAAGTTTGTTGATTGATAATAGGATTAATGATTGATTTAATGTGATTAAATTAATTATATCCTATGAAACACTCTATTATGAATAGATGTGTATTTCCCTTGGAAGAATTAATTATGTGAATATGATTCACGATAATTAATTATTTCAATTTGAATAAGAGGTGGAGGATCACATAAGTGACATCCATGGTCTCCCGTCAAGGCAAAGAATTTCGTCGCCAAAAGTTGTATATAGGAGACGCCTGTCCGAAGTGATAGATCCTATATACAATTATTTGGATCGGGTTCTTTGCTTCTCGAAAGAGTAAGGCCGTATACGTAGTGACCCCAATATCGAGTCCTCATATTATTGGGGCGGTATTGGATTGCATATAGCGAGTTTTAAGCCAGTTGACGGTTGGTTCAATTAGCAACGGGTCAACATCATCTTAGGGGTGGTGGGCCCGGGTGTTAAAGACCGAATTGGGAAATGCAAGTTGGACTTGCAAGGCGGAATGTGTTCCCGCTTCTCTTTATTCGAGTCACAGGTTCTCATATTATTGGGATGTGATAAAGATAGAGAGGAGATCCCAGATCTTGCTTGAGATATAGGGTAAGTATATCTCTTACTTTGAAAGACGATTAGGGAATAATCTTTCATAGTAGACATAGCAAGACAAATTTGATTTAAAATGCCTTAATCAAATGTTTTAAAATTGGATATATAATTATTTATATAATCTAATATAGTGCATTCTTAATTTCAGAAAATGAAGTCCATGAACCCTATGAGCAGGCTTCTGGAGGTCAATCAGTTGACCGGACCAAATTATTCGGATTGGATCCGAAATTTGGATCTTGTCCTATCTGCGGAGCGCATCTCTTATGTGCTGAGCAAAGACAAGATAGCAGACCCTCTGACTGCGGAAGATAAATCTTTTAATGAGAAATATGATGAAGATCATAACTTGGCAAGATGTTATATCCTTGGCTCATTATCCAATGTGCTTCAGAAGCAACATGTGGAAATGAACCACTACCAAGATATCATGCTGAATCTGAAGGAAATGTTCGGTGATGTAAACCGCACACAGCGTTACAAT
The DNA here is from genome assembly GCA_037367405.1 of Ottelia alismoides. Lineage (NCBI taxonomy): Eukaryota > Viridiplantae > Streptophyta > Magnoliopsida > Alismatales > Hydrocharitaceae > Ottelia > Ottelia alismoides. The sequence goes on from JAZKJV010007113.1 coordinate 46,055, forward strand.
GTGATGAAAGAACTTATTCGCTGCAAGATGCATGAAGGGACCTCTGTTAGAGAGCATGTGCTCAAAGTGTTTGGGTACCTCTCCGAATTGGAAACCCTGGGAGCTTACATGGATTCTGATATGCAAGCTGATTTCATTCTCCTGTCACTCCCTAAATCTTTCAACAACTTTGTCGTGTCATATCACATGAGCAAAGTTGATTTCACTAATGCTGGGCTGTTAGCTGCATTAAAGTCTGCAGAAGACGTGATGAAGAAGGACGGCCCCTCTGCTAGTGCAATGGTTGCACAAGTGAAAGGAAAGCGCGGTCGGAAGCAAGGTTCTCGGAAGGGCCCGGCCCAGAAGAGAAAGAAGAAGAATCAAGGAGTTGGTTCATCTTCCAGTGCTTCCAAGTTAATGACATCGAAGAAGACTGATGTCTGTCACCACTGCAAGAAGCCGGGGCACTGGCGGCGTAACTGCCCAGAATACCTGAAGTCTGCTGACAAAGGTAAAGCCCCAGTAGGTATGAAATCTACTTTCATCATTGAAACTAGCTTTCTCGTTGGACGAGAAGGAAGTTGGGTTGTAGATTCTGGTGCTTCTGTTCATGTATGCAATTCGTTGCATTTATTTCAGGAAACTAGGAATCTGGAGCAAGGGGAGATAGTCATCCAGATGGGATCTGATGCAAGTGTTGCAGCAGTCGCCATTGGAACCTGCCGACTATCATTATCTAGTGGTCGAGTCTTAGTACTTAAAGAGTGTCTTTATGTACCTGAAGTCAGGAGGAATTTGATATCCGTATCTAAGCTTGTTAGACATGGATATTCCTTCCTATTCTGTAATAAGTTAGTCATTAATAAATATGATAAATTTATTGCGGATGGTGTTTTGACTTCTAGTGGACTCTATGAATTGTGCATTGATGAATGTGTCATGAATGTCACTACCACTAATAAAAACCCTAAAAGATCCAGGGAGAATGGAAATCATTCGAATATGATTTGGCATCAAAGGCTTGGTCATTTATCTGTTGATAGGATCAATTGATTGATAAAGGATGGACCCTTAGATTTTCTACAGGTTCAATCTTTACCTACCTGTGAACATTGCATTCGAGGTAAAATGACCAGAATGCCCTTCCGTAACAAGGTTACGAGATGCGAAGGTATTCTTGACCTAATACATACTGATTTATGTGGTCCCTTCAGTACCGCGACTCGAAATGGATATCGATATTATTTGACGTTTATTGATGACCATTCGCGATACGGGTTTATCTTCCTACTACGTCATAAATCTGAGACCTTTGAAAAGTTCAAAGAGTTTAAGGCTTTGGTTGAGAACCAAACCGATAGGAAGACTAAACGGATTCGATCTAACCGAGGTGACGAGTACCTCTCAGATGAATTCAAGGGATACCTTAAAGAGAATGGAATTGTCTCCAATCTCACTCCCTCTGGAACTCCCCAACTTAATGTTGTTGTTGAAAGACACAACAGGACCATCATGGACATGGTCTGTTCAATGATGAGCAAAGCACGTTTACCTCTTAGTTTCTGGGGATATGCAGTAGAGACTGCAATATATATCCTGAACAAGATTCCTAGTAAATATGTGCCTAAGACTCCTCATGAGCTATGGTATGGAACCAAACCTAGTGTTAGACACTTGAGAGTTTGGGGTTGCTTGGTCCATGCAAAGAATGTGGATGCAAATAAGCTAGAATCTCGCACTTGTGAGTGCTATTTCATTGGGTATGTTAAAGATGGTATTGGATATCAGCTTTATGACCCTGAGACCCAAAAGGTTTTTGTCTCTAGAGATGTGAGATTTCTGGAGGATGATTTCCTTAAAGGTCAAGATAAAAATGAAGTAGAGGAACTCATCGAATCCCCTGAGGATTTTGAAATTCCTGAACCAGAAACTGAAGAGATAAATGAAGATGTAACACCCATACCCCTTCGAAGGAGTTCGAGGGTGGTTGCACCACCTGAAAGGTATGGATTCCATGTGTCAAGTGAGATTGACAATGATCCTACTTCATTTGATGAAGAACTTGCGGATCATGACATGGACAGATGGATGCTAGCAATGAAGTCAGAGATTGACTCCATGCATAAGAATGGGGTATGGACCCTAGAGGATCCACCTAAGGGGGTGAAACCCATTGGTTGCAAATGGATCTTCAAGAGAAAGAGGGGACCTGATGGGAAAGTAGAGACTTTCAAGGCACGACTCGTAGCCAAGGGCTACACACAGAGAGAAGGCATCGACTACGATGAGACATTCTCTCCTGTGGCTATGCTTAAGTCCATCAGGACACTGCTAGCTATAGCTGCATCTCTTGACTACGACATCTGGCAGATGGACGTCAAGACAGCTTTCCTCAATGGATACCTCGAGGAGGATATCTATATGGAGCAGCCCCAGGGCTTCATAGCTGAGGACGGTAAAGTATGCAAGCTGAAGAAATCCATCTATGGGCTCAAACAAGCTTCTCGTAGCTGGAACATCAGATTTGACGAAACCATAAAGAGTTATGATTTTGTGCAAAATCCTGATGAACCTTGTGTGTACAAAAAGCTTAGTGGGAGCGCCATTGTGTTCATCGTGCTTTACGTAGATGATTTCCTTATCATTGGGAATGATACAGGAATGATGACCAGTGTGAAGATTTGGCTATCTCATACCTTCGAGATGAAAGATCTTGGAGAAGCCTCTTACATCTTAGGCCTGAAGTTGTTCAGAAACCGAGAAAAGAGGATGTTGGGATTGTCACAACATAGATACATTAAGAAGATTCTTGAACGATTCCGCATGGATAGTTCCAAGAAAGGATTCCTCCCCTTAAGACATTGTATTCATCTGTCTAAAGGGATGGCTCCTCAAAGTGTTGAGGAAAAGAAGGCCATGGCTGGATGCCCCTATGCATCAGCTGTAGGAAGCTTAATGTATGCCATGATGTGCACTAGGCCAGACATCTGCCATGCAGTGGGAGTGGTAAGTCGTTACCAATCCTGCTATGGAGAGCAACACTGGAATGCAGTAAAGAACATATTTAAATATCTAAGACGGACGTAAGATTACATCTTGGTCTATGGAGATGGTGATCTCCAAGTCTTGGAATATACAGATTCAGACTTCCAGTCAGATATTGATGATGGAAAGTCGACATCAGGGTTTGTATTCCTGTTGAACGGTGGTGCTGTGAGCTGGAGAAGCAAGAAGCAGGACACTACGGCGGATTCAACAACAGAAGCCTAATACATTGCCGCATCGGATGCTGCAAAGGAGGCGGTGTGGTTACGCAAGTTCGTCCAGGAGCTTGGCGTAGTTTCCTCTGGTACTCCCATCCCGCTACTCTGTGATAACACGGGAGCCATTGCCCAGGCAAAGGAACCCAGATGGAATCAAAAGAGCAAGCACGTGGAAAGGAAATACCACATCATTCGGGAGATTCAAAAGCATGGTGATATCATCATCACAAAGGTGGCCTCTGCCGACAACGTTGCTGATCCTCTTACCAAACCTCTGACGCAGAAGGTTTTCGACCAGCATGTAATGAGTATGGGTTTAAGGGCTGTTCCTGAATGGTTCTGAGGGCTAGTGGGAGATTGTTAGCCATGTGAGCCCGAGGCGAACCATTCTTACAATAAGTGTTATTGTAATAATTATGTTTTATCAATAAAAGTTATTGATTGTTCACTCCCTTTCTGAAATTAAGTGAATGAATGCACTATAAGGTCCCTCTGTACGATTAGGGTTATGTACCATGGCCGTCTTAATAATCATATAGCTGTTGATTCATTAAATGAATCATAGAGGCTGGTGTTTGGATGAATATCTAATGGGTTAGATAGAGGACTCATCAAACACCGTCAAATGATTATTAAGAGATGATCTCCAGCCTGAGTAGGAGATGGCAATCCTTTTCTCGCATAGGCTGATATCTGACCGACCTCTCGATGCAGGTCCTCTGCATGGGAATAGTGATTCGAAGGTGTCAGATTAGTTAAGTCAATGGGTTGACTTAGCAAGATCGAGATAACCTAAAGTCCTATGTTGAACACTGTCACAGCATAGGCACACATCCTCTGACTAGAGACAGATGTGTTGCTATATGTCTAAGTATGTACATTTGGCAGACCATTAGGTTGATGACCTAATCAAGGTCTATATACCGGCGAGCTGGTGTGCATATAAGGGCATATGAGTAATACGATCTCTCAAAGGGATCATACAGCTTCACTTGTGAATCGGAAGACATGAGCTCACTCATGAGGTATTGGGACCGATCAAATTCCATGCATGGTCGTCGTGCTTTGGAAGCATGACAAGAATTTGAAGGTATGATATATGCTTTGGGAAAGCATATGATCAATACCAAATCCCAATGACCAAGATTGAGAAACTTGGTGATCAAACCCTGAAGAAGACAGTATAAAATAGATCTTCATCTTCAGGTTGATCATTGGTCTTCCAGTATGCAGGATATGCAGGTATTGGGAATACCTGAGGGTGATGTGATCATAAACGATTGTATAACCATGACGCTTCTAGTCCGAGGGAGTGATGAAACAGGTCTAGATTTTAGTGACTCCTCTCAGTAGAGAAGTAACTTGATCTTAGTCCAAATGTTGGACATTGATCTGAATGTGATTCAGATGCAATGAGAAGATTAAGTATACGGACTTGATTTAATCAAGCATCTATGAGAGGTCCGTTAGATCTGGATTTGAGATGAGATCTCAACATCCAAGTCACTATACATGGAACAATACAATCGCCCTGTCCTTATCTCCAAGTATCTGCGGAGAAGGCACATTATTCTTGAAGGAGTTCAAGAATAATTCTTGTGATGAATTTAGTATCCAAGCAAGAAGGTATTGATGATTAAATGAGATTTAATTATCAAGAACAATATGAATAAGATTCATGTTGAGAGAATGATTGTCCAAGATAATTAAATGGGATTTAATTATCAAGGATAAGCAGATCGTGGATAGTGATATCCAGAATATCTGCGTATATTATAAATGAGATTTATAATATATCAAGAGAGAGAAATATTGTAAATAACATTTGTTAATTATTAATGTGGATTGGATCCACATTAGTTAATTAATTAGAAATGTAATTTACAAATTAGTTTGGGATGTGAATATGATTCACATATTTCTCAATGGCATGATTGAAATATTCACAAATTAATTTGGAATTAATTTGGTAGATATTATTGCAATAACAATTATTGCAAATAATTAAGAAATAATAATATAAATAAAAGGAGACAAAACCACCTATATTCATAGGTGGCGTCACCTATGACTTAGTCATAGGTGACGCCTCCTTGATTTTAGGAGGGGTGGTTGTCTCCTCTTATTTGTTGACTTATTATCTCTTGAATAATTTATTTATGTTAATTAAATTTTTGTTGATAATAATTCAACAAATATTTAATTTAATATAAATTAATGTTGTTGGTTTTTAACCAGCTATCATCGTCGTTGGATTGCTCTTGGATTACAATGACCGTTGGATCCATGAGAGCCATGGATTGAGATCCATTGGATCCCAAACTAATATATAAAGAGGGTAGCCTTAGCCCTTGAGGGGAACACCAAGTAGACGCCTACTCTACTTCTCTCTCTCCCTCTCATTCTCGTGCTCTCTCTCTCTCCAAAGGGTGGCCGACCACCATTGTTGAGAAGGAGAGAAGTTTTCGCCTTCGCCTTCGACGACTCGAGGATCTCCTTCTTCTTCGTGGCTACTTGCTGTAGAGGAAGACGACAGATTTCGCTTGACGAAATCAGGGGATCTATTGCTTGGATCTTTATCGAGGATTGCGGGAGGGACACGACTCATCATCGTGCCCGCAAGTGCGTTCTTCGTGGATCGGACTTGAGACAGGAGGATCTCTTGTTTGGGATCTTGCGATCACAACCACGCTTCAAAGGTATTCCTTATACTTTGTGGTTTGATGAAACGATCCGAGAAGTGTTCCCGTGATCATGTGGTTTCATCGTTTGATTTAAAATTTTTAAATTCCGCTGCACCTTGCGACTAGTACGACTAGTCGCCCCGATCGTATTCGATGCGATCGTCACGCTTCCGTGATGCGCTTGAGGATTCTCAATATCCTTCACAGACGGCATCGCGAAAGGCAGGGAGCTCCAGGTACCTTTTCTTCTACAAAATCGACCCCGTAGCGGTCCTTTGCCACATCCAGAACCTGCTAGAAGTTCGCAAGAACAAATAGGTGGTCCTGGATGGTTGTTTGGTGGAAATGGTGCAGAGTGAGGTGCAGCGGAGGTATGCTCCGGCAGAGGTGATAGAAGGAGCATGATTGGCATGATCAAAAGTTGATCAGGGGTGAATGATGGGGGAACGAGGTGGAGAAACGACAAGGAATGAAATGAGGTGGAAAGGAGGGTTGGAAAACAATGGAGTTACAACGGGATCGTTCGTCGGAGCGGAGCTCCATCTAACTACGAAATGGTGGATCTAGGCTAAACCTAAGGTGTACAAATTAAAATAATCGCATAATTAGTAAGCTGGAATGAAAATATACCTAAAAATCAAAAGGGGCGCAACTCTTACCTGGCTAGAGGGGCCAAGGAGCAGAGGTCGCCGGCGATGGCGGCCTTGGGTGCATCTCCTCCTCCACGAGCTCCCAACACCTCAGGGGACTCCCCCTGTCACGAGGTTACGCTCTTTGGCCGAGATACGATGGCTCTAGGGCGCAGAGATGACCAAACTTGTAAGGGAGGAGGAGGTTGGTTATTTAAGAAACAAGTGGGCACCCTTATTTGACTGGAGAAAAGTAAAAAATCGAGCATATGTACAATGGATCCGAAGCCTCGACATGAATCGTTGTTTAAGGAGAGTTGACCGTAGGTCAACGATCCCTGACCTCTGATTGGTCCAAGTAGACCCGCTAAAAGACAAAAGTACGTGTTTATTAAAGAATAAATAATTAAAAATAATAAATGATTGTATTAATTTTTAAGTATAAAATAAAAAATGTTTATTATTTTATTTAGTATTTTATTATGATTTTTTTTATTTTTTGGTGTCATTTATTAGTAGTTAATTTTTCATGGTGTATTTATAGGTATATTTACCTATATTTTGACTATTTTATTTTTATTTTGTATATTTTATTTTATTGTTTTATTATTTTATTTTATATATTTATAACGTATTTTTATGTACATAAATATATAGTTATTATATTTTTATGATGTTATTTGTATGCTTAAATAAATAGGCATGTATATTATTTATGTATATTCATAAGTATTTCATCTATGTTTTATATACATTTTATTTATTTAATTCATTTTATTGGGTTTTAATTTGATTTTATATTTTTAATATAATATAAACAATATTTACAATATTATAAAAATATGGATGAATAAAGAATAAAAGAATAGGTTTCCCTTTTATTTATATACGGGTATAATTATTGGTATTTTGCCTATATATTTAAATATTTATTTTATTTAACATTTTATTTTTGGTTTTATTTTGGTTTTAATATGCACATATGTTATGAATAATAATTACAAAAGCATAAAACATGTATTTGTAAAAAATAATGAAGGATGAATAAATTGAATATTTTATTCGGGTATAATGTACAATGAGGGCCCAAAACCTCACTTTCACACAGTAACTCCAAAAAATATGAAACCACCCTCATTAAAATAGCTTATCAAAAGTTATATACAATTAGAGATGATTTTGATACATTTTGAGTTGTTATTTGAAAGATATGGATCTGTGAAGTTAAGATTTTGACTTTTTATTTTGTGTATAAAATGTACACTGTTTATTATTTTTGTGCAAACTCAATTTTGTATTTTCATTTACATTATTATCTACAACTTCCATGTACAAAGTTTCTTTATTTGAAGAATAAAAAATAAATAATAAATTAGGTGTCGAAAATGGATAAATAATGAATAAAATAATATGGTTTTTATTCTATTTTTGCCCGTTATCTCCCCCTACTTGATTATTTGTCGAACACTCAATTCATGACTTGGTCTTGGGGTTTAGGGTCATGAAATATCTTTGATATTTTATTCTTTTTTTCTTTTCTTCTCTTTATTCTATAATTTTGGCATTAAAACCCATGTTATTTACATAATAAATACAATAAATAAGGAATGATATTTTCTACAAATTGATACTATTTACATGCATTAGATAGGGTTTTTAAGGTCAAAATAATAGAATAAAGGTGATGAAATGGAGATTCATTAGCAATTTAAGCCTAAGGACTCAAACAAGCAGATTTTGACTGTTGTTTGTATTTATGAAGATTGTGAATGGCATTTGCATGCATCAGAAAGAAAATTTCGAGGGGACTGGTATGTTTTAAGATATATGGGAAATCATACATGCAGAAATCATGTACTTTTACTGAAACATCATCAACGCACATCTGTATTTGTAGCACAATACATATTATCTTCCTTTAGAGCATAAATTAGTATGACTCCAGGTTCAATTATGCATAAAATAAAAGATGAGTTGAAGACTGAAATTAATTACATGACAGCTTGAAATGCCAGGAGTCGTGCAATTAATAACTACGCGTACACAATGTTAATTATATGTCATAACCACAACTTCACATATACGTACATACTTGGATAACTATGATCTATGCTCACAGTATTATTCCAGCGATTATTATCGTCGGGCGTACAACTTCTTCTTTCATCCCATCCTAGATAGACTTTATTGGGGAGCAGAATACGACACTATTATGAAATCTCTAATAATCGAGAAGAGGAATCCCGGACGACCTGTACATGGAAGAATTAAAAATGAAATGGATGAAATGAGTGTGCGGTCGAAATCATGTAAAATCTGCAGCAAGCAGGTCACAATAGATTAAGTTGTCCACACAGAACATAGGAAAAAATGGATAGAGTACACGGATCTGTAAGGGAATTTTAATTACACATTTTATATTTTATTTGCAAAAATTTACAATTATTTTTTAATAACATGTTTAATTAGTATATGTAGATGGCACAAATAGATAGAGTACTTGGACCAGTAGATACATCAGTGTTATAAATGCAGAGTGAGCATCAATCTTCACAACCTACTAGCTCGGTAAGTAATTAGGTAAGATTTATAATTTTCGGCTTAGTTATATTGTTACTTATATTTTGCTCAACATATTTTACATATTTGATTTGTTGAACATAATGAGTTACTCAACAATATTTCTAACCAGAAGAGTGCAGTAATACAACGAGTGTTAGAATCATCAGATTTCTCATGCGCAGTGAACATGAGAAGGGTACATATAGATCCTTCCTTGTTGACTAGTTTACTGGAGCTTCAGGGTCTAAATACGGTGAAGCGGGATTTCGCCCTTCAGGTTTAAATAACTTATTTAATAGAATGACTAATTCCAAGAAGTCATGTTTATCTTCTGTAATATTTACTACAACATGAATATCTCATTCTTGTAGGAACATCACTTGCTGGTCCTTCGAGCTAATTTGACCCTTAACCCTCTCAGCTCACACCGTCTACTCAATACAACTCGAGAGATTTTCAAGCAGAATTATTTGTTAGTGTCGGCAATTTGAGACAACCGACTTCGATAAATAGTTATTTGGTATACCTATAATAATACCACAATAACGTTCAGAGCCACCTTGAAGACCCTCCCTGAGAGTAAGGATTAGTGAGCCTCCTCCATTAGATCCACCCGTCAGTCAACAAGTGTAAGGAGCACGAGAAATCAGGAAACTCAACCAGCTGAACCTCCACAAAAGTCATCAGCTAGAACACATCCTCTAGGGCACATTCCAACACATTCGGAATACAACACCAAGCAGAAGAAGAAGACATATGAGGAGAGTCACATGAAAACAAGAGATGGTGGAAAATGAAACGACAAAGGAGGAGGCGCTGGAGGTGAATGAGGAGGTCTGAAAGGATTCTTAAGATATGGAAACTATAAGATGTTGAAACATATTGTAATTTGTAAACACGTTGCTGTATTTTTATGATTTTAATAAAATAATTGAATTATCTGAAATTGTTAATTTTAAAATGTGCAATGTTGAGCTGACATATGTCACTATCAATATTTTTATATTTAATTTCTATTTACTATGATCTTTCTGAGATGTCGAATAAAAATATTCTAAGGTTATATCAATATTAAAGAATAAAATTAAACATAGAGATATACACCATATTTATCTAATAATATTGTTAATATAATAAATATAATTGACTCTTATACATCATTTTTGTATAAGAATGATGTGCTCAGGGAGGAGGAAGAGGAGGCAACCCAGAAGGAAAGCTTCCATCTTTCCACCACCAATGATGAGAGCACGAAGCTCCTAGTGATGGGTCGAGTTGCTTACGATAGAGGAAAACACAAAAATCTTAAGAAAATGCGATTCGAGTAGTAGAAGTCAACTCATAAGAATGGGGAATGGAGAGGAAGCGGGTCTCGATTGGGAGTAATGTGGGAATGAGAGTCGATGTGGTGCGCCATTGGCGGGGAAGTGGAAGGAGGAAGACGAAGCTAAGGTGCCGATCGATGCATATTTTTTAAAATAAATATACGTGATGCATATTTAATTATATAGTAATTATTTAAAAAATCTTCATTCTTGTATAATAAAAAAATAAATATATTTTTATTATTTATAGGATCAAATAATAAATAAAAGGAGGGAGAGGGTAGTAGTGCAATTTACCCTAACTCAAATCGGCACCTGAGGTGTCGATTTGGAGGCCACATTCCAAATTGGCACCTCAGGTGGAGATTTGAGTTGGGCTCCCCAAATAGGCACCTCAGGTGTCGATTGATACGTATTTTTTATATTCGCTGACTTCATGCCTATTTAATTAAATTCGAATTATTTAATATTTTTTTAAAAATCCCATTTGGTTGACGGGTTACCCTAGGATAATTTGAGGGAGGATAATCCGTTTTTTATGTTTTAGTGTTTGGATAGAGGGTTTTGAGTTTAGATGGTTTGTTGTGATGCGATTGCATTGAAGTTTGGAAAAGTGAGTAGTTATTGTGATGCGATTATATTGAAGTTTGGAAAAATTAGTAGAAGTTGAATGGTTTATAATTTTTACTTGATAAGATGATATAATATATTTTTTTGATCGAATTAATGAAAGAGAAATGATTTATTTAATGTATTAAAAAAGAAAGGGAGAGTGGACCCCATATGAGAGAGAGTGTGGATTTTGGGGGAAAACCCCTCCGAAAGGGAGGTAACTGATGAATATGTGATTCATCCCTCTTAAAGTTGAAAATAGAGCTTTGTCCCCGGGTATTTAGCCTCATATTTCCCTTTATCTTGCATAAATAGCATTCATGCATCAATCCACAAAATATGCATTTTAGCATTCATATTTGCATTTAATAAGAAGCCAATCCACTTGTAAAATCCACTGTAAAATATCCACCTATTCATTTGTATTTTATCCCCTCTAAAATAAAATAACACCTTTCATATAGTGTTGATTTAACTGAAATTCACGGGGTCTAAATGTGTCTCACACAAGGCGGAGACAACAGTCGCTGTGGCGACCCTCAATGAATCCCGATCAAAATCAACAATGAACCCACAATATATAAATCAAGCAATGAGAAACAAATGTGGAGTCAAATTTATTTTAAATCTACAAGAAATGTGTATAGTGCAAGTATGTAGAGTGTCGAACTCAGGGAGCAAGCAGGATAGATCAAGCAATTTATGCAAAATGTGATATGTGATCAAGTGTCTACAAGAATGCAAAATTTTTTGTGGGTTTTTAATTTTTGAATTTTTTTACTTAATTTTTAATTTTGTAATTTTGTATTTTGATTTTTAATTTTCTGACTTTATATTTTCTTTTTATATTTTATATTTTTTATTTTCTTTTTCAATAACTAGAATATATATATATATAATGTAAGAAAAGAGGGGATAAGGTATTTATAAAAATAGAGAAAAATATCAAAATTCAGAAAAAAAAATTTTTGGTCTTTTTATGATTTTATAATGTTTTTGTGATTTTTGGGAATTTTTCTGAATGTTTTTGATATTTTTAAAAGTCGAAATACAAGAAAACAGTGAAATAAGCTACTGGCCAAAATTAAAATGAGGATTACAAATAGAAATCAGAGTCTAAAAATCCTCAAATTAATTTTAAATAAAAAAGAATAAATCAGAGAAAATTCAGAAATTGAAATCGGATTTTTAGGATTTTTCTTAATTTTTTTAGATTTTTATCAATATTTTTAGAGTTTTATAATTTTTAAGGTTTTTGTTTTGAAATTTTTAATGATTTTTGGTCTGAAGCTAAAACACACTAAAATACACAAAATATATTTTTTTTGGAATTTTTCAAAAACTTTTACTAATTTTTTTGGATTTTCTAATGTAAATAGTGATGAAAATGCATGTTTTTTATTTTTAATAAGTATGAAAATACAATAAAAATGCAATACAAAAATATAGCGTAAATGAGCAAATAAACAGGAGCTTAAGATAATTTTTATGGATTTTTTAGCAATTTAGAGATGCATGAAATAATTAAAAGAAACAAAAAGAAAAATCACACTGGTAGGGGCAATTTTGTAAATAGTAAAACATCCAGGGGCTTGAGCACAAAATGTCCAAAAATATATACTACAAATAAAAGTTACTGGACTAATTACAAATACCAAAAGGGTCGAGGGCCTCTCTGCAAAATGGCCATGCACCTCACGCACACGGGCACGTGAGGTGACGTGGTCGAGGACCTGTTCGAAAATATTGGAAAGTGCGGGGGCCTTACTGTAAATATTATAAAATTAATGAACGACCTATGAAAGCTTCAGCACTTATTACTAAATACCAAAAACGGGGATGGTTAAACTGCAAAATACCCTCACCCAAACGGATCGGACGGCCGATGAGATCCACTTAGACACGTGGCGTCCTCCGGTGGCGCGATACCGCTTCGGCTTCAACGACAGCGATTAGATCGCAGTGAATGATCGGATGGCTGCAGTAAACAACTGGGTACAGTGTCTCAGTAGAACCCCTGAGACTAGTGTCAGTGCAAGAGGTCCGTAAGAACAAGAAAGTATTAGGATGCTATGAAATTCAGCTAAGCCTATTCCTGTCTCTCGCCTACGATTTCAAGTTCGCTGAGGGGGCTACGATCTAACAGTTGCTGTGACTTCTGGGTGGCCGAAAGAGATCCGACGGCAACGAGGCTATCGGGACGAACGGGAAAGAAAACCGACGAGCCGAGCTTCCCCGCCCTCGATCCTCCTCCTCCGTGGGTCCTAGAAGCTCCAAAATGGTCGCTCACGTTCCTGCAGGTTCCCTCTATTGCCTGGTGGCCTCAAAAGGTGGTGGAGACCACCGGAGTGCGCCGGCGGAGGTGGAGGAGCAGAGCGCCCCCAAATGCCTCCGGCGAACTACCAAAAACGCCCCAGGCGTGCGATGGGCTCCAAAACCTGCACAAACAAAGTGACACCGTCGAGGGCAAAATGCCTCAACGGTTTGCGAAGCAAAATGGGGTGCGGGCATCGGCGAAGTCGAAGTTGGTCGGAGCTACTCCGGCGAAGGATGTAATCTAATGATCTGATGAGCGAGACGAGATGCGGATAAGGGGGATTCGATTCCTAAGGCTAAGCTAACTAAGAAAATGCAATAAAAAGTAAGGAAAAGTGCAAACCTCAGGGTGTATACCCGAGATGATACCTCGACGGCCAAGTGGCCGGAGGTGGTTGGAACCCGCGCTTCTAACCTCGCTACACCTCGACGAGGGTATGGGCAGCCACCCCTGTCACCGGAGTCTCTACCCTCCCGCTCCCGGAGGTCTGAGGTACCCAAATGCGATTCAAAAATCGAATGAAGGAGGAGGGGGGTGTTTTGAAGTGTTGACGAACGGGTATGAAGAACGAGGCGCAACGGGAGAATCGTTGATCCACGCCCCAAGATAGACCTTGGGCGTGTATCCTCGATTGATGGGGGTGAAAAGTCAAGAAGGATGTATCATGAAATGGCACAAGGGCGAGCCTCGAAAATTCGACAAAAATGGCGAAAAACGAGGTCTGACATGCTACAGGGGTGAAGGGCAGACAGTTGACTGAGGTCAACTGTGACTGCCACCTGGTTGGTCCACGTGGACCAACCAGGAAAAATCCCTGGAAAAACATTTCTAAAATCATTTAAAAATAGAAAAAGATTTATTTAATTTTAGGTTATTTAATAAAAAAATGTTTATTATTTTATAAATTATTTTATTATGAATTTTAATTATTTTTAGGAGGTATAAAAATGTAAGTTAACTTTTAAACCCTTTATAGGTATATACATCTATATATTTTTATCTTTTATTTTTATTTCATATATTTAATTTATTTATTTTTGTTTATTATTTTATAAATTTATAAAGTATTTTTATACACTTAAAAATATTTTTATTTTATTTTTCTGAAATGTTTCATGCACTTAATAAAATAGAAATAGTAATTATATAGATATGTATATAGTTATTATACCTAGGTGTTATTTTCAGGTATTTTATTTTTGTCTTCTCTTTAGGTGTTTATTCTGATTTTAATATACAAATTTATTATAAATAATATTTGCAAAATTATAAAAATATAAAATTATAAAAGTAAAGAATAATAAATAAAATGAATATTTTAATTAAGACAAGTATACAATAGGGGCCAAAAACTCAACTTTTAAATTGTAGCTCTGCCAAATGCGAAACCAACGCCATTAAATAGCTTATTTTAAATTATATACAATTAAAGGTGAGTTTGATGCATTCGGAGTTTTTACTAGGGAGATACAGGTCTGGGAAGTTGGGATTCTGGATTTTTATTCAGATCATATCTTTTTATCTGTACATTATTTTTGAGTGAAATCAATTTAGTATTTTTATTTATTTAATTATCTACAACTTTCATGTTCAAAGTTTCTTTATTTGAAGTATAGGAACCAAAAATAGGTCCCAAAATGAATAAAGAATGAATGAAATGAATAGGTATCTGGCCCTTATCTCCCCCTACTTTATTCCTTGTCGACCTATTCATCAAGATGCCTAGGTCTCGGGGTTTCGGGTCATAAAATATTTACAATATTTTATACTTTTTCTTTTCTTTTATTTATTCTATAATCTTGGCTTTAAAAACCACCTTTTATACACTATTTACACACATATGAATGAATGCTAAAATGCCTAAATTAACAGCATTTACACGCATTTACTTGGGTTTTTTAAGGCTAAAATGATAGAATAAAGATGATGAAATGTAGTTTCATCATCCCCTAATACTTTCCTTTGCTAGTCCCTAGCAAACACTTATGCAATAAGTGCAGAAAAGAAAAACAAAGAAAAGAAAAAGAAGAAATGTGGATTAAATTTGATGATCAAACTTGTCTTCACAAAATCAAAGTTTGAAGCTTAGGTTGGACATTTGGATTTTTAGTGCGGTCGGTGTTTAATTCAAAAATCGACGGTCTAATATGTCTCGCACAAGGCGAAGACAAAGTCGTTGTGGCGACCGCGCGAAATCCAGATTAAAACAACAATTAACCCACAACAATCAAATAAGGAAATCAAAGTGAATGTGTGGAGTTAAAATTTATTATAACTCTACAACAAAGATGTGTATAGGTGTAAGTATGTGTAGAGGTCGAACACAGGGAGCAGACAGGTAGAACGGGGCAAAAATGCGTAAAATGTGTGATTGTGATGTATTTGCCTATCTATGCTAATTTTTTGTGGGTTTTTAATTTTATTTTTTTATTTAATTTTTAATTTTATATTTTTTATATTTTGCTTTTTAATTTTCCGGTTTTATATTTCCTTTTTATATTTTACATTTTTTCTTTTTCTTTTTCTATAAATAGAATATAAACACAATATAAGAAAAGAGAAGGATGAAGTATTTATAAAAATAGGTAAAAATAAGGAAAAATCAGGAAACAAAGTAGTTTTAGGCTTTTTGTATTTTTCTAATATTTTTATGATTTTTCTAGAGTTTTCTTTATTTTTTGGTATTTTTAAAGTAAAAAATACTAGAAAACAATGAACTAGGTTGCTGGCTGAAATTAAAATGAGGATGAAAAATATCAAACAGTATCCAAAATTCCTCAAATTAATTTAAAAATAAAGCTAATAAAATAAGGAAAATACAGAAACTGAAGTTGTATTTTTCGGATTTTTGTATAATTTTTAAGATTTTTATAAAGGTTTTTGGGGATTTGTAATTTTTAGGAGTTTTCTTTTATATTTTTTAGTTATTTTTGCACTGGAGTTAGAACACAATAAGATAAGCAAACATATTTTTTGGGATTTTTCTGGGGTGTTTTTAAAATTTTATGGATTTTATAATGCAAACAGTGCTGAAAATGGTTGTTTTTTTATTTTTTATAAATAATAAAATGTGATGAAAATGCAAAATAAAATATATGCGTTAATGCGCAATGCTACAGGAGCTTAAGATGATTTTGGTGGAATTTTCGAGAATTTATAGGCACATGCAATAAATACTAGAAGCATAAGGAAAATCATTCTGCCAGGGGTATTTTTGTAATATGCAAGAAGTTCAAGGGCATGAATGAAATTTATCCACAAAATATAATATGTAATAAACAACTTAATAGACCAAATCGAAATTCCAAGACCCGCAAGGGTCCGCGTGCAAAAATGCCAAGGCCCACGTGGTGTACACGCGACCTGGTAGAGGCACCAATGCAATTATCAGAAACTTAGGGGGCCTCAATGCAAAAACGACCAGAAATATATAACTGCAAATAAAATTTTGTGGTTCTAACCGAAATACCCAAACAACTGAGGAGTTTCCCTGCAAAATGGCCAAGCGCACGTGCTCGCGCACGTGCACCTCGCTGGCGAGGACGGATATGCAAAACTTGATAAGTCTGAGGTCTTCGTTATAAATTTTACAAAAGATTTAAAAGGGTCTCTGAAAGTTCATATACTTAATAAAGAAACAAAATCGCAGGGGTTTGTTTGCAAAATACCCCCGCAGGCGCTGATAGACGGTGGGTTGTTTCCCACTTATCCACGTGTCACGCTCCAGATGTGTGATGCCCCTTCGCGTTCGATGGTGAAGATTAGAAGATGAGGGCACGATCGGACGGCCAGGACGCGTTTGATCCAACGCACACTGCTTCTCAGGAAGATCAGGGGCGATCCAGCGGCTCTTGATGGTGGACGAAGAACCGGGGATGAACAGACCCCCGACAGACTTGGATCGAGCGTTGCGTGCTTCTTCGCCAGTCTGACGTCCAACCCCAAGACTCCTGATGTTGCTGCGGCTCCAGAGAAGATGTAGAGCTCCACAAAATGGCCAGCGTCCTCTCCAAAAGCAGTAGCCGAGGTGCCAGACCCGGAGTTCCTTCCAGTCCTCAAAGCTCCCTTTAAAGTCTTCCTTTCTCGATGTTTTCTGCAGGGGAGATGTCAACACAAAAAGGCGGAGCGCCGAAGGGCTCCAGAGGGTGAAATGTCGTAGCGGAGATGGTGGAATGCGCGGTGGTGGAGTTCATCGGAGACTAGCCCCGGCGAACCTCATAGATGGATGTTAACGGGTGATCGAGCGATTAAAGGGTAAAACGGTAGCAAAAGACGAACCTAGAATCTATTCTACACTAAAAACAACAATAAAAACGAAGAAAAACAAGGGAAAATGACCTCACGCAGTGAGGAAACTGCGAGATAAAACCGCCATGAGCGGTGCTCCGGCGATGGTGGAAGCGCCTCCCGGCCACGCACGACCCTCCTAAACGGCTGGAGGAGGCCCTGTCACAGCCTCCGGTCCAGAGCACAAGAAGAAAGGGGGCGGCTAGGTCAAAAGAAGATGGAAGGGTTTGGGGCGTTTTTTGAAGGATGGTCGAGAGGGCATGAAGATCGAGGCACACGAGGTGCTGTGATGATCAAAAGCCCAAGATAAACGTTGGGCGTGAATAATGGGTCTTCGAGCAACAACATTGTAGAAGGCATCGACCTCAAATGGTGAAAGATAAGGCCTCGAAAAATCCGTGAAAGAGAACAAAAAACTCGTTTTCGACAAGTCACAGGAGAGGGTCAGAGAGTTGACCCGTCGGTTAACTCTCCAGGCCCCCTGGTTGGTCCACGTGGACCAACCAGGAAAAATCCTGGAAAATGCTTGTAAAATCAATTAAAAATAGCAAATTAATTTATTAATTTTTGGTTTCAAAATAAAAAATGTTTATTATTTTAAAAATTAATTTATGGTGATTTTTAATTATTTTTATGAGGTATAAATTTACAAGTTACCTTTTATACCCTTTATAGGTATATATAACCATATATTTTATTGTTTTATTTTTATTTGTAAATTTAATTTATTTATTTTTGTTTATTATTTTATAAATTTATAAATTATTTTTATACACTTAAAAATATTTTTATTTTATTTTTCTGATGTAATTTGTACACTTAATAAAATATAGGTATTAATTGTACAGGTATAAGCATAGGTATTGTACCTATGTATATGGTATACAAGTATTTTATTTTATGTTTCTTTTATGTTTTTATTTTGATTTTAAAGCATATATTTATTATAAATAATATTTACAAAATTATAAAAGTATAAAAATAATGATTAAATAATAAAATGAATATTTTAATCTGTACGAGGATACAATAGGGGTCCAAAGCTCAACTTTCAAACCGTAGCTCCGCCAAATGCGAAACCACCTCCATTAAAAAGCTTATTTTAAATTATATACAATTAAAGGTGAGTTTGACGCATTCTGGGTTTTTATTTGTGAGATACAGGTCTGGGAAGTTGGGATTCTGGAATCTTATTTAGACCATATCTTTTTATCTATACAATATTTTTGAGTGAAATAAATTTTGTATTTTTCTATATGAAATTATCTATAACTTTCATGTACAAAATTTCTTTATTTGAGGTATAAAAAGTGGAACCAAAAATAGGTCCCAAAAGGAATAAAGAATGAATTAAAAGAATAGGTATTTTTATTGAATTTGGACCCTTATCTCCCCCTACTTTATTCCTTGTCGACCTAGTCATCGAGATGCCTAGGTCTCGGGGTTTCGGGTCATAAAATATTTACAATATTTTATTTTTTGTCTTTTCTTTTCTTTATTCTATGATTTTGGCTTTAAAAACAGTATTTTATACAATATTTACACAATGATGCATGAATGCTAAAATGCTTAAATTGAGCCTATTTACATGCATTTACAAGGGTTTTTAAGGCCAAAATGATAGAATAAAGACGATGAAACGTAGATTCATCATCCCCCTATACTTGCCTTTGCTAGTCCCTAGCAAAGACTTATGCAATAAGTGCAGAAAAGAAAAACAAAGAAAAGAAAAAGAAGAAAGATGGACTAAATTTAATTGTCAAACTTGTCTTCACAAAATCAAAGTTTGGAGCTTAAGTCGGACCTTTGGAGTTTTAGTGCAGGCGAAACCTTAACAAGAACCGGATTTGAAATCCAACAGTCTTTGAGAATCCAAAACTCTGCCCAAGTCTACTCAATAGCCAGGTCAGAAATATCTCAACTCATACGCAAACCCTTACGACTATGAATCTGACTCGTACAATGTAAGTGATAGTGGCTCTCCCCAACTAGAATGACAAAAAGACTGACTTCTACAGTATGACAACCCAATGATTCCCCAATCCAATAACTCATTCCTCGAGGAGCAGGGTATTCCCTTCTAAGTTCTAGTGGCAACCAGCTCAAGAGGAGGAGGTGAAGAGAAGAATGGACGGTAGCCAGTGTAGCCACCTATCCTAGGATGCAAGACCAATGTAGTCAAGTCATCCACCTGCAGGCTCACATGATATGACTTTGGAACTCAAGCTTGGTTATTGATTTTACAACATATTCACATACTTTTGCAGGCATTTATTTTTATACATGTCTGTCCATTTTTTTGAAATACTATTTACAACAGCATTTACATAGGGAGTTTTTCCCCTTGAGCTAATAGACTATCCCTCTTTTGAAGCTTTATTGCAACCCACACTCTCCTGTCTTTAGAATTCCTTATCACTGGACGGGTTGGGGTGCACTTCCCTCCCTAGAGGTGGACAAGTGTTTCCACTTGTGTGCGTCTCATACCGGCAAATCCAATCCCCTCACCACTCCAACTGAGTTGAGCCATGTGAAAGGTGCAGGTGTCTAAGTTAGGTCATTATCAATAAGAGTCGTGCATGTGCTCCGAAATACTCTACTTAGGCAGTCAAGAATCCATTGAACCAAGTCTCGTGATCCTCAAAGAATTAAGTCAACTAGACCTGAAGTACCTCAACTCCAGTTCCTATAAGGTTCCTGTTATTAGGTAGATTTTAAGGTCCAATCAAGCTCCAATCTCCGGATTTTACTTAGACTTGTTCAACTATCAAACTCAATCCGAAAAATGCTAATGCTATGCAGATGCTATGCAGAAAATATTTTTGTGATGCAATTTTCAAAGATTTGAACTTTTTATGGATTTTTGAAAAGATGATGATGCATATGCATTTTTTGTATTTTTCAAGAGATTTTCAGATGTTTTTGGATTTTAGTTTTGCAAATGTTTTTGGGATTTTTGAAAACAAAGAGTTTTTGGCTAAAAGCTAGGTTAAAATATTTACACAGGAGTGCTTCTTATATTTACAAGAAGTGGATTTTAAGAATTTACATGGTAAGTGATCAAATTTATAGGTATATACAATAAATTTTAGGTGTGATGTATATATTCCTCAAACTTATTTGACACAGGTTTTTCAAACAATTTTGAAAACTATAGTCCAAATTAATTTTTACACACATTTTTACAAACATGTACACACATTTGAAAATCATTTTGCAAAGGTTTCAAACAGTATAAATAGATTTTTCAAAAATATTTTTGCAACCATTTTTCAAACCATTTGCAAATAATTTTTCAAACATTTTTTTCATACAAAGAAAATAAATTTTACAAACCAAAATATTTTTACAAAGGTTGAAAACATGTAACAAAACATTTTCCAAATAGTTTTCAAAAGATTTTTCACAAAGATTTTCAAACTATTTTTCAAACATTTTGCAAAAAAACATTTTCACCTGATTTATTAATCAGTAAATATAAATAGAATTTGAGGAATAATCACATCTTTTTATTAAGGTTTTTAATGAATTTTTAAAGAATTATTAGCCATTTAATTAAAAAATACGAAAGTACGAGTTATGGCTAAAGTATATACATAGTATATACGACCCCCTATACTTAGCTTGAGCTATGTCCTCATAGATCAGAGAGAGAAGAGAAGACATAACTCGTACTGAGTATAGTAAAATCTAAAGAATAAAATAAATAAAGGAATGAATGAACGAATGAGAAGTTGACCGCCCCCCCCATACTTAGGATCAAATAGTCCTAAGTATAGCAGACTGTACACAAAGCAGGGAGGATCAAGGGTGGGAATGAACATATCATACTCAGATTATCTCCCCCTATACTTAGGATAAAATATCCCTAAGTATAGACAAGAAGAGGAGACAATGGAGAGGATCAATGAATGGAGAAACTCGGGGTGCACACCCCCCTATACTTAGGACAAAGTATGTCCTAAGTATAGAAGACTGTCTACAAGGGGCGCCCCCATTTCGGTAGATAAAGAGGATAGAAAAGGAAAAGAAGAAAAGAAGAAAAGAGATGAAAATGGAAACGAGATCAGAAGATGGAAGAAGATAGAGAAGGATGTACGCATCACTCCCCCTATACTTAGGTCAAAAGAAGCCCTAAGTATAGGCAACAACAGGAGTGATAAGACGGAACGAAGATTGAACACTCGGCTCGTCCACCCCCTATACTTAGGATAAAGTACGTCCTAAGTAAGGCAAACACGAGAATGACTGGACGAGCAATACGGAAGATAGACAAAGATACATGAGAGAGAATATACGACAGAGATGGATGTACAGGTGGTCAAGAAGGTTGAAAGAGAACCTTCTTGCGAGACCGTTGAGGAATAGATCTGGTGTGGTGCAGGTCAACATCGGGGTCCACAGTGGACAGAAGCCGATCAGGGTCGACAGAGTGTAAATCCTCGGTGTTTCTATGGTGTGAAGGCACAGACGTAGGAGTGGAAGAAGTGTGGTCAGGTCTGGCCTTGGGGGTCTCGCGGATATTTAAGTGAAAAGGGACGAACTCATCATCATCGGAAGAAGTGTAATCGGAGTCGTCCTGCGAGGTATCATCCAGGTCAAAACCAAAAGGCACGAACTCATCAGTGGAAGTAGTCGAAATCTGTTCGTCCTCAATAATCTCAACCGGATCATCTTTCTCATCAAAAGGCTCGAATTCCCGAATAAAAGCAATCAAGTCAAATTCGGCCTTTGGCTCATTAGTATCTGAGTGAACATGCACGGAATCATCAGTGAAAGAAGTCGAAACATGTCTGTCCTGTCTAGTCCCTACATCTTCCCTCCGCTCAATGGTATCAATCGTGTAAATCCTGCTGATGTCATCAACACAACGCCAAATCCCAGAAGAAGAAACGTCGAGGTCCATGCTTTCTGAGTCTTCCTCAACAGGGAGGAATTCTCGGGTCTCAGTGGAATCCAATAAACAACAAAACTCTCTAATAGTATCATCAAGGTCATGGTCCTCGAGGTCAGCCAGAACAGGTGTAGTCACATCAGGTGCAGATCTCTTGTCAACTGTGGGTGCGGTGATCGACACTTCGCTCTTGTCAACAGGACGAAAGCGAATCTCTCCTGATCCATAGTCAATAACGACCCTCGCAGAGGCGAGGAATGGTCGTCCCAGGATGATTGGAGAGTGCTCCCCTGTGGAGGTCTCCATGGGCAACACGACAAAATCAACTGTGTGGCTCGTGCCCTGAATCGAAATGACGGTGTTTTCAAGGATACCCTTCGGCCTCTTGATTGATCCATCAGCAAACTGAATGATCATCCTGGTTTTCTTGAGAGGTCCTAGGTGAAGAGACTGTACCAACGATAAGGGTATGATGCTAATAGACGCACCCCCATCGAGGAGAGTGTGATCACATGTGAAGTCAGAGATGGTGCAACTAATGAAAGGTGTGGCAGTGTTCTTTTTCCTATGTATGGGACGGTGTGTGATGGCATGGGAAGTGGCCATGGTCAAGATATGATGCTCAGATCTGCTCCTTCGCTTTCTCTTATTGGGAAGAGGAGCAGATAATTGGGTCATGGCCTGCTGAAGTGGGGCACAGATGATCTCATAAATAGTGGCCACCACTTCAGGTTCATTTAACATTTTTTTTGAATTTTTGGACTTCCTCCATACAAGGGAGGAAGTCGGAATCAGCATAAACACAAGGCATGCCAAGAGCAGTCTGTACAACGGCATCCTAGGGGTCAAAGGTGGGACGGGGTGTGAAAGGCTGTGTGGTCAAAGGCTCTGGCAAGTGGTACCTCTCCTCACAGTCTGACTCGATCATGTGTCTCCCAAAATCTTTTTGGATTTTTAGATTTTTCTCATTTTTTTTATTTTGGGCGATTGCAAGCTCTCATAAAAATCCTCAAATGATTCCAAATCACCAGATCGTGAAGCATCAATGTGGCTCTTATTCATGCAAGTGAGGTCGTCAATCCTCGAATTCATTTGCTCCATGAACTGGGTCAAGATCTCAAGTACGAATATCGTGAGAGGTGACTCCAAAATCACAGGATCGGGTGTGTCGAATGTGGGTGGTGGGTATGGACAAAAATCAAATTCCGGATCAGGATACTCAAGGAAGAGCGGGTTGTTGAAATGTGAGGGTGATGGTGGTGGAAATGATTGGTGAAAGTCAAGGTCCGAATCCTTAAATAGTGGGTTGGTCGGATATGTACAAAAATCATGAGCAAAGTCCTCCTGGAAAAAGTGAGGTGGACCGGCTGGAGCGAACGAGGGGTCCGCAAAGTCCGGATAAAATATACTCTAGTCGGCCATCTCAGAACAAAAGGAAAATATGATAATCGGGAGAACATGAAGGTCAAGTCAAGAGAAGTGAGAAAGAAAGGCTCAAATGTGCAGAAGTGATCTTGGACACACACAAAACAATCACAAACAAAAAATAAAAACAAGACAAACCCTCAATTCACCTACTCAACTCGGTAGAGACCGAAAAGTCGGTCTTTTTATCTTGTATGTTTTAGAGTTAGGTGAGAAGTCCAAAAGTTTGCACACACACTTAGGGGTTGTATAGGATTTGGGCACTAGTCCTTAGGGTGTGCGCGAGCAAGTAAAACGAAGACAATGAGGGGATTACTCGCCCCAATACAAGATTTTTTTTCTTTTTGGTTGATTTTAGGGTCGAGTAATTTTAGCAGTCCCAATTTATTAATTATCACTTTTTTTGGATTTTTAATTAGAATGCACTGTCCTAACGAGGAGTCAATTTCACTTAGCACCTAGGTTGGCAAAATCAGAGGGAGAGGCGGAAAAGCAATGCAAGCGGCAAAACGATGATGTATGCTAAAGCGTAAATGCTCACCTTGCCTCCAGCACTCTACATGCAAAGATGCTCAGCAGAATTGAAACCTATCTATATGCAAATGCAAGCCGATGAAATCGCCCTAAGTTCAGAAATTGCTATTATCGTGAAGCACCACAAGTCGATCACCGATCTTCAATCCAAGAGTCCGGTCTAGGCTCACCCCTCCTCCTCTCGACACATCGAGTTCAGGAGCAGCGCTTGGCAGGATGGGCTCACGACATGAAGGCTCGAAGATGATGAGGCAACTGTTTAAAGTTTAAACTAAGTCCAAAGCACCCTATAGGTACATGCAAGATATTAAGTATTTGGACCTAGTACTATCGTCTAGAAACTCCGACAACTAAGGGCTCAATCACACAAAAGAAATAAAATCAAAACCGAGAAAACAAAAAAAATTAAAATTAAAATTCCAATTGAAAGCTGACAAAACCGCGGTGAGCCCCCAAGTGTACAAACACTTGGAAATTAGGCTCAAGAGTCCAAAGTTCGCGAGTACCTTTATTATTACAAAAAAATAGAGTCTCTCACTCACTTAAATTACAAAATAAATACAAGAAAATAAATGCTACAACTAAGGTGGAGCTCGGTCTACAAAAATTCCTCTATGTCTCCTTGGTGCTCGGCTGGCAGATGACGGCTTCACGTGGGTGCTCAGGCGCCTAGGGTGGAGCGCCTCCCTCGATCCGCGGTTCCTCGCACGAAATCAACAAAGAGAAGGTTAGACAGCTCAAACAATTATATCAAAAATAAGAAAAATAAAACAAGCACAAAAAGCCGTGAAATAGACAAATAATCACAAACACGAACAAAAAACCGAACTACGCGCTGTTGCTCCCTGGCAACGGTGCCATTTGTTTAATCCAAAAATCGGTGGTCTAATATGTCTCGCACAAGACGGAGACCAAGTCGCTGTGGCGACCGCGCGAAATCCGGATTAAAACAACAATTAACCCACAACAATCAAATAAGGAAATCAAAGTGAATGTGCGGAGTTAAAATTTATTATAACTCTACAACAAAGATGTATATAGGTGCAAGTATGTGTAGAGGTCAAACACAGGGAGCAGACATGTAGAACGGGGCAAAAAATGCGTAAAATGTGTGAATGTGATGTATTTGCCTATCTATGCTAATTTTTTATGGGTTTTTTATTTTATATTTTTTATTTAATTTTTAATTTTATATTTTTATATTTTGCTTTTTAATTTTCTGGATTTATATTTTCTTATTATATTTTATATTTTTTTCTTTTCCTTTTTCTATAAATAGAATATACACACAATATAACAAAAGAGAAGGATGAAGTATTTATAAAAATAGGTAAAAATAAGGAAAATCAAGAAACAAAGTATTTTTATGCTTTTTGTATTTTTCTAATGTTTTTGTGATTTTTCTAGAGTTTTTTTGGTATTTTTAAAGTCAAAAATACTAGAAAATAGTGAACTAGGTTGCTGGCTGAAATTAAAATGAGGATGAAAAATATCAAACAGTGACCAAAATTCCTCAAATTAATTTTAAAATAAAGCTAATAAAATAAGGAAAATAGAGAAACTGAAATTGTATTTTTCAAGTTTTTGTAGAAATTTTAAGATTTTTATAAAGGTTTTTGGGGCTTTGTAACTTTTAGGAGTTTTCTTTTATATTATTTAGTGATTTTTGTATTGAAGTTAGAACATAATAAGATAAGCAAAACATATTTTTTTGGGATTTTTATGGGGTGCTTTTATAATTTTTATGGATTTTATAATGCAAACAGTGTTGAAAATGGTTGTTTTTTATTTTTTTATAAATAATAAAATGCGATGAAAATACAAAATAAAATATATGCGTGAATGTGCAATGCTACAGGAGCTTAAGATGATTTTTGTGGAATTTTTGAGAATTTATAGGCACATGCAATAAATACTAGAAGCATAAGGAAAAATCATTCTACCAGGGGTATTTTTGTAATATGCAAGAAGTTCAAGGGCATGAATGAAATTTGTCCACAAAATATAATATGCAATAAACAACTTAATGGACCAAATCAAAATTCCAAGACCCGCAAGGGCCCACATGCAAAAACGCCAAGGCCCACGTGGTGTACACGCGACCTGGCAGGGGCACCAATGCAATTATCAGAAACTTAGGGGGCCTCAATGCAAAAACGACCAGAAATATATAACCGCGAATAAAAGTTTGTGGTTCTAACCGAAATACCCAAACAACCGAGGAGTTTCCCTGCAAAATGGCCAAGCGCACATGCTCGCGCACGTGCGCCTCGCTAGCGAGGACGGATATGCAAAACTTGATAAGTCTAGGGTCTTCGTTATAAATTTTACAAAAGATTTAAAAGGGTCTCTGAAAGTTCATAAATTATTTAATAAAGAAACAAAATCACAGGGGTTTGTTTGCAAAATACCCCCGCAGGCGCTGATAGACGGTGGGATGTTTCCCACTTATCCACGTGTCACGCTCCAGATGTGCGATGCCCCTTCGCGTTCGACGGTGAAGATTAGAAGATGAGGGCACGATCGGACGGCCAGGATGCATTTGATCCAACGCACACTGCTTCTTAGGAAGATCAGGGGTGATCCAACGGCTCTTGATGATGGACGAAGAACTGGGGATGAATAGACCCCCGGCGGACTTGGATCGAGTGTTGCGTGCTTCTCCGTCGGTCTGACGTCCAACCCCAAGACTCCTAATGTTGCTGCAGCTCCGGAGAAGATGTAGAGCTCCACAAAATGGCCAGCGTCCTCGCCAAAAGCGGTAGCCGAGGTGCCGGACCCGGAGTTCCTTCCAGTCCTCAAAGCTCCCTGCAAAGTCTTCCTTTCTTGATGTTTTCTGCAGGGGAGATGTCAGCACAAAAAGGCGGAGTGCCGAAGGGCTCCAGAGGGTGAAATGTCGTAGCGGAGATGGTGGAATGCGCGGTGGTGGAGTTCATCGGAGACTAGCCTCGGCGAACATCATAGATGGACGTTAACGGGTGATCGAGCGATTAAAGGGTAAAACAGTAGCAAAAGACGAACCTAGAATCTATTCTACGCTAAAAACAACAATAAAAACGAAGAAAAACAAGGGAAAATGACCTGAAGTAGTGGGGAAACTGCGAGATAAAATCGCCATGAGCGGTGCTCCGGCGATGGTGGAAGCGCCCCCCAGCCACGCACGACCCTCCTAGACGGCTGGAGGAGGCCCTGTCACAGCCTCCGGTCCAGACCACAAGAAGAAAGGGGGCGGCTAGGTCAAAAGAAGGGTTTAAAAGAAGACGGAAGGGTTTGGGGCATTTTTTGAAGGATGGTCGAGAGGGCGTGAAGATCGAGGCGCACGAGGCGCTGTGATGATCCAAAGCCCAAGATAAATGTTGGGCGTGAATAATGGGTCTTTGAGCAACAACATTGCAGAAGGCATCGACCTCAAATTATGAAAGATAAGGCCTCGAAAAATCCGCAAAAGCGGACAAAAAACTCGTTTCTGACAAGTCACAGGAGAGGGTCAGAGAGTTGACCCGCCGGTCAACTCTCCAGGAAAAATCCTGGAAAAAATGCTTGTAAAATCAATTAAAAATAGCAAATTAATTTATTAATTTTGATTTCAAAATAAAAAATGTTTATTATTTTATAAATTATTTTATGGTTATTTTTAATTATTTTTATGAGGTATAAATTTACAAGTTACCTTTTATACCCTTTATAGGTATATATACCCATATATTTTATTGTTTATTTTTATTTTGTAAATTTAATTTATTTATTTTTGTTTATTATTTTATAAATTTATAAAGTATTTTTATACACTTAAAAATATTTTTATTTTATTTTTCTGATGTAATTTGTACACTTAATAGAATATAGGTATTAATTGTACATGTATATGCATAGGTATTATACCTATGTATATGGTATACAAGTATTTTATTTTATGTTTCTTTTAATTTTTATTCTGATTTTAATGCATATATTTATTATAAATAGTATTTACAAAATTATAAAAGTATAAAAATAATGAATAAATAATAAAATGAATATTTTAATCTGTACAAGTATACAATAGGGGTCCAAAACTCAACTTTCAAACCGTAGCGCCGCCAAATGCGAAACGACCTCCATTAAAAAGATCTTTTTAAAGTATATACAATTAAAGTGAGTTTGACGCATTCAGAGTTTTATTTGTGAGATACAGGTCTGGGAAGTTGGGATTCTGGAATCTTATTTAGACCATATCTTTTTATCTGTACAATATTTTTTAGTGAAATAAATTTTGTATTTTTCTATATGAAATTATCTACAACTTTCATGTACAAAATTTCTTTATTTGAGGTATAAAAAGTGGAACCAAAAATAGGTCCCAAAAGGAATAAAGAATGAATTAAAAGAATAGGTATTTTTATTGAATTGGGACCCTTATCTCCCCCTACTTTATTTCTGGTCATCCTAGTCATCGAGATGCCTAGGTCTTGGGGTTTCGGGTCATAAAATATTTACAATATTTTATTCTTTTTCTTTTCTTTTCTTTACTATAATTTTGGCTTTAAAAACAGTATTTTATACAATATTTACACAATGATGCATGAATGCTAAAATGCTTAAATTGAGCCTATTTACATGCATTTACTAGGGTTTTCAAGGCCAAAATGATAGAATAAAGATGATGAAATGTAGATTCATCAGTCGGAACCTTAATAAGAACCGAATTTGAAATTCAACAGTTCCTGAGAATCCCAAAACTTTGCCCAAGTCTCCTCCATAGCCAGGTCAGAAATATATCAACTCATACATAAACCCTTACGACTATGAATCTGACTCGTACAGTGTAAGTGATAGAGGCTCTCCCCAACTAGAATGACAAAGAGACTGACTTCTCCTGCATGACAACCCAATGATTCCCCAATCCAATAACTCCATCCTCGAGGAGCAGGGTATTCCCTTCTAAGTTCAAGTGGCAACCAGCTCAAGAGGAGGGGATGAAGAGAAGAATGGGCGGTAGCCAGTGTAGCTACCTATCCCAGGATGAAAGACCAGTGTGATCAAGTCATCCAGCTGCATGCTCACATGATATGACTTTGGAACTCAAGCTTGCTTATTGACTTTACAACATATGCACATACTTTACATGCATTTTATTTTTGTACATGCCTGACCATTTTTTTTGAAATACTATTTACAACAGCATTTACATAAGGAGTTTTTTCCTCTTGAGTCAGTAGACTATCCCTCTTTTGAAGCTTTATTGCAACCCACACTCTCCTGTCTTTAGAATTCCTCATCACTGGACGGGTTGAGGTGCACTTCCCTCCCTAGAGGAGGACAAGTGTTTCCACTTGTGTGTGTCTCATACCGGCAAATCCAATCCCCTCACCACCCCAACTGAGTTGAGCCATGTGAAACGTGCAGGTGTCCAAGTTAGGTCATTATCAACAGGAGTCGTGCGTGTGCTCCGAAATACTCTACTTAGGCAGTCAAGAATCCATTGAACCAAGTCCTGTGATCCTCAAAGAATTAAGTCAACTAGACCTGAAGTACCTCAAACCCGGTTCCTATAAGGTTCCTGTTATTAGGTAGATTTTAAGGTCCAATCAAGCTCTAATCTCTAGATTTTACTTAGACTCGTTCAACTATTAAACTCAATCCGAAAAAATGCTCATGCTGTGCAAATGATATGCATAATGTAGAAAATATTTTTGTGATGCATTTTTCAAAGATTTTGAACTTTTTATGGATTTTTGAAAAGATGATGCATATGCATTTTTTTGTATTTTCCAAACAGATTTTTCAGATGTTTTTGGATTTTAATTTTGCAAATGTTTTTTGTATTTTTGAAAAAAAAGATTTTAGCTAAAAGCTAGGCACAAATATTTACACGTGGATGCTTCTTATACTTAAAAGAAGTGGATTTTAAGAATTTACAAGGGTAAGTGATCAATTTTTTAAGTATAATAATGGATTTTTGGTGTGATGTATGTATTCCTCAAACTTATTTGAAAATTTTTTTACAAACAATTTTGACAAACTATAGTCCAAAATAATTTTTACAAACAAATTTACAAACATGTACACACATTTGAAAATCATTTTGCAAAGATTTTCCAAACCGTATATATAGATTTTCCAAAATATTTTTGCAACCATTTTTCGAACCATTTGCAAATCATTTTTCAAACATTTTTATTTCACACAAAGAAAATAAGTTTTCAAAACAAAGTATTTTTTACAAAGGTTGAAAACATGTAACAAAATGTTATCAAAATAATTTTCAAAAGATTTTTCACAAAGATTTTCAAACTATTTTTCAAACATTTTGCAAAAAATATTTTCACCTGATTTATTAATCAGTAAGTACAAAAAGAATTTGAGGAATGATAACATCTTTTTATTAAGGTTTTAATGAATTTTAAAGATTTATTCGCCATATTTATTAGGAAAATATGAAAGTACGAGTTATGGCTAAAGTATATACGTAGTATATACGACCCCCCTATACTTAGCTTGAGATATGTCCTCATAGATCAGAGAGAAAAGAGAAGACATAACTCGTACTAAGTATAGGCAAATCTAAAGAGTAAATAAATAAAGGAATGAATGAACGAATGAGAAGTTGACCGTCCCCCCTATACTTAGGATCAAATAATCCTAAGTATAGCAGACTGTACACAAAGCAGGGAGGGTCAAGGGTGGGAATGAACCGATTGTACTCAGATTGTCTCCCCCTATACTTAGGGTAAGATGGCCCTAAGTATAGACAAGAAGAGGAGACAATGGAGAGGATCAAAGAATAGAGAAACTCGGGGTGCACAACCCCCTATACTTAGGACAAAGTACGTCCTAAGTGTAGAAACTGACAACAAGGGGCAACACTTTTTGATAGATAAAGAAAATAGAAAAGGAAAAGAAGAAAAGAAGAAAAGAGATGAAAATGGAAACGAGATCAGACGATGGAAGAAGATAGAGAAGGATATACACATCACTTCCCCTATACTTAGGGTAAAAGAAGCCCTAAATATAGGCAACAACAGGAGTGATAAGACGGAACGATGAATGAACACTCGGATCGTCCACCCCCCTATACTTAGGACAAGGTACGTCCCAAGCAAGGCAAACACGAGAATGGGTGGACGAGCAATACGGTAGAGAGAACAGAGGTACACACAAGAGAATATACAATAGAGATGGATATACAAATGATCAAGAAGGCAGAAAGCAAACCTTCTTGCGAGACCGCTGAGGGATAGATCTGGTGTGGTGCAAGTCGACATCAGGGTCCACAGTGGACAAAAGCCGATCAGGGTCGACAGGGTGAAGCCCCTCAGTGGAGTCAAATCAAAAAGGCACGAACTGGTCAATGGAAGTAGTATGGATAGGTTCTCCCTTGGTGGTCCTATGGTGTGAAGGCGTAGACAGGCGAGTGGAAGAAGTACAGCTAGGTCTGGCCTTGGGGGTCTCGCTGATATCAAAGTGGAATGGGACAAACTCATCATCCTCGGAAGAAGTGTAATCGGAGTCGTCCTGCGAGGTGTCGTCCAGGTCAAAACCAAAAGGAACGAAATCATCAGTGGAAGAAGTCGAACTCTGTTCGTCCTCAAGAATCTCACCCAGATCATCTTCTTCATCAAGAGGCCAGAATTTCTGAGAATAATTGTTAGCATCATAACCGACCTCAATCATCATCACTTTAGAGTGACCAGGAACGGACTTATCAGTGGAAGTAGTCAAACCAGGTCCGTCATGTCTAGTCTTGGTATCTGCCCTCCGCTCAATGGTATCAATCACATAGATCCCGCGGATTTCATCAACACATCGCCACACACCAGAAGGAGGAACTTCGAGGTCCATGCTTTCCGAGTCTTCCCCCTTTCAGAGGATTTCTCGGGTCTCATCAGCGGTCAATAAGCAAACTTCTCTAATATCATCATATAGGTCATAGGCCTCGGAGTTAGCTATAATCAGTGAAGGTGCATCAGGTGCAGGTCTCTGGTCGACTGTGGGTGTGGTGATCAACACTTCGCTCTCGTCAGCAGGACAGAAGCGAATCTCTCCTGATCCATAATCAATAACAACCCTTGCAGAGGCGAGGAATGGTCGTCCCAGGATGATTGGAGAGGGCTCCCCTGTGGAGATCTCCATGGGCAATACGACAAAGTCAACATTGTAGCTCATGCCCTGAATCGAAAAGATGACGTTTTCAAGGATACCCTTCGGCCTCTTGATAGATCCATCAGCAAATTGTACGATCATCCTGGTTTTCTTGAGAGGCCCTAAGTGAAGAGACTGTACCAGCGAGAAGGGTAATATGCTAATCGAAGCACCACCGTCTAGGAGAGTGATCACAAGTATGGTCAGAGATGGTGCAGGTGATAGATGGTGTAGCTGTGTTCCTCTTCTGAGGAATGGGACGGTGTCTGATGGCGTGGGCAGTGGCCATGGTCAGAATGTGATGCTCAGATCTGCTCCTCCATTTTTTCTTCTTGGGAAGAGGAGCAGATAAATCGTTCATGGCCTGCTGAAGTGGGGCACGAATGATCTCATGAATGGTGGCCACCACTTCGGGGTCAGTCAACATTTTTTTGAATTTTTGAACCTCCTCCATACAAGGGAGGAAGTCGGAATCAGCATCTACACGAGGCTTGCCAAGAGCAGTCTGTACAGCAGCATCCTCGGGGTCAAAGGTGGGACAATGCATGAAAGGCTGTGTGGTCAAAGGGTCTAGCAAGTGGTACCTCTCCTCAAAGTCTGAATCAACCAAGTGGCACCCGAACTCTTTTTGTTTTTTAAATTTTTCTTATTTTTTTGTATTTTGGGCGATTGCAAGCTCCCATGATCACCCACAATGAAATCCGTAACCTCGATGAATGGAGCATTAATCTGATTTTTCCTCAAGATAGCAAGATCATCATTCATCGAATTAATGTGCCCTATCATCCGGTTCAAGACAACACTCATGGAGATCGTGGGAGGTGACTCCAACAGATCAGTCTCGGGTGGATGTGAAGGTGTGTAGAAATCTGAATCGTGATACTGCAGCTGAGGCGGGTATGTACAAAAATCAGAAAAAGTAGGAGAAGGATCCTCCTGATAAAAGGGAGGTGGACCGACTGGAGTGAACGAGGTATCCGCAAAGTCCGGATAAAACATGCTCCAGGGGTCCATCTCGAAAACAAAAGGAAATGATTCAGGGGAGCATGAAGGTCAAGTCAAGAGAGCGAAGAAGAAGGCGCAAATGCGCACGGATGATCTAGTATGCACACAAGCAATCACAAGCAAACTCACACAAAACAAACCCTCAATTCACCTACTCAACTCGGTAGAGACCGAAAAGTCGGTCTTTTTATCTTGTCTGTTTTAGAGTTAGGTGAGAAGTCAAAAGGTTGTGCACACACTTAGAAGGCTTGATAGGATTTGGGCACTAGTCCTTAGGGTGTGCGCGAGCAAGTAAAAGCGAAGACAATGAGGGGATTACTCGCCCCAAGACAATATTTTCTTTTTAGTTGATTTTAGGGTCAAGTAATGTTAGCAGTCCCAATTTTATTGGTTATCACTTTTTTTGAAATTTTAGTGAGAATGCACGAGCCTATCGGGGAATCAATTCCTTTGAGCACCTAAGTAGTCAAAATCAGAGGGATAGTCGGAAAAGCAATGCAAGCGGTAAATCAATGATGTATGCTAAAGAGAAATGCTCATCTTGCCTCCAGCACTCTACATGCAAAGATGCTCAGCAGAACTGAAATCTATCTATATGCAAATGCAAGCCGATGAAATCGCCCTAAGTTCATAAATTGCTATGAGCGTGAAGCACCACAAGTCGGTCACCGATCTTCAATCCAGGAGTCCGGTCTAGGCTCACCCCTCCTCCTCTCGACACATCGAGTGCAGGAGCAGCGCTTGGCATGGTGGGCTCGTGGCACGAAGGCTCGAAGATGATGAGGCGACTGTTTAAAGTTTAAACTAAGTCCAAAGTGCACTATAGGTACATGCAAATATATTATGGGTTTGGCCTTAATCTATCGTAAGCAATCCTAAAACTAGGGGCTCAATCACACAAAATAAGAAAACAAAACCGCGGTGAACCTCCAAGTGAACAATCACTTGGAAATTAGGCCCGAATGTCCAGAGTTCGAGTACCTGTTTTATTACAATAATATATGGTCTCTCACTCACAAAAATTACACAAGTAAATGCAATAAAATGAAATGCTCAAAATTTGTCTTCAGACACTCCAAGTCCTCCTTTGTGCTAGGTCAAAGCTGCCTCACATGGGTGCGCAGGTGCTCTAAAGAGGAGATCCTCCCTCGATCCGCGTACCTCGCACAAAATCCAAGCAAGGATAGTTGTTAGACAATTCAACAAGATATATCAAAAATAAGAAAAATAAAACAAGTAGAAATAAAAGCCGTGAAATAGACAAATAATCACAATCAAGCAAAAACCTGAACTACGCGTTGTTGCTCCCCGGCAACGACGCCATTTGATTTAACTTGATTTCACGGGGTCTAAATGTGTCTCACACAAGGCGGAGACAACAGTCGCTGTGGTGACCCACAATGAATCCCGATCAAAATCAACAATGAACCCACAATATATAAATCAAGCAATGAGAAACAAATGTGGAGTCAAATTTATTTAACTCTACAAGAAATGTGTATAGTGTAAGTATGTAGAGTGTCGAACTCAGGGAGCAAGCAGGATAGATCAAGCAATTTGTGCAAAATGTGATATGTGATCAAGTGTCTACAAGAATGCAAAATTTTTTTGTGGGTTTTTAATTTTTGAATTTTTTTACTTAATTTTTAATTTTGTAATTTTGTATTTTGATTTTTAATTTTCTGACTTTATATTTTCTTTTTATATTTTATATTTTATATTTTCTTTTCAATAACTAAAATATATATAATGTAAGAAAAGAGGGGATAAGGTATTTATAAAAATAGATAAAAATATTCAAAAATCGGAAAATAAAATGTTTTTGGTCTTTTTATGATTTTTTAATGTTTTTGTGATTTTTGGGAATTTTCTAAATGTTTTTGATATTTTTAAAAGTCAAAATACAAGAAAACAGTGAACTAAGCTACTGACCGAAATTAAAATGAGGATTAAAAATAGAAATCAGAGTCTAAAAATCCTCAAGTTAATTTTAAATAAAAGAGAATAAATCAAAGAAAATTCAGAAACTGAAATTGGATTTTTAGGATTTTTCTTGAATTTTTTAGATTTTTATGAAGATTTTTAGAGTTTTATAATTTTTAAGGTTTTTGTTTTGAAATTTTTAATGATTTTTGGTCTGAAGCTAAAACACATTAAAACACACAAAATAGAATTTTTCAAAACTTTTACTAATTTTTATGGATTTTCTAATGCAAACAGTGCTGAAAATGCATGTTTTTTATTTTTAATAATTATAAAAATGCAATACAAAATATAGCGTGAATGAGCAAGCAAACAGGAGCTTAAGATAATTTTTATTGATTTTTTACCAATTTAGAGATGCATGAAATACTTAAAAGAAACAAAAAGAAAAATCACACTATTATGGGCAATTTTGTAAATAATAAAACGTATGGGGGCTTGAGCACAAAATGTCCAAAAATATATACTACAAATAAAAGTTCCTGGACTGATTACAAATACCAAAAGGGCTGAGGGCCTCTCTACAAAATGTCCACGTACCTCATGCGCACGGGTACGTGAGGTGACGTGGCCGAGGACCTGTTCGAAAATAATGGAAAATACGAGGGCCTTACTGTAAATATTACAAAATTAATGAACGGCCTATGAAAGCTTCAGCACTTATTACTAAATACCAAAAACGGGGAGGGTTAAACTATAAAATACCATCACCCAAACGGATTGGACGACCTATGAGATCCACTTAGACACGTGGCGTCCTCCTGTGGCGCGATACCGCTTCGGCTACAACAGCAGCGATTAGATCGCAGTGAATGATTGGATGGCTGCAGAGGGCTACGATCTAACGACTGCTGTGACTTCTGGGCGGTCGAAAGAGATCCGACAGCAACGAGGCTATCGGGATGAACGGGGAAGAACACCGGCGAGCCGAGTTTCCCCGCCCTCGATCCTCCTCCTCTGTGGGTCCTAGAAGCTCCAAAATTGCCGCTCACGTTCCTGCAGGTTCCCTCTATTGCCTGGTGGACTCAAAAGTGGCGGCGACCACCGGAGTGCGCCGGCGGAGGTGGAGGAGCAGAGCGCCCCCAAATACCTCCAGCGAACTCCCAAAAACGCCCCAGGCGTGCGATGGGCTCCAAAACCTGCACAAACAAAGTGACACCATCGAGGGCAAAATGCCTCAACGGTTTGCGAAGCAAAATGGGGTGCGGGCGTCGGCGAAGTCAAAGTTGGCCGGAGCCACTCCGGCGAAGGATGTGATCTAATGATCTGATGAGCGAGACGAGAGGCGGATAGGGGGGTTCGATTCCTAAGGCTAAGCTAACTAAGAAAATGCAATAAAAAGTAAGGAAAAGTGCAAACCTCAGGATGTATACCCGAGATGATACCTCAACGGCCAAGTGGCCGGAGGTGGTTGGAATCCGCGCTTCTAACCTCGCCGCACCTCGACGGGGGTATGGGGAGCCTCCCCTGTCACCGGAGTCTCTACCCTCCCGCTCCCGGAGGTCTGAGGTACCCAAATGCGGTTCATCAAATGAAGGAGGAGGGGCGTGTTTTGAAGTGTTGACGAACGGGTACGAAGAACGAGGCGCAACGGGAGAATCATTGATCCACACCCCAAGATAGACCTTGGGCGTGTATCCTCGATTGATGGGGGTGAAAAGTCAAGAAGGATGTATCATGAAATGGTGCAAGGGTGAGCCTCAAAAAATTTGACAAAAATGGCGAAAAACGAGGTCTGACATGCTACAGGGCTGAAGGGCAGACAGTTGACCGAGGTCAACTGTGACTGCCACCTGGTTGGTCCACGTGGACCAACCAGGAAAAATCCCTGGAAAAACATTTCTAAAATCATTTAAAAATAGAAAACGATTTATTTAATTTTAGGTTTTTTTTAATTGAAAATGTTTATTATTTTATAAATTATTTTATTACGAATTTTAATTATTTTTAGGAGATATAAAAATGTAAGTTACCTTTTATACCCTTTATCAGTATATACATCTATATATGTTAATCTTTTATTTTTATTTCATATATTTAATTTATTTATTTTTGTTTATTATTTTATAAATTTATAAAGTATTTTTATACACTTAAAAATATTTTTATTTTATTTTTCTGAAATGTTTTATGCACTTAATAAAATAGAAATAGTAATTATATAGATATGTATCTAGTTATTATACCTAGGTGTTATATTCATGTATTTTATTTTTTTCTTCTCTTTCGGTGTTTATTCTGATTTTAATATACAAATTTATTATAAATAATATTTGCAAAATTATAAAAATATAAAATTATAAAAGTAAAGAATAATAAATAAAATGAATATTTTAATCTGTACAAGTATATAATAGGGGTCCAAAACTCAACTTTCAAACCGTATCTCCGCCAAATGTGAAACCACCGCCATTAAATAGCTTATTTTAAATTATATACAATTAAAGGTGAGTTTGATGCATTCGGAGTTTTTATTAGGGAGATACAGGTCTGGAAAGTTGGGATTCTGGATTTTTATTCAGATCATATCTTTTTATCTGTGCATTATTTTTGAGTGAAATCAATTTTGTATTTTTTTAATTATCTACAACTTTCATGTTCAAAGTTTCTTTATTTGAAGTATAAAAAGTGGAACCAAAAATAGGTCCCAAAATGAATAAAGAATGAATGAAATGAATAGGTATATGGCCCTTATCTCCCCCTACTTTATTCCTTGTCGACCTATTCATCAAGATGCCTAGGTCTCGGAGTTTCGGGTCATAAAATATTTACTATATTTTATTCTTTTTATTTTCTTTTATTTATTATATAATTTTGGCTTTAAAAACTGCCTTTTATACACTATTTGCTCCATTTTCAACTTTTGTTCATGACCTTGGTATGGAACCCAAAATCATTTCACCCTTGCATTTCATTTTAGTTGCTCGGGGACGAGCAAGGTTTAAGTATAGGGAGTTGATGAATATGTAATTCATCACTCTTAAAGTTGAAAATAGAGCTTTGTCCCCGGGTATTTAGCCTCATATTATCCTTTATCTTGCATAAATAACATTCGTGCATCAATCCACAAAATATGCATTTTAGCATTCATATTTGCATTTAATAAGAAGCCAATCCACTTATAAAATACACTGTAAAATATCCACCTATTCATTTGTATTTAATCCCCTCTAAAATAAAATAACACCTTCCTTATAGTATGTACACCATTAGTTAATAATATAAGGAAGAAGACCAGAGTCCCTCTCTTGTAAAATACCCTATAAAACCCCAAAACCTCCTGGACCTTAGAATGCCCATATCTCACTCTTACCAATTCCGAATTAGGTCTACTCACCTTCTTATTGATACACATCCGGAGACCTTTAAAATGAGACTAATTTCATTCAATTCGGAGCTCGTGGGCAAAAGTTGGGTTTTTGGGCCTCCTTGTATACTATACATATGTATATTTGTATTCTTGTATTCTTGTATTCTATTTGACCTCATCTCCATTTTTGGTCAACATGAAACTTGTATATCTCATCGAGATCTACAACTTTTATGTTTTGAGTTTTTCCAAATTCGACCTCCTTCTATCTCTAATCTTATTTTTCTCTTCAGCCACTCACAGCTGACCACGTGGCGCCCTCTGATTGCGCCACGCGGCCCGCTCCCTTTGACTCATCCGCCCTCACCGCCAGCCGTTGGATCCCTTCTTGATCCAGCAACCAGAGGATCTCCACGTACGCCTTAATTCCACCACCGTCTGATCAAGTTCCAGATCTCATCCAAGCCATCCGCTAGCGCCTCTTTCCCCTGGTGCCACGTGTCATCTTCTCCACCATCCGATGGCTCATCTCACATCCAATCTTCACCATCCAAACTGCGACTGCCCTCGACCCTCCGATCGATCTCCAGATGCAATTTGGATCACCCACTCGTTCTTTGCCCAGAGTCCACCACGTGGCACTCTGTGCGCCCTCCGATCTCGTTCCAGGCGCCTTGATCTTCACCGCTCATCACCACAACTAGTTTCAACCATTCGATCGAACCCCTGAGTCCATCTCAGCCGCCGTTAGTGCCACAACCTCAGCATGCCATGTGGTGTGTTCAAAGCCTTCCGATGTCGCGCCTTAGATTTGATCTCAGGTGTTGATTCGCGCCTCCATCTGGACCGTTGGATCGCGAGATCCAACGGTCGAGACGTCGTCGTCAACCTCCGCAAGCCCCGCGCCCACGTTCTCCACCGTGCGCAAGGGGCCGCCCCCTTTCTATTTTCGGCTCCATGCCGACCACCTTCTCCGACCACTGATGCCACCACGACGTCACCCACTCATCCCTCATCCTCGCCAGCCCCCTCAACCTCCATGACAACCCTCAATCTCGCTCCACGAAGGCCACGAACTCCACCTCGTCGCCAGCTACCCCGTCACTTTCATCCTATAAATCAATCACCTTCGGCCACTTTCACCCCCATCCGCCACCATGGAGAGTGACTCTGAGCTCCCACCTTCAGATTGGTGACAACGATTTGAACCTAGGTCGAGCGACGATCGAGAACACCTCCGACGAGATCCATGGCCGACCACCGCCGTGTCGTAGCTCCTCCAAGGCGCTGCACGAGCTCAGGTCCTCCTACTGGCCTTTGAGCGAAGACCTGGAAGCTTCCCCGGAGCTTCTGACCCCAGGTAGACTCCTCCATCTCTCCCCCGATCTTCTTCTTCTTTTTCCGTCTTTTTCTCCGATTTAATTCACCCTCCACAAGCATCTTCTCGCTCCGCCAAGCATCCTTTGAGCTCCGCAACGGAGCTCTGATCTTCGTGCTACCCTTAGCTTCCTCAGACGACGTACTTCATCTTCACCCGACGCCAGCTCCGCCACCGTGGCGGAATCCGATCACCGGTCACCCCCACTGTCTATAGGCCTCGTACTTCACTCTACGGCACTCCACGGTCAAAATGCGTGCTTCGGCTATCTTCTAACCCCCTGCATGTACCATCTATTTGATTGGTCGGAGACCTCACCGGCGCTTCTTCGAGCTCCATCGCCAGTGGCCTCCAGGTCACTCCAGCCTCAACCAACATTGTCGGATGCTTCGCCGCCCCTCCACGATCCTTCCGAGCTACGCCAAAGCCTCCAGCGTCCTTCGCCGACGACGGGAGGATGAGGCAGAGCTAGGCCAGCCTTGCCGGAGCCCATCCCTCTCCGTCGTAGGAGGCGGGGGGTTGTTGGGGACGACAGCCAGCAGCCGTTCGATCCTCTTGATCGAACGGCCAGGAGCCATCCACGTCGCCTTGTCCCGCAGCCATTGGATCATCCTTGATCCTACGGACTTGATCACGCCACGTCGCCCACTGCCAGAGCATCCGAGGGCCGTTGGATTCATCCTGATCCAGCGACGCTCGGTCGTCCACGTAGCCCTCTTCATCGAGATTCAAGGATCGTTGGATCGATCTTGATCCAACGGGTCAAGACACGCCACGCGCCAGCATTTCATCACCGTTGGATCATCCTTGATCCACGGTCCTGATCCGTCCACGTCGCCAGATCCAAGCCTCCTCCCCGACCATTAGGCTCGGATCACCCGAAGCTTCTCCGAGCCAGATCCGAATCTCTAGAGCTGCCCGAGCCTCGCTTCGAGCCTCCGAACACCACCGAGCCTAGGGACCCCCATGTGATCCGTACATGCGTCTTGGGTTATTTGCACTGTGGTCCCTAAAGGTTTCTAAAATTACATTCCAATCCCTGCCAGGCGACCCCACGTGAGGAGCACGTGTACCGTGGAGAAATTGCATCCACCCCCTCTACATTATAGGTAATTGCATATTAGTTCCGGTCAGCACGTTTTCTTTTCAGCAATTTTAATTCCTGTAATTGCATTTATACCCCTATATTTGCACGCATATTTAGGCATTCATATTAATTCATTTTTCAGTTTGGAAAATTGCATTGTGTAGCTTACATTGTCTTCTTCATTATGTGACATGTGGCATATTTTTGTAATATCAATAGATTTTTCTATTAATTTATTGGTTCATTTTTGCTATATTTTGCTCATTTTCGCCTCTTAATTGATAGTAATTTCTCTTTGACTCCAAAAATCCCCTAAAAATCACATTAGATATAGGATAATTAGCTTTACCTTGCGTAAAAATTTCATCTCAATTGCACACATCTCGAGGCCTAAATAATTCATTTAGTGATTTTAGTAATTAATTTTTTAGGTTTAATAATTTTCCTGGATTCCTCACCTTCAGATCTATCTAGGGTAATTTTTTATTCGTAAAAATCTTGTGAATTGATATTTATTAAATTTAATTTAGTTAAAATCACCTTACATTCATTTTTAATTCACAGTAATTTTATTTAGTGTCAGAAAATTCCAAAAAAATTAATGTAGCCTAATTTCATCCCATTTCATCATCTGGCCAAGTTTCATAATTTTTGGACTTGTTTTGACCATCTTTCTGAATTAACTTGTAAACTGGCTAGATCTTGCATGTGTCTTGCATAAAAAAAAGCAAAAAAGAAAAAAAATATTCCCTGAAAATCAAACCTTAGACTTTGCTAAAAATCTGCCTAAGGAGACAACTGCCTCCCTGAGTTCGACCTTAGGCTTGCCTAAGTAAAAAAAATTTGCCGCTCGAGATTAACTTACTTTAATTAAAAGTGGTTTTTGATTCGCTCTCATTATCCGACTGCAACGAACATTCTTAATTAATTTGAGCATTAATCTGATCGAATTAACAAGGGTAGTGGGACGCGTTTCAGTAACCCTCCCAAAAGAGTGTAACCCCCTACCTGAACGGGGTATAATGGCTAGTTTGGTTATTGGATTGGGATGGTTTGGGGTATAATAGCTATTTGGATGGTTATAGGGTCGATAGAGGGTTAGAATAAGGAATGTGATGTGATGTCATATTGTTTTGTGATGGAATTCCAACCCAATATTGTAGAGGGGTTTATCGGGTTACCTGAAGCAACCCCGGGCAAACCACGAACCAAATGAACCTTAAGAGTCCGTTTGGTTACCAGGTTACCCGGATTACCCGATGTACCTCCCTCAAGAGACAAAAAAAAGTTGGTGGGGTCACATATTACATATACATGCATGTTCTCGCGCATGCTTAATTTCTTGAAAGCCTATTCTGATGTTGGACTTTTTACTATAGAATGATTAGTATTTATAGATTATTTAATCCTTTGATTAATTTGTTAATATCACAATTTGGATTTCAACGGATGTTTTTGATTTCTTTTGGTTGTAGGATCACAATGGTTATACCTCTTAGTGCAATAGTTTTCAAATTCATCTTACATCGGTTATAAATCTTCCCATATTTTCAGAATTTGGTAGACAAGTGATCTTGTTCTTTTCTTTTCTTTTTTTAGAATTTTCTCTCTCTCAAATATAGTGGTTCTTGCTCATGCTTTTTAAGATTTTATTATTGAGTGCATATTATCACATTCTTGCAACTCAAAGAAAAGGGTCTAATTTAATTTTTATATAATTTATTTGAAAGTATAGAAACCAAACATGGGGGGTGAACACAACTAGTAGCTTTATAATAAAATACAAAGAAATATAGTCATACATCATTTTTTTGTTTTACACTTATGTTTGTGACTTATTTAAATATAAAAAGAAAACAAAATGAAATACATGTAAAATGCTATACAAATTTAAGGTTAAATTGCCATTGAAATGAAATATTTTTGTAAATTTTATATGTTTTTACCAAAAATTATATACAAGTCAAATATCATTAAAAATTTTGAGAAATTCTTTATTAAGGGAAATACATTATACGCAAGAAAATTATTTTAATAGATTTTCTAATTTAGGGCATCCTCTTAGTGATGCAGGCATGTTTAAGCAAGAGAATTTTCTACTACATCAAACATAAATGATAGAAAATGTAAATATTACTTTGGATTAGAAAACAAATGAAAACTGATAAAACCACCGTTAACTAAGTAATGCTTTCGTGTGCTAGCCAATCGCATCCTTGATCGATCTCCATACTTGATCCTATATAGTAGTATGATGTATAAAAAAAGATGATGATAAGTTGCAATGACAAAATACACAAAGTATATATTTACCTATCAAATTCTAAAGGTCTATTATTGCATTTTAAAAAGATCCCTCAAGGGGACAAAATTTTGTCTACTAAGGCTTGAAATGTTGTGGTTTATATATTTTTGTCTAGTAAGGCCTCAGATGTTGTGGTTTATATATGGCCTTACAATATATATGTATCTAACATGATAGACAATGGTGCTTTACGGTTAGTTGTGGAGTGGGTTCAATGGGGGAGTGGTTTAAGTTATTTGAGATGGATGGTTTCTAATTTAGGGTAGTATGAAATAGTTGATTTAGAATAACAAGCTTAGGATTTTATTTTTCTTCTTTTTGTTTTCTTTTATAGTAGTAACTAGGAAGAATTTTGCTAGGATTTAGGTTTAGATGGAACAAAAAATTTGAATCGAAGTGTAAGTGAATATGCTCAAATTAAAAAAGTCCCAATGCCTTATTTACGCCTAAAATGTAGTGATTGCATTAGAGGAAGAATGCTTGAAGATAGGGAGTTTATTTGAACTTCAAGATGTCGTCCCCTTCCTCGCTTTAGCTCCCTTGATGCCACTCCTTCCTTTCTTTGATGCCTTTTCACCTACAGCCACTAATGGATAATCGTCAATACAACTCATGGCATCTAGTGACCCTATTCGCTCATTGCAACCCGCCTGTAGAGCTCGATGCGATACTCATAGTAGTTGATCGAGCTCTGGTATTATCGAACATGAGTCGACATCATCTGTTAACGAATCTAGATATCCATGGAAATATGAGATAATAATTCACATGGATGATCGTTAGAAGGAGTACTAAAATTTCACTAGAAAAGTTGCATATTAAATAACAAAAATTTTCTAAAAATTGTGTGATCTTGTGCAACACAGCTAATTGCCAAAGAGTAAACAAAGCTACCAAAGAAACTAATTACCAACTAGTAAACTTCCGTGTACCTTTACATTTTGAAAAATCAACTTTGATATGGACCTCATATTATTTTTTTTGGGGGTAAAGCGCTCCTTTTATTATCTCCCTTCCGTTAGCTTGCTTTCTTTGGAAGCTGTTATTGCACATATTTTTGCGATTTCGATTTCTATAATCCAATCTTATGGATTATATCTTCAATTAATGTCTGCAAATCTTTCAAATTTCGTTCAAATCTACGGACAATTGCTATTTTATCT
This sequence comes from Ottelia alismoides, assembly GCA_037367405.1. Lineage (NCBI taxonomy): Eukaryota > Viridiplantae > Streptophyta > Magnoliopsida > Alismatales > Hydrocharitaceae > Ottelia > Ottelia alismoides. Next base: position 90,918 of record JAZKJV010007113.1, read on the forward strand.
TAATGATCAAAGGTCTGATCGACATTAAGGTAACTTAAATCCTGTATAAAAAGAATCAAAATTTTGATCATTAAGATAAAATAGCAAATGTCTCCAAATTTCAATGAAATTTGGAAAACATGTAAAGAATTAGTTGAAGATATAATCTATAAGGTACGATTTTGAAAAATTAAACTGAAAAAAAAAAGCAATTACAACGTCGGATAAGAATCAAGCAGTCGATAAGAAGCAAGCAGAGAGAACGACAGTCAGCAATCCCTCGATAGGAAGCAAGCAAAGAAAAGGACAGTCAGCAATCCCTAGATAGGAAGCAAGCAAAGAAAAGGACAGTCGGCAATCGCTCGCATCCAAATAAGAAGAAAGCCCGCGCACGCAATTAGAAGGAAGCAAGGAAGACGACCGTGCCCTCCCCACTCATAATGCTTCTCTCCTCGCCCTTCCTCTCCTCCCTTTCCCCCGCCTCTCCCCATTCCCCTGGCCGCCACCTCCGCCCGACCGTCGTCATGTCCTCCGCCGCCTACGACCGCACCCGCGAGGTCCGCGAGTTCGACGAGTCGAAGCTCGGCGTGAAGGGCCTCGTGGACTCCGGCATCACCGCCGTCCCCCGCTTCTTCCACCACAACGATCTCGACCTCTCCACCACCTCCCCCTCCTCCATCCCCACCGTCGACCTGACCCTCCCCCGCCACCTCCTCGTCCCCCTCCTACACTCCGCCGCCCGCGACTGGGGTTTCTTCCACGTCACCAACCACGGCATCCCCCAATCCTCGATCTCCTCCCTCCTCTCCTCCATCCGCTCCTTCAACGAGCTCCCCGACCACTTCAAGTCCCCCCACTACTCCCGGGAAACCGCCTATGGCGTCAACTTCAACACCAACTTCGACCTCCACAGATCCGCCGCCGCCACGTGGCGCGACACCATACAGATCGTCGTCTCCCCCTCGCCCCCGGAGTGGGAGAGGGTACCGGAGGTGTGTCGGGAACACACGAGGGATTGGGGGGAGCGGCACGTGATCGAGGTCGGGGCGAAGGTGTTAGGTCTGCTGTCAGAGGCGTTGGGGTTGGAGGAAGGGGCTCTGGAGGGGATGACTCTGCTGGAGGGGAGGACCATGGTGTGCCACTACTACCCGCCCTGCCCGCAGCCTGAGCTCACGCTGGGGCTTGGGGGCCACACCGACCCCGGTGCGCTCACCGTGGTGGTGCAGGACGACCATGTTGCGGGCCTGCAGGTGAAGAAGCTGCAGGGACCGGACGCGGGGAGGTGGGTCGACGTCAAACCGGTCCCTGGCGGGATTGTCATCAACATTGGAGATTTTCTGCAGGTTTGCATACATTGTGTTCTTTACATATTTGAATTTAGTTCACTGTTAATTTGGTAGCGATTTGAAATACGATCGTTGGGAATTCCACATGTTTGATTGTCTATATTTTATCCAAAATGCTTACACATGTAGCTTATTTGTATGGAGGTCAAACTTTGGTCAAATTAAATTATATAGTATAAGAAACATGAGCCCACTTCATTAAGTAGGTAACTTTACCTACTGTATGTTTATTTGTGGTCTTTTTTTATTTTTTTTGGAAAATATCACCATATATTTTCATCACTATATTCTTCTAATATGTCATTCTAATTTTGTTAGAAACAGAGACTGCCACCCCTTCCATCTAAAACAAATAAATTTTAAGGGACTTAGAATTGTTGTAATCGACCTGTTCTGGATGGAGTGCACATGAGTCTCTATTTTTGACGAAATTGGAATGACATATTAGAGGGATATAGTTATGAAAAATACATGGTAGCGTTTTCCAAAAAAATTTAAAAAATGATAAAAAATAGGCATGGAGTAGGTAATGTTACCTACTTCATTAAGTAGGCTCTCTTTCCTCATATGATATTATATATATGGATGTATGAAAATTATCGGATATAGATCTGGATATAGATACAAATATATGTATTAGTGTATCTTTATCTATTTTACAAAATTGATTATCTTCAAAATACGAATACAAATGCTAAACAAATATTGACAATTCAGATATCGACATTTGTTAAACGAATGCAAATTAATATATGAATATTAGACATGTTCAAGCATACTTAAAATTTAAGGTTCTTATCAGTTGTGTCCCTCCGAGATATTGCAATATCAGTTATGCCCCTCCCTTTTTGGTAATATCAGTTATGCACCCGATTTCTTGTCGTTCTATCATGTGTACCCTTCTGTTACTTTAGTCGTTAATATGTTGAACTTAGGACTTTTTTCTAAATAATTATAAGTTTAATCGTAATTAATTAAATAGTCATGTGATTTCAAAATTTAAACTTTTAGGTACATATCGACACCTGAGGTGTCGAATTGGGGTGAAATCCAAAATGACACCTCAAGTGCCGATTTGGGAGGGGAAAATTGCATATATATACTAGCATTTTCCATATACATCCATACCAAAAATTAATTACATAAATTTTCCTCTATTCTATACTATCAAAAGAGGTTTATTTTATCATATTTTTTGATGCATTGACTTTAACAATCATAATGGAAAATTAACAATTGTTAATTTCACAATCACAATAAGTGAAATTAACACTTTAAATATAAATAAATAAATAAATAAATATATATATATATTAGCCTTTATCAATGGGATGCAATCGAGTACATATATACCCATATCCATTCATATTCATATTTTGTGGATATGGATATGTATTTGTCCGCTATCAATTCCGTTCTAAGAGAATGTCTACGTATTTTTATTTTGAAGGATGTGATATGTAATTTTATTTTGGCAAATATGGATATAGGAAATAATACAAGGTTTCAATTTACGGACATACATATAAAAAGAACCGCTATTTTCTTTTTTTTGATACAGACACTAATATAAGTATTAATTGTGGGGTTGTTTGTACATATTAACCCCATTATATCTATGCAATTGAATAATCTGTATTTGTCCATTGTAGTATGTGTTTTTAAGTGGATATGGATACATCCTTTATTTGTCTGATATAATTACGTAGTTTTAATTTGATGAATATTGATATGGAAAAGAATAGTGGGGTTTCAATTATTTTTGCAAATGCAAATATAGATGCAAACATTCTTTCACCTTTTTTGATACATGGATACAACTCTGAGTATTAATTTTTATTTTATTTATGCACGTTCACCCCTATCTTAGTGATGCAATCGAATAATCTGTTTCTGTTCGCTATCACATATGTTTTTATGCAGATATGAATGCATAATTCTATTTTGCGGATATAAATATATAAGTTTATTTTGACGGATATAGACGCAGAAAAAAATATGTTGTTTTGATTATTACTATTGAATACGAATATAAATACGGACACCGTTTTCATTTTTTCAAAATAATATATATCTATACATATAATAATATATGTTTATAAATTTATATTAGTTGAGTATAATAGATATCCATATCCACAAAAAAGTTATATAATTGTGTTTGTATCCTTATTTAAAAAATGAAAACTGTAACCATCTTATATCCATATTGCAGTTAAATGAAGCTTATTTCCTTATTACAACAACAACAACAACAAAGCCTTTTCCCACAATTAAGTAGGGTCGGCTACATGGATTCTTCGCCTCCATTCAGATCTATCTTGGGTCAATCTCGGATTTATATTCAAAAAACTAAGATCCCTTCGTATAGTCTCTTTCCAACACTTCTTGGGCCGTCCTCACCCTCTCTTAGCCGGCTCAACATCCCAACACTTGCATCTCCTAGCCGGTGCATCAGTTGACCTTCTTTGCAAATGACCAAACCATCTTAAGCGGTTTTCTCGCATCTTATCCTCGATCGGAGCTACACCAACTTTCTTTCTGATTGCATCATTCCGAATCCGATCTTTTCGTGTATGTCCACACATCTATCTTAGCATTTTCATTTCTGCTACAACCATTCTCTGCACATGTCTATGGTTCACAGGCCAACATATATTTTAACTTATCAAAGCTTATTTCCTTATTAAATCAATATATATATATTGATTATCAAAGATAAGCATATTTTAACTTATCTTAATTGTGAAATTTCACTTATTGTAATTGTGGATTTAACAATTGTTAATTTTTCATTATGATTGTGGAAGTCAACGTATCAAGAAAAACTATGAAAAAAATATGCCTCTCTTTGATATTATAGAAGAGAGGACTATTTATGTAATTACTTTTTGGTTTGAATATATATGCAAAATGCTAGGATATATGTGCAATTCTTCCCTCCCAAATCGGCAATTGAGGTGCCGTTTTGGGCTTTCTCCCCAATTCGACACCTCAAGTGCAGATAGGTATCTAAAACTTTAAAAATTTGAAATCTTATTGCTATTTTATTAATTACGATTAAACTAGTAATTATTTAGAAAAAAAGTCCTTGAACTTAACCATGATTTAATCAAATCATGGCGTAGTTAAGAGGAGCATATCGGGAAGAAAAGACCCCACTTCTTCCTTCTCCCCTTCGACCCCTCCGACCTCGATGCCTTGTACATGTGGGCCTCCGACGATGAGGTTTTCCGTTTCTGCTGTCATTAGGAGACCTACACTACCAAGATTGACCTCATCTACACCCTGGTTCTGTGCCATCTGCCTCATCGACGGCCACTCTCACCTTCGATCTGGACCCCGCCAACGAGAGAGAAGCGGTGGCACCCTCGAGGAGGAGGGGGCGCAGATTGGACCTTGAAGACGACAAAATCGGGATCTGATTGCGAAGGGGCAGATAGGCGTCGACCTCCACCTCTCTCGCCTCCGATCTGGACCCTGCCAACGAGAGAGGTGACAACGCCCCCGAGGAGGAGGTCCCTGCGGTGCGGGGGAGGGAGGCTGGGAGGAGGAGAAGAGGGCGCCAGAGGATGGGGAAGGAGGAGCAAAGGGTGGGGGGGATGGGGGGGGCTGGAGCCTGGAGGTTGGGGGCGGAGGAGAGGAAAGAGAGGGAGGGAGGAGGGGAGGAAGGAGGGTGATGGTGAGGAGTTTCAAGAAAGACATCTCAGCCCTTTTTTAAATTTAATTTCGCTTGTGTCCCTTAACGCCCGTTTGCGTTGGGGATGGACGTCAACTAACCCAAGAGGCACCGGTGATAAAACGGCAAGAAGTCAGGGGCACAAATGATATTCCCAAAAAAGGAAGGGGAATAACTGATATTGCAATATTTCAGTGATGCACAACGGATAAAAAAACCTAAACTCTATATACATTTAGGTTCACAACAAGATCCAATATATAAAAAGTACATTTATTGATTCACCTACGTTTATTTCTATTTTGAGAGGAGGGGCCACGGGTCTTGCCCGCTCTCCTTTCCCTCCGCCCCTGTCTTGTATTGTATGATATCTTCGACTTCGCTCAAAGTGTTGGATGTAATAAATTACTGTGGCTATCCTGATATGATCATTCTCACAAGATGAAGGGTCCTTCGTAAGCTAACCGCGAGACGAGAAATAAGAAATTTGGTATTAAGGATTAAAGAAAAAAACCTCTACAATAACAACAGCCGCAACAACAACAACAACCATTTTTTCCACTTAGAAACATTGTTACATTGTGATGGAACTTCTTCTGTCGGAATCATAGGTAAATGCATGAGCCTTTGCTACTATCTCCTGAAAGCAGTTTTTTTTACTAGAGTTTGCAGAATAGCAGCCATGAAGCAGTAGAAACTGCTATCAACTATAAGCTTTTCAGAAATTTCAGCTCAACACTAAGTCAAACTCAATTTATTTTTTTACTTCCTTTCTACTACTGAGTATTGATGCACACCTAGAAATTATAAAGCTACCGACAATGCTGATTATCAGTCAACGTGAGATTCCTTTTTGTTCAAAGTTCTCCTCATCTGTACAGTCGTGTTTAGCAAGAAGTTTGAATAATTCAATATTTGCAAACATGTTATCTGTTAAATATATGCAGAGGATTTCGATTGAAACTTGGACCACCGGAAATCATTTCTGTCACTTTTTGTTATGTCTGGAGATTAATTTTGAAAGTCTTTCTTTAATATCTTTCTGTAAATCGTTTCAACTGTTTAGCCAATAGAGTTCAGCTTTTGGAGAAGGAAGGCACCTGCACAAGAACGAAAAAGTGGGGCATGGTTCTAATTTAAGGGTTCTAGAGGGGAAATCCATATACTCCTTTCCGTAATGTAGTACTTTCATAAGGAATCTGGATGGTTTCTCATTTACAGAATTATAATTAATTGAGCTGTAACCTCTACAGTTTCCACATGGTCTTCATAAGATTAGTTCATTGTCCTATCAGAAATATTTGCTGTAGACTATATCAAAGTTTATTTTATAGCGTACCATGCACTTGATAAATTTTTTAAAGTGCAATAGATCTAAGCTCGGGCTGCAGCTTTTTCTTCAACCTACCCTCCTCTTAATTTGTATAGAACCTGCGTGGCATCATGCATCTCTGGAATTCACTTGCCTATTGATTTCAAGGCCATCCATCCGGACTATCTGATGTATCTGAGTTGTGCATGCAGATACTGTCCAATGACGAATACAAGAGTGTCGAGCATCGGGTGGTGACGAATTCCAAGGAATCAAGGGTTTCTGTTGCTGTGTTCTTCAATCCAGGGAAGAAGAGTGATTCAGACTGCTACGGCCCGCTACCAGGGATATTGGCTCAGGGTAAACCGGCACGGTTCCGGCAGTTCAGCTTTCCAGAGTTCATGAAATCCTTCTCTAGCAGGCACTTGGGAACCAGATTCATGGTAGACCACTTCAGGGTATAACTGAAATACTGTATAATGTATATACTCATCCACGAATAAAATGATATGTAATCAATATTTGCTTTCCACAGGTTGTGAAAATCATAGGAGTGAAGTTTCTGTATTGTAATACTTGACATGCTTCATATGTATTCAATCTTGTCAGATTCTCGTAATGAAATTAAGCTGTCACACTTATCTAACTTGTCTTTCATTTCAGAATCAGATTGAATGTATTAATTAGAAAGCAAACTCAAGCCCGCCTATTTAATTTTTCTCGACAGCTTTCAGCGAAGTTGAAGTCACGATGTTAAAATTTTCCTGGAATGTCGATTGTCAAGAAATTATGATTTTCGAGGCGGGAAAATTTGCACTACGACAAATTTCACAAACATTCCTCAAACCTTAAATAATCTATATCTTTTTAACTATGAGTCAAAATGGCATGAGGTTTAAATTGTGATCAGAAAGCTATGTCATTCCTTCCTTTCTCTGGTGCCCTTCCGCCTGCAACCACTTGCAGATCATCATCAACACTGTTGGTAGCATCTGGAGACCTTATTCGCTCACTACACCTCGCTTGTGAAGCTCAAAGAATCACTAGTAACAACTAATAGAGCTCTAGTATCGTCGAACACGAGTAAGCATCACCGGCTAACGGATCTAGATATCCATTGAAATATGAGACAATTATTCACAACATCGAATCATCTTACTGTCACGTTAATACTTTAGATGAACAGATGGATGATGTTAAAAGAAGTGTTAAAATTTCAATAGAAAACTTACGTATTAAATAATAAAAGGAAAAAGAGAGCTACACCCGAGGATGTATGTAACTTCCTACACCCAACTCTTTTTCATTATTTTTTTGACAATTTTTGAAATGAAACCTTGAGGAAACTAGATCACCATATATTACCATGGTGTCATTCCAAATTCAACTTAGTTTAGGACTTCTATCAACTCTATCAAGACTATCAAATTTTAACGGTCTTAAAATTGCTGAAATTGAGACCTAGATGAACATGTTAGGAATGTTTGTTTTGCATGAAACTTGAAACACATATTCCACTCAATATATTAAGTAAATCCCCCTAAGACTTCCTTAAAAACAAAAAAATAAAGAAAAAATGATCGGATGAAACTTGAAACCTACACCCTGAGTGTAAGCTCCCAACTCCCATAATAAAATATCTTCAAAAATTATGCGACATTGTGAAACACAACTAATTACCTATGAGTAAACAAAGACACCAAAATTCTATGGAGGGTTATTCAATACCATCGGATCAAAAGGGTATCCGATCCGACCTGACGATTTTGACTTGGATTTTAAGGGTACCCATGAAAAGATATCCGAGTCAACTATCTATAAATTGTTGACCCATTGAGCGTAGATAACCCGGTGGAAAACTCGTGGGTAGGGAGAGAGGGAAGGGAATAAGAGAAGGTCGAGGAGAAATGCAGGGAAGGGGTTTATTTGGTGGGGAGTTCGTGCAGATCGAATTCTTTTTACTTGTATAATTTTTTTTTGAATAAATGATATCTTGTGGGATTTGAAAACTAGTCACCTTTTTCAAAATAAATATTTTACTTTATTTTTGTTTTGGAAGGAATTTATCACACGATTAATGAGATGATTTTGGAGTTTAAAATTTGGTTAGAAAAAAAAAGGCAGTGATGTTTTTGAATTTGAGTGGTTTGATTTTTGAACTTTTTCTCCTAATCTTTATTTTGTTTTGGTATTGAATATATTGTACCGGTTTAGGCCCACAATTAATGCTATCTTTGCATGTCTGTCTCCTTATCATCGACACACAACCCACCGCCCAATGTTGTCGGTCGTGCTTCCCTCCATCATGTTCAGAACCATCGACAACACCCCTTTCCCCAGAAGGATGATGAATCCATGATTCATCTACTTTATATGGAAATATTGACAAAATTCTTTTAATAAATAACTAATTAAATCCCCTAATATTAATTTATTAATATTAACCAGCTGTGTGAAAATTTAGGATTAAATTCTGTTATTAAATAAACTTGTTTTTACCTGGATTGAGCATATTATTTTATGTACAACAATAAAGAATTTTGGCATGATATTATTATATTATATTCTTTGATTAATTAAATAACTTAGCATAAAGAATTAAAAGCCATAAAAATAGAAAATCAAGAGAAAATACAAAAATCTGGCATTGTATATTTTATACATATTTTGTCTTTATCGGTTTTATTTTACCTTTTTTCTAACCTATAAAAATCACTAAAACTAGATTAATTATATATATTGTATATAAATTAACTCACTATTTAAAATCTAATTAAAATAAAAAAAATACAAAAATGCGGTATTTTATTATCTATACAGTACCTCCAAAAATACATTTTGTATTATTGACTTCTTTTAATTTTGGATCCATTACAAAGTTGTAGATCTCATCGAGACGAACTACTTTTATATTGACCACTTTTTGATTTGACTCTATTTACTATTTCTTTTTCATTTTTCTTTTAATTTTTTATTTTTCTTTTTATTTTATCATTATTTCATTGTTATTTTATTATTTTAATTTTGTTAGTATTTTATTTATTTTTTTTCCTTCCCTCTTTCTTCTCTTCTTTCTTCTCTCCTCTCTCTCTTCTCTTCTTTCTTCTCTCCTCTCTCTCTTCTCTTCCTTCATTTCCCTCTCCAGGTCATGTACCTTGCATGTGACCCCGCTCCTCCCCCTTCTCTCTCAACTCGTGCGAAGCACATGCTATCCAACCTCTCCCCTCCTCCACAATGCCTCATGTTGCCCTCTCTTCCCCTTCATCATCCGCGTAACGCCCGCCCCTCCTCCTCTGCGTAACGACCGGCCACCTCTCATCTATAAAGTCTTCCCCCCCTCTGACCTCGATCGACATCCGTCCCTCTCCCATTGAGCTCTGATGACATCGATCTGCACCCAAATCCGACGAGATCCACTGGTTTAGCCTGTGTAGATGCTCTTCTGGGCAACCAAGCCTCGCCGTGACCACCCACGGCTAAGGCGAAGACTGGAGTAGACATCTCCTGCTCCTCCAAACCTCATCGAACCCCCTTTCTTCTCTTCTTCCTATGGTACTCTAGGCTGTGACTCGCTCTAGCTACCATCAGGAGAACCCATCCCTACAAGCTTCACGTGCCACTCTCTCCTTTCTCTAACTTCCCCAAATCGTGCCCGTTACCTCACCTCGCACTCCTCTCTTGCCATCTGCCGCTCAACCTCCACCCTACTCCACCTCGCTCGTGTTTCACACTGCCTAACTCCGCCCTTGGACTTCGCGCACTGCCTGATGGAGCCCTGCTCGCCTTCGATCTGTGCTCTTGGTTCCTCAGCCTCGCTCGCCCCTCAACACCTTCGTCATCACCCAACTACCTCGGATAGCTTGCCTATGCGCACCCTAGCACTGCCCTCCAACCATTCCTACGCCACCTCTTTTGGCAGCAGCACACGACATCCCTAGCCCCGTCTCCATCTACCGCACAGCTCCTCGCACATGCCTCGCACGTGGGGTGGGGGAGAATATATTTGGAAGCCCCTGGAAATTCTAGAAAACAACACCAAGACCTTAGTTACCCAACAGACATGTGCACCAAACAGGCGTTGGGTAAATTGCAAATCATGCCCATTTTCATTTTTTGCAGATAAGTCCTACAGTGACTAACTTGTGAAGAAATTATTTATTTTCATTGCATTTTAATTTGATTAATTCTGTTTTGATAATTGATCATATTCGTTGAGGAATTAATCTCTATAGAGGCTTAATTGAGGAGAACACATTAATTTCCTTGACATTTAATGTGATTAAAGTTTATTATTTTTTAGGAGTAATTATAGGAAATTTCGAGGTCAAATATTATTAAATAAAATCATTAAGTTATCTCATTATTTGCAGGATTATTATTGAATTAATTTTTTAGCCAACAGTTTGAAAATCAATTGATAAATATTTCTTAAATCAACCTTTGATATGTAATTTCTTTGAGGAATTAATTCATCATATTCATGGAGTTAAAATCACATATTACATGATTCATTGTCTTCTTTGCTTATTTTGCTTCTCTGCATTGCATTATGTTTCCTGACTTAGAAATTAATAGAGCAAGTAGTTAATTATTGAAATTAATTTAGAACGACACAACTAGAAATGGTTCGTTCCCTGAGTTTGACCTTGTTATACTTACCCAGTAAAAATTGTTCCGCAATATTAAAAAATTTGTGGTTTTTTTGACGAATCATTTCTGCCTCCTCTACTACAATGGGATATTTACACCCATAACCCTGAGTAATTCCACAATAACATTCATAACCCTGAATAATCACGAATTACGCGCAGGACCCTGAATAACTGTGCCGTCTTACATCTATAACCTTCCGTTACTTTACCTCATTATCTCAATCGGATGATCTAGTTAATCTAACTGATCAACGATCTAACGGCTGAGATTAACTTAAATAAAAATCCCTTAAATTTAATTTCTTATTAAGCCAGTCAATCCTAAAAAAATGCACAAAAAAAAGAGTTTCTGCAGGTCGTAGCGAGGGGGCTCTGCAGGTCGTCGGAGCGCAGAGGGCTTTGGTAGTCGTCGTAGAGGGTGGGGGTTGACGTCGGTGGGGGGGGGAGGGGGATGTCTTTGCATGTCATCACGGGTCGCGACGGGGGGGGGGGGGGGGTCCTTTGCAGGTTGTCACGTGCGGGAGGGGGGTCGCGGGGGGAGCTGGGCGAGGGGGTCGGGTGAGAGGGGGGTTTAGCAGGAGAGGCGGCTGGCATGGGGGAAGGGCGTCTTCCAGGAGCTGCGGGTCGTCGGGGCTCGGGGGTTTTGCCAGTCGGCGGAGGGTAGGGGCTGAGGTCGGTCGGGGGAGGTCGTCGCGGGTCGCGCGAGGGGGTCGGGTGGGAGGTGGATTTCCACCAGGAGAGGCGGCCGGCATGGGTGACGTCGGTCTTCCAAGAGCTGCTCGGGGCAGGCGTGAGGGAAGGGGGTGGGTTCGAGCATGGGGAGGCGGCCGACATGGGGGAAGGGGTGGGTTCAACCATGGGGAGGCGGCTAGGGGGGGAGGGAGGGGTCGCTGGGGGTCTTCTTCCTGGAGCTGCTTGGAGCGGGCGTGGGGGTGCGGGTGGGTTACCTTTTAGACTTAGTTTAGTGCTCACGACCCTTTAGATGACAAATGGGAGAACAAGTCCATCTTGGAATCTACTATATTGCTCTCAAGCTTCACGTCCAGTTTTCCTGTACTGTTGGCCCCGTGAGCACCCAATTGGTCGCGTGGGTGGGTTCGAGCAACGGGGGTGGGGGGCTTCCAGGAACTGCTCGGGGGGTGCGGGTTGCTCTACGCGGGCGTACCAAGAGAAACTCGAGGCAGAGGTTTCGATCAGGGATGCGGCGATGGAGGGGGGAGGTGTGGTTCAGGAGGAGCTCCGCGGCGAGGTGCTTCGAGCGTGGAGGCCTTCCATGAAGAATTCGGTGGAGGAGGAGGTGGTTCCAACATAGAGCAACGATGGCATAATATTGTAAATAAGAAAGAGTTTTAAGGGCGGTTTTGTAATTTTTAACGGAAACTGTAAAAAATAACGGGTATCCTAAACGAAATATGACACAGGGTTATGCCATGTAAGAGTTAACCATTACTCGGGGTTTCTTATGTAATTCGCGATTATTCAGGGTTATGAATGTTATTGCAGAATTACTCAGGGTTATGGGTGTAAATATCCCTACTACAATTTACAACTATTAAAGAGGTGGGATCCACATTCATCAAATAGTACCGTTGTCGGGGAACTATATATTTTAGGATTTTAGATTGAACTTCTATAATTAATTATTACAAGTTAAATTTCTGTGTTATTTTTTATTTTTTTCTTGTTTTGCATTTTATTTTTGCATTTTATTTGCATTTATCTCTCATTCCAGATAGTATCCATATTTTCTCTCTTCGCAGATAACTCGGAGCAAATTTTTGGTTAAAAATAAAGGACATGCGAAGAAGTTTTTTTAATTTTATTTATGTGAGAGAGAGATTAGATTAGGTTTAATTTTCTGCATCACTTTCAAGGTCTCTATGAAGCTTGATTTTTTGTAATAATTTGGACTGAACTCTTTGTGGTGTGTCGGGTCTGTTTCAATCCCTTCTATGCAGTTAGGACTCGACTTGAGTGGCGTAGGAATTAGGTGCACACACACTAGCTTAGATATTTATCCTTGCTTGTGCTCATTATTTTTAGGCCACACATTATCACTAACAAGACACACTAGTAGGTCATTCAACATAGCAAAATTTTAATTTACAATTCTTCCTGCTAATAGAAATGTCTATTTTGGGGTATTTTCATCTGTGTATATTATTCAGTGTAAAGTTTAATTCATTATCTTGCATCCCACATGAAGAACACAAGGAATCACTGCAAGTCTTCTTCTTATCATGAATCATTGATTTAAAGTTTGAATTATCTTTCTCAATCCTCTCTACCTTACTTTTAGAACTTAGGATTTAAAGGAATTGTGGCTGCTCATTAGGCGTGATATTTTTGTGCTCATTTAAAATTTAAGTGATAAACTTAACTTAAACCAGGACTACTAATAAAGATGAATGTAAATAAACTGACATATAATCAACCTTGTGACTGGTGGAGTGAAACCCACTCATTGTATGTAGGAAAGAATCACACACTTCGAGCAGAGCCAAAACCAAGGGGCCTCATTCTGACTATTGAATTTAAAAATGACTAGCTACTTCTCAATGAGGGAACTACGGTCTCCCTTAGCAGATGAGTGGTTAAAGGACAACGTGTAATGCACCGTAAGTAATACGGGTAGTCATTCTATGGTCCGTACTTACACCCATACTGGCTGAAAGTAGATGCAACTAGCCGTATGAATTTAGGACAGTCTTTATGACACTCTCTAGAACCTAAGCTTCACTCAATCTTCGCAAAAATTGTCTTATCATTAAATTAAAATTGAAAAGATAAGTGATCGAACTCTAACATGCCTTTACAAGTTTATAGTGGGTGAATCTACGAGTTTGACTTGTGTTCGTCTTGTGTACATCAAAGACTATGCAATAACAAGCATATCGTGGTTCGTAAATCATTCTCCATCTTTCTCATGAGAAAATATCATCTCATTGGTCTTCATACCCATACTCCATGGGCTCAACATACACTACCATGTCCCGATACCCTTCATTCCAGGGGAACCCTCTCTCTACCCCATACACTCCACCCCATGCCCACACTTCTTCCTAGATTAAATTGCTCTCACATTCTGACTTTCACAATACAATAGAGCGAGAATATTTGAGGACAGAAAATATAGTAACCAATTTTGATTGAGAAACATGATTCCGGTAATTATGAACCTCTCACTTTTTGAACCATCCCATACTCGGGTCAACTCTCTTCCTGAGTATGACCAATTTTCCTTCGACAGTTCATGAGAAATCCAGAGTTAAGGAAATATGATTCATGACTAGACCACAATAACAATGAATAATCACTACTATACTCATGGTTACATTCCAGAATCACTACATGTAGAGTACAATTATTCATCCCCAAGTCATGAGATGTTTGAGAGAGACATTGCTCGGATCAACCATAGAGCTGGTGCTTTGACGGAACAAATATATAATGTCACCTATTCAATAAAGAATTAAGAAGTGAGGACTCCAACAAGAGAACCATAGATCCATCATGTGACATACACTCATACACAACCACCATTGTCCTCTGACCAACCTACTGACCATTACACCAAAAATACCAACAATTTAAAAAACCAGAAGAATCAAAAAAATTAGACAATTCTGAAATGGAAGTATTTTACAAGAGTCTCCATTAATCAAGGTCATAGAATATGTGCCTGATCTTAAGAGATGTGTAAAGAGTCTATTAAAACCTAGAAAGACGGGAAAGAAGCGATCATGGACTGAATTTCATATCATATCTATGGCAAATTCTTTAGTGATGAATCATAAAGCTAAAAGCCGCAAAGTCAAGAGGTTGACTTGGATCACGTGTGAAATTGAGGATTCCATATTCACTCATGTTTGTTTAGACGATGACTCCACATTAAACATACTTCCAAAATATGTCTTTGATCAACTCAAGCTCAAACAACTCAAAAAGATGAGGGTGATCGTTTAATTGGCACATCGATCTACCAAGAGACTAAGAGGAATTGTTTCTATTGTCATAAATTTCTGAGGTGACAAACATAAAGTGGACTTTATTGTCCTTGACATTGAGCACCATGGAAAGTTGTTTGAGTCTCCTATCATTTTAGGAAAGTCATTCTTAGCCTCTGCTAAGGCAATTATCAATTGTGAGACTCAAAACATCAGGTTTCTCAACTTAGACCACAATGAAGAAACCCTCAATGACATGACCTGCTCTGGGAAAACCCAATTAGCCACTAACAATCGTGATAAGGAGATGACGACTTCACATGATCAAACCTCTCCTCATGAAGTACAAACACAAACCCTAGGAGAGACACTCAAGAGATCAACTATCGAACTGACTTTAGATTCTCACTGCACCTCCCACCTTGCTACAACTCCTATGAGGAACTAATATACATGAGCTTATAAGGAATTGGGCTATATTTACAAGGATCGTCACAATTATTTAAGTGATCCAATTTTTGAGTTGGCAGTCATTTGTGAAATACTTGAACCATACAAGGTGCCGACACAAGAAACCTTTGATGTCACCAAAACTCAAGAATATCTGAAGGTGACATCAACATCCCTAACCATCACTCACAATGCCACCGGTAACAAACTCACTCCCTCAAAATGTGTTATGATCTTATAAGAATGGGTCGATTTTTATGGTGATTCATCTGATGAAGAACTGATAACTGAGAAAAATGGAGGGTCTCACGGTCTCACAAGGCAAGACTGTGGTCGATGAGTTGACTACTCAACCTTTTCCGGTTAGTCAACAATTAACCCACAAGATATATAATTCAATTAATAGCAAAAATATGGAATTAAAATTTATTTTCTCTACCATTATATGCATAACAAGCAAGCATGTAGGGGTCGAACTACAGAGAGCAATACAGGTAGCCTAAGGTTATTTTCTGTTTGTATAACCAAGTCAATCATCATGCACATACATAGATATTTTTGTGGGTTTTTAATATTTTTATATTTTTTTTGGTTTTTAATCCTGTTTTTTTATTTTCTTTTTATATTTTATAATTTTTTACATTTTCTTTTTCTTTTAATATATAATAAGCTATATGTATGTTATATATACAATCTAAGCTAGGGTTAATATAAAAAATAAAAAAAATGCTCAAAAATAAGAAAATAAAATATTTTTGGATTTTTATTTTTTTACTATTTTGTGATTTTTTTGAGAAATTTTTGCTAATTGTTTATATTTTTTAAATCCCAAATAAAGCATTAATTAAATACCCAAAATTGAAATGGATTTTAAAAATGGCAAATAACACTCCAAAATTATCCAAATCAATTTTAATATATAAATATTCATGTAAATAATTTACAAAATAGAAAAATATATTTTTGGATTTTTTAAGAATTTTTAAGATTTTTATACAGGGTTTTGGGGGTTTTTCAATTTTAGTTTTTCCCTATTTTTAGTTATTTTTAGTCTGTAAATAAAATTAGGTTAAAATATACTATACACAATTTTTTTTGGAATTTTTAGAGATGTTTTAATATTTTTTTGGTATTTTATAAAATAAACATGGAATATAGGCTCCTTTTCACTTTTAATAAAAAACTAAAATATAAAAAAATGCAAGTAAATACGTCGCTTGAAAGTATAAGGCATGAGGTATTTTTCCCTATTTTTGTGTATTTTTAGGATTTAATGAGGTATTTTTAATAAATAGATAAAATGGTACAAAAAATATGTCCTAGCAGGGGCATTTTTGCAAATAAATATAAGATAGTGGCCTCGATGCAAAAATGACAAAAATATATGATGTTACTTCTATTTTATTGAATTTTTTCTTAAATACAAAAATGCTAGGGCTAGCCATGCAATTTGGCCGTCACGTGGGGCTGTACGTGATTGAGCTTGGGAAGGACCAAAATTTAAATATCAGAAAGTCCAAGGGTCTTCCATTAATTTTCACAAAAATATATAATGTTCATTTCAATTTATTAGACTAAATATAAATACAAAAACTTGTATGGGTATCCCTGCAATTTGCCTAGCTCACGTGGGACGACACACGAGCTGAGCTGGACTGGATCCAAATGCAATTTAAAGAAATACAAAGGTATATTTGTAAAAATGACCAAATTAGTTATAATGTTAACTTATATTTACTGGACTAAATAGTAAAATACAAAAATGTGTGGCAAGAATATGCAATTTACCCCTTTATATCGCGATCAAACAGTGTTGGCTTCTCAATTATCCATGTGGCACACATCCAACGATTGGTACCGTTTCGCCCTTGGACGGCCTTAATTAGATCAGCGGAGCTGATCCGACTGTGCTAGCTTGCCTTCATTCGACGGCTGAGGCTCCAACTGGGCCACCGTTCTTGATTCGATGGTGGAGCGGTGAGGACGAAGAACATGGAGGAAGGTTCGCCTGGGTGAACTTCCTCTGGTGAAATCTTGCTCCTCCGATGGCTTTTGTTGTTCCAAGGCTCAGATAGATCCACGACGAAGTCCTCTACTGGCTGGAGGTCACAGGAAGGACGGAGGATCATCGGAGCACCACCACGAGGCTGGGGAAGGTGAGGTGTTCCAGGGACCTCCGACGAGGGTCGATTTCACCTCCAGGTGTTTATTCGGTTCGTATGACTGCACAAATACACTCACAGGTCGAGGGCAAAGTGCCTTGACCCGGTTAGGTGTGGAATGGGGCGAATATAAGGAAGGGTGGCGCTCTCCAGCGAACGACGAAGCTCGAAGAACGGATCTCCAGATCCACGAGGGATCTGGGGGAACGACGATGTGCATCTTGATCATAAGGGATGAAGGAGCGAAGTCGAAATGGAGGAAACAACAGAGAAGCGATGATGGCGCATAGAGGAGCTCGCCGGAGCTCAACTCCAGCGAAGTACGTGGATGGCTGATTATGCTAATCTAACTAACTAGATATTAATAAAAGAACCGGAAATTGAAGCTAAAATTAAATGCAACTAAAATAGAGGATAAGAACACAACTCTTATACTTGGAATGAACCAGGGAGTAGGGTCGCCAGCGATGGGCGATCGTGGGTGCACCCCTCGCTCCTGGAGCTTGGCCTAGCATTGAAGACACTTTCGTTGTCACGAGGATTTCTCCTAGACACTAAACCAAGCTCTTAGACGCTTAATGGTGACCAAAATTGCAAGGAGATTCAGGAGGGGGGGTTTATTTGTACAACATGAACTTCACCCTTATTGACCGTCTTCTAGGGGCAAATCGACCGTATATACAGGGGATCTAAGAGGTCAGCGAGTATGTACAATGATCGATGATTATTTCTTGTGAAGGGAGTGAAGGCGAAAGATGGACGTGGCGGTCGGGAAAAATGGCGGAAATCACTGGAAAATATAGATCTACGTCAAATCTGGAGTAAACGGGGGGAGTTGACTGGCTGTCAACTTTTGATGTGACCTCATTGGTCCACGATAGCCGCTACGCGACAAAACCACGGATTTTATTCAAAAATAATTATTTTGAAATAGTAAACGATTTTATTAATTTTCAAATATAAATAAAAGTGTTTATTATTTTATTTAATATTTTATTATGATTTTTATTTTTTGGCTTTATTTATTATTAGTTAATTTTTAATAGTGCATTTATAGGTATATTTGCCTATATTAGGTACATTTTTATTTTTATCGTATATATTTTATTTTATTATTTTATTATATATATTTATAACTTATTTTTGTGAGTATGAATATATTTTTATTTTATTTTTATGATGTTATTTGCACACTTAAATAAATATATATGGATATTTTATAGCTATATTTATAGGTACATTACTTATGTTTTATATACATCTTTTTATTTTAGTGTATTTCAATAAGTTTTATTTTGGTTTTGTATTTTTAATAGAATATATATAATATTTACAATATTATAAAAAATATAAGAGACTAAAGAATAAAAGAATGGGGTCCCCTTTTATTTATATATAAGTATAATTGTAGGTAATCTTCCTATATCATTATATAGACTTATTTTATTTTTCATTTTCTTTTTGGTTTTATTTTAGTTTTAATATGTACATGTGTTATGAATAATAATTACAAAATTATAAAAATATAGATTTGTAAAAATAATATAGCATGAGTAAATTGAATATTTTAATCGGTATAATGTACAATAGGGGTCAAAAACCTAACTAGTAACTCCAAAAAATATAAAACCACCACCATTAAATAGCTCATGAAAAGTTATATAGAATTAGAGGTGATTTTCATATGTTTTGAGTTTTTATTTGAAAGATATGGGTATGGGAAGTTGGATTTTTAGCCTTTTATTTTGTGTATAAAATGAACACTGTGTATTATTTTTATAGAAACTCAATTTTGTATTTTTATTTACATTAATATCTACACCTTTCATGATAAAGTTTCTTCATTTGATGAACAAATAATATATAATAAAATAGGTGTCAAAAATGCATAAATGATGAATAAAAGAATTGGATTTTTATTCTATTTTTGGCCCTTATCTCCCCCTACTTTATTCCTTGTCGACCAACTCAATTCTTGACTTGGTCTCGAGGTTTAAGGCCATAAAATATCTTCAATATTTTATTCCTTTTCTTTTCTTCTCTTTATTCTATAATTTTGGCATTAAAATCATATTTTATATACAAATAATACAATAAATAATGAATGCTATTATGTATAAATTAATGCTATTTACATGCATTAGGATGGGTTTTTAAGGTCAAAATGATAGAATAAAGGTTATGAAATGCAGATTCATCACCCCCTATACTTTCCTTTGCTAGTCCCTAGCAAACACTTATGTAATAAGTATAAAAAGAATAAAGAAGAAAAGAAAAAGAAAGAATAAATTGAATTGATTTCAGTAATTAAACTTGTCTCCACAAAATCAAAGTTTGGAGATCAGGTTAGACCTTGATGTGAAATGTGTGGAACCTGGTTGGGAATCAAATTTAAAATACAACAACCTTCGAGAGTTATAGAACTCGGTTCAAACCACCTCAATAGCCAGGTCAGAACTAGCCTACATCATACACAAACCCTTATGACTATGAAGCTGACTTGTACTGTGTAAGTTATAGTGGCTCTCCCCACCTGAAATGACAAAGGAACTGACTTCTCCAGAATGGCAACCCAATGATTCCCCAATCCAGCACTCTGCCCTCAAGGAGCGGGGTATTCCCTTCTAAGTTCAAGTGGCATCCAACTCAAGAGGAGAAGGTGAAGAAAAGAATGGATGGTATCCAATGTAGCTACCTATCCTGGGAAGCATGACCGGTGTAGTCAAGTCATCCAGCTGCATGCTCACATGGTATAACTTTGATGCTCAAGCTTGCTTATTTTTAGTACAACATATATACATACTTCGGCAAGCATTTTATTTTTATTTGCAGGCCTATCCACTTTTCTGGAGTTTTTTTTCAACATACTATTTATAGTAGCGTTTACATAAGGAGTTTTTCCTCTTGATCCAGAAGACTATCCCTCTTTTGAAGCTTTATTGCAACCCACACTCTTCTGTCGTTCGACTTCCTGGCAACTTGACCAGCTTGGGGTGCACTTCCCTCCCTAGACAAGGATGAATGTTTCCACCTGTGTGCGCCTCAGACCGGCAAATCCAACCCCCTCACCACTCCAATTGAGTTGAGCCAAGTGAAAGGTGCAAGTGTCCAAGTTAGGTCACGACTGACAAGAGTCATGCGTGCGTCTCGAAAAGTTCTAGTTAGTCAGTTGAGGTGACTTGAACCCAACCCTGAGTTTCAAAGAAATAAGTCCCAATGGACCTTAAGTACTTTAAACCTAGTTCCCATAAGGTTCCAGTGAAGTTAGGTGTAGTAAGGTCCAACCAAGCTCCAATCTTCGCCTTTATTGGACTAGTTATCAAGATCAATTGAAAAGAATATGAATGCTATGCAAATGCTATGTACACTGATGCAAAGAATGATGCAATTTTTCAAAGAATATTGAAAAAGAAAGAATTTTAAAACAAAGAATTTTGCAAATAAAAAGAATTTTGGCACACAAAGTATAGAATATGTACAACTATTTACACGAGCGTGCTTCTTTTTAATTATTTACACGAATTAAGAATTTTAAAGAATTTACAGGTGCACAAAATGTTAATTTATGGGTATTTACAATTGGTAAAGAATTTTATATACATATATTAATCTTACTAATGATGTATTTATTCATCAAATTTGTTTGAAAGCAATTTTGAAAACTATAGTACAAAATATTTTTTGTAAATATTTACAAACATTTGCAAGCCATTTTGCAAAGATTTTTCACACAATATATATATTTTTCACAATATTTTTACAACCATTTTCAAAATCATTTGCAAATAGGTTTTCAAAGCTTTTATTTCACATAAAGAAAATGATTTTTGCAAATCAAAATATTTTTACAAAAGTTGAAAATATTCCACACAAATTTTTCCAAATGGGATCACACCATTTTTCAAAATCATTTTGCAAAAATATTTTTCACCTTATTTATTAATCAACATATACAAAAAAGATGTGTACATACAAAATATTTTTGGTATTTTTAGTTTTGCACATGTTTTTGTGATTTTTGAAAAATAGGTACATATCTTTTACATGGGATATATCTTATATATACAAGAGTTTTGGTTCTTAAAGGATTTACAAGGGATGATTGATCACTTTTATACATTTATACAAATTTTTGAGTGTGGTGTGTATACTCCTCAAATTTATTTGAAAATCATTTTTCCAAAACAACTTTATAACTATAGTCCAACGTAATTTTCACAAACAATTTTTACAAACATTTACACGTATTTGAAAATCATTTTACAGATTTTTTTCAAACATTATATATAGATTTTTCAAGACATTTTTGCATCCATTTTTCCAACCATTTGCAATTCATTTTTCAAACAATTTTTTCGCACAAAGAAAGTAAATTTTTGCAAATAAAAATATTTACAAAGGTTGGACACATTTTACAAAATATTTCCAAACAAATTTTCAATAGATTCAAATAGATTTTCAAACTATTTTTCAAATATTTTGCAAAAGTATTTTTGCCTGACTTATTAATCAGTATGTACAAAGGATATTTGAGGAGATATAACCATCTTTTTATTATAACATTGTAATGAATTTGACAGTATTTTTAGCCAAAAGTATTATACAAAAGTACGAGTTATGGCTTTAAAGTATATACATAGTATATACGACCCCCCCTATACTTAGTTCAAGCTATGCCCTCATAGATCAAGGAGAAGAATAAAAGACATATCTCGGACTGAGTATAGAAGAGTCTAAGAAATAAAGAAATGAGGGTATGAATAAATGAATGGGAAGTTGACCATCCCCCCTATACTTAGGATCAAATAATCCTAAGTATAGCAGACTGTACACAAGGCAGGGAGGGTCAAGGGTGAGGATGAACAAATCTTACTTATACTGTCTACCCCCTATGTTTAGGGTAAGAGAGCCCTAATTATAGACGAGAATAGGAGACAATGGAGATGATCCAAGAATGAAAGTAGGGCAAGGTGCACCCTAAGTATAGAAGACTGACAAAAAGGGGTGATACACCTTATACATATATACACATACATTTTTTTAGAATGAAAGCGGAAAATGAAAAGAAGAAAAGAAGAAAAGATAAAAGATCAAAGAAAAAGTTTTTGAGGAACATTATCTGAATCTTTTGATGATGCCAGTGCTGTGGATGTATCATCTGAGTGCAATACTTGGATTGAGTTGACAATGGCCAAGAAGGTATCATACTCAAGGTAAAGCTTCAGTAACTGACCGTTGACAACAAACGGTTGTGTGTCAAAAGACAATTTTGATATTGCAATACTGCCATTGTCACACACTTCTTGTACTTGAAACGACCCTGTCCATTTGCTTTTCAATTTGCTTGGGAAGATCTTCAAAGTTGCATCAAATAGCCACACTTTCTGTCCAATTTCGAAGGTCTTTTGTCTGATGTGCCTGTCATGCCAGCGTTTCATCTTCTCTTTGTACATCAATGTGTTATCGTATGCATAGTCTTGAAACTCCAGGAGCTTGTTCAGATCATCTTTTCTTTTCTGGCCACTTTTCTGCGAGTCCAAATTACACATATTGATTGCCCATAAGGATTTGTGAATTAGTTCCACGGGCAAATGACACGACTTTCCATATACAAGACTATAGGGCTACATGCTCAAACGAGACTTGTAAGCGGTTGTATATGCCCAAAAGACGGAGTCCAAGAGTTGGGACAAATTCTTTCAATCCAGCTTGACAAGCTTCTGAAGGATCATATTGATTTCTCTGTTTGACAATTCTGCCATGTCATTAGTCTATGGATGGTAAGGAGATGCGACTCGATGCTCGATGCCGTACTCCTTCGTTAATTTCTTGACCTCTTTATTGATGAAGTAGCTACCCTGTCAAATATGAAAATCTTCTGAATCCTGAACTGTGAAATGATGTTTTCTTTCAGAAAGCAACATACTGTGCGGCTGTCAGCGGCCCGAGCAGGGATAGCTTCAACCTAGCGACTCACGTAGTCAACAGCAAGAAGGATGTGCTTATATCCCTGACTATTGGGGAAAGTTCCCATGAAATCGATGCCCCAAGAATTGAAAACGTCTACTATCTGAATGATCTTTAGGTGCAATGAGTCTCTCGCTGTGAGGGTGCCTTTAAATCTCTGATAGTCAGTGCATCGTTTGACGAAGGCTTCTGCATCCTTGAATAGTGTGGGCCACCAGAAACCACACTGAGGTATTTTTGCTTCCGTTCGATCTCCAGAGTAGTGTCCACCAGATTCGAACGAGTGACAATGTGCGAGGACACTATGATGCTCCTTTTGAGGGATACACCTACGCCAAATGCAATCTGCTCCTTCTCTGAATAAGAGAAGATCCTCCTATTGGTAGAAATGGATCGTTGATAAGAATTTGTCTTTTCGAATCTTCATCCAATCCTGCGGTACTACCCCCGAGAGGAGGTAGTTAACAATATAAGAATACCAAGGAAGCGAATCCACGGCCAGAATCGACTCGTCAGGAAATGTGTCTGTGATGGGTGACCTGCTTAGTGGAAGCTCTTGCTGCTCTATCCTGGAGAGGTGATCTGCTACCACATTTCGAACTCTAGGTTTGTCCTTGATTTCCAAATCAAATTCCTGGAGGAGAATGATCCATCTGATCAGTCTGGGTTTGGCATCCTTCTTATGCTGTAAATATCGGATCGCAGAGTGGTCGATGAAGATGGTGACCTTGGATCTAAGCAGATATGATCTGAACTTCTCGAGGGCAAATACCACAACCAGCAACTATTTCTCTGTCACTATATAATTCCTCTGAGCTTCATCTAATGTTTTGCTGGCGTAATGAATGGCATAGGGCGCTTTATCTTTTCTTTGTCCTAGAACAACCCCAACTGCAAAGTCTGACGCATCCGTCATGATCTCAAAGGGAAAAGACCAATCCGGTGGCTGTAGGACTGGAGCTTGAGTGATGAGCTCCTTCAGCTGATTTAATGAAAGGAGAACCTGTTGATCAATATTAAACTCAGTCTCCTTGCATATAAGTTCTATAAGAGGTCGGGCAATGCGGTTGAAATCACAAATGAACCTTCTGTAGAATCCCGCATGCCTCAGGAATGACCTCACATTCTTCACTGTCTAAGGTGGCTCAATATTGGCAATCACATCTACCTTTGCCGGGTCGACTTCCAAATCACGTTTGGAAATGACATGGCCCAGCACAATCCCTTCGGTGACCATGAAGTGGCTCTTTTCCCATGATAGCACTAAATTGACTTAACGACATTTCTGAAATACTCTGTCCAGGTGCTTAAGACAAAATCAAAGCTGTCACCATAGACAGAGAAGTCATCCATAAACACCTTAATAAAACTACCTACCATCTCGGCGAAGACTGCAAGCATGCATCTCTGGAATGTCGCTGGTGTATTGCACAATCCAAAGGGCATTCTCCTGAAAGAATATGTGTCGAATGAGCAAGGTAGTCTTCTCTTAATCTTCAGGAATGATTGCCACTTGGTTATACCCAGAGTACCCATCCAGAAAAGTAGAAGAACTCCTTGCCAGCTAGTCTATCTAGAACTTGATCAATGAATGGCATAGGAAAGTGGTCCTTCTTCGTTGCTATATTAAGACGATGGTAGTCAACACATACACGTCAGGATGTTGGTACTCGAGTAGATATCTCTTTTCCTCTATCATTTGTGACTACAGTAAGCTCCGACTTCCTGGGAACTACGTGCAAGAGGCTCACCATTTTGAATTGGAGACGAGATAAATGAAACCTGCATCACACCATTTCGTGATTTCTTTCATGACGACGTCCATCAGATTAGGGTTCAATCTTCTTTGAAATTCGAGGACGGCTTGGCATCTTCTTCCAGGTAAATGTGATGTGAACACAAAGCAGGATTTATCCTGTAGAGATCTGATACATGCCAACCAAGTGCCTTGCGGTTTTTCTCCAGAACCTTGAGAAGTTGATATTCTTGATCCGGTATCAGCCTGCTGCTGATGATGACTGATGAATCCACATTTCATCATCTTTATTCTATCATTTTGTCACCAAAAACCCTAGCAAATGCCTGTAAATAGCATTAAATCCATCATCTTAGCATTCATGCATGTGCATTTACATAGTGTATAAAATGCTGTAATTAAAGCCAAAATTATAGAATAAATAAAAGAAAAGAAAAAGAATAAAATATTGTAAATATTTTATGACCCAAAACCTCGAGACCTAGGTATCTCGATGAATAGGTCGACCAGGAATAAAGTAGGGGGAGATCAGGGTCAAATACCTATATTTTTCTATTCATTCTTTATTCATTTTGGGACCTATTTTTGGTTCCACTTTTTATACATCAAATAAAGAAACTTTGTTCATGAAAGTTGTAAATGATTTTATAAAGAAAAATACAAAATTGATTTCACAGAAAAATAATGTACAGATAAAAAATTATGGTCTGAATAAGAATCCAGAATCCCAACTTCCCAGACCTGTATCTCACAAATGAAAACTCCAAATGCAGCAAACTCACCTTTAATTGTATATAGAATAAAATAATATTTTTAATGGTGGTGGTTTCGCATTTGGCGGAGCTACGGTTTGAAAGTTGAGTTTTGAACCCTCATTGTACAAATGTACAGATTAAAATATTCAATTTATTATTTATTCATTATTTTTATATTTTTATATTTTTATAATCTTGTAAATATTACTTATAATAATTATGTACATTAAAATCAGAATAAAAATGCAAAGGAAACTCAAAATAAAAATATTTGTAAATAAAATACATAGGTATAATACATGTATCTATACCTATACAAATAAAATTAAAATAAAAATGTATTTGTGTAGATAAAAGTATTTTATAATTTTATAAAATCATAAATAAAAATAATAATATTAAAAATACCTAAATAAAAATCAAATAATCAAACACATAGATAATATACCTATATAGGGGTATATAAGCAACTTGTAAAAATACACCTCTAAAAAATAAATAAAAATTACCATAAAATAATTTATAAAATAATAAATATTTTTTTAATAAATAACCTAAATTTAAATAATTCATTATTATTTTAAAACTAATTTATAAAACTTTTTTTGGGCTTTTTCCTGGTTGGTCCATGTGGACCAACCAGGTGGCCTGGGATGTTGACCAGTCGGTCAACTCCCTGGCCCTAGCCTGCGACCTTATCAGAGCCACCGCTACCCCTCATTTCTCGATTTTTTCGCCGTTAGTGTGTTGCTTGAGGAGGGTTGCTTCCTTCATGAAAGTTGTACCTGGTACAACTGGGATCCTCGCCGACCTAATGGATCCTCCAAGATCCCCTTGGCGCACCCATGATCGTGCCTCGAAACCCGTTACCTCGCCACCCTTCAAAATCAAAACTGTCATCCCCTTTTCGATTTTGAACCCCAATAGTAACCTAATCCCTCCATCTCTTTGAGTTCCTGACCGGCTGGTGGTGACAACATCTCGCCCTCGTCATCAGAGAGGAGCTGGGCAAGGTCTGGGCGTTCCTTCAACCTCCGGTGGTCCACTCCGTCGAGGTACACCTTCCCTCGCCCTTCCTGGGCTTGAGGCCATGTAATCACTTTACTTTTCGCTTTTATTTCGTTCCTCATAGTCTAAGCTTCATTTCCCTCTTTGCATCCACTTCTTTCGCGTATCGATTCACTCAATCGATCGTAGCCGGAGCCATCTCCGGCCACCGTCATTCTTCACGCCATACGCCGCCCCAATCCCCCATTCCTTTGCGCCACGTGATCGGGGCAATTTTCCCCCGATCATATCACCATTTTTTTTGTGCAGGTAACGGACCATATCGAGGATCTGGAGCTCTTTTGTGAGTTCGCCGGAGGTGGTTTGGGAGCCCCAGCTCCTCCCCCTTCGCCTGCGAGCTCAGGTGGCTACCGCCACCTTCTGAAGCTTCAGGCGGCCAGAGGACACCTGCAGGAAGACGGAGAGACCATCGACTAGCCTGGAGGAGGTCGGAGGAGCACGTGCCACCGGATCCAAACTTGTCCTGGGCGAGTTCATCTCCTGCTCTTCCAGCCATCTTGCACGCCGTCGATCTTCTGGCCGTTCTTCCACATCAGCAGCAGCCGTCGGATCGGGAGGGCCCAGGACCGTCCATCTCCTTTCGATCATCTAATCCGAGCCCTCGATCGCGAAGCAGTATCGCGACACGCCGAGCCGCTACGTGTCCAAGTGGGTTAACGCCCACCGTCGGATCGCCTCTGGAGCTGGGTATTTTGCAATTTAAACCCAACACTTTTTGTATTTATTAAAGACTCTCTAAACTTTCGTTGGATGCTTTAACTTTTTGTAATATTTTCTAAACAACCCCCATACTTTCCATTTTTGCGATTGAGTCCCTACTAGGTCGCGTGCACAGTGCGCGTGACCTTGGAATTTTTGCAGACAAACCATGGGTCCTTTGCTTATTTAACTTCAGTCCAGTAAAGTTTTTATTAAAGACAAAGTTTTTGTGAGAATTGCATGCAAGCCCTCGGGCTTTGAAGAAATTACATTAATATCCTCGCCAGGCGCGTGCAAGTCACGCGCCCTGGTGGGCTTTTTGCACCGACACCCCTGCGGGTTCAGTAATTTGTCTTTGGTCCAAAACTTCAAATATACAGTTCAATATTTTGTGGAAATTTTGCTCGGATGTCCCTCGATGTTTGTCTAATTGCATGTATGCCCCTGCCAGATCTTTAACTTGTGTTGACTTGCTCTATTTATTTAAGGCCCCATTTTTATTCCAAAAATTCTAAAAATTTAAACTTAAGCTCCTGTTGGCTTGTACTTTGTCGCCATATTTTTAGTTTTTAATTTTATTGCTTTTTAATATTTATTAAAAATCAAAAACATGCTTTTTATTTACTGTCTAGTTTAGAAAATGCCAAAAAAAATATTAAAATATCTCGAAAAATTCCAAAAAAATTCCCTAGTGTGTGTTTTAACCTATTTTTGTGTCAGTCCAAAAATCACTAAAAATCTCAAAAGAAAAATCTTAAAAATTCAAAAAGACTCAAAAACTTCAAAAAAATCTATAAAATCAAAGAAAACTCAGAAAAATATAAACTCAACTTCTGTTTGTTCTATATTTTATCCTCTTTTATTTAAATTTAGTTTGAAAAATTTCGGTGGTTGTTTGTTATTTTAATTCCACTTTTACTCACAGCCAGTACATATTTCACTGTGTTGTTTTATTTTGCTATTTAAAAATACCAAAAATACCTTGAAAAATATCCAAAAATCACAAAAATAATAGAAAATCCTAAAAATATCAAAAACATTTTATTTCTGAATTTTTGGTCATTTTTGCATATTTTTAATAATATTCTATCTTCTCTTTCATTACATTGTCTCTATATCCCAATATTGAAAAAGAAAAAAATATATAAAATATAGAATTATAAAAATCAGAAAATTAAAAATCAAAATACAAAATTAAAAATAAATAAAAAATTAAAAAATTAAAAACCCACAAAAAATTTCTTTGCTTGCTTGCTTAGTGTAGACAACACTCACATTCACTCACACACATTTATTTGATTCTACCCTGTTTGCTCCCTGTATTCGAACTCTCTGCATACTTGCTTGCTATACATTTTGTGCAGAGTTAAAAATAAATTTTGACTCCACATTTATTTCTAACTGTTGATCTGTAGTGTGGGTTAATTGTTGACTTTAGTCCAGATTTTGTGCGGTCAACACGCCGACTGTTGATTCACCTTGTGAGTCAATACGACCGCATCGATTTTTGGCTAAATCAATGACCGGATACATGTTTTCTGCACCCGCAAGGAAAGCATACTTCAGGCCTACTGGAAGTGGCTTGAGTTCTGGTTCTGCTATGCCAACTTATCGGTCACCTCTGAAATAGTGCTGGTTAGAGGGTGTGTTGCCTGAACTTTGGTAGAGTTGCTGACCTCAGTGCTCTGCTGAGATTCTGATAATGTACCGAACAATTCTACAGTGGGCTCATTGTGTTTGGGCTAGAATGAATCAAGGGAATCAAAAAGATGCATCAACAAGTTTGATTCTATCTCCCAAATGTCATCAGAGCCTGCGTCGACTATGCTTTCCAGGTCCTCCTTGAAAGAAAGGATTTTCTGTGTCCAAGGATCGTTCAAAGAGAGTTGGGAATCTCTGATTTTTGCAATGAAGTCACAGTCTGTAGCTGCATGTCCCTTATCAGTGACAACTCTAGGCTCACTGATCATGTCTATGGTGATTCTTTGATTGCCCAAGCTGAATGTAATCTTGCCGGACCCATAGTCTACCACGACTTCTGAGGTGCACAGGAATGGTCGACCAAGGATGATAGGAGTCTGGAGTAAGGATGCGGGAGAGTCCATATCAAAGATTACAAAGTCAACATGAACTGCATTTCCCGCATCTTCACTACAACGTCTTCCAAAAGACCACTAGGTCGCTTGATGGATCGGTCAACGAACTGAAGGATCATACGTGTCTGCTTGAGAGGGCCTAGCATAAATTCTTGCAATAATGATGAGGGCAGAAGGTTGATGGAAGAACCACTGTCAAGCAGGGTACGCTCGAAGACTTGCTCAAAAATCTCACAACTGATAAGCGGTGCTCCTTTGTCTCGTTTCTTCTGTGGGAGGTTGCTGATGGCTGCTACAGTGGCCGTGGTGAGAACATGCTTCTCAACCTATCGACGCATGTTATTTCGTGCTGGGCGACGCTTGTTCGTACATGCCTCTTTCAAACCTTTCTTCATAGCTGGCATGTACTCCATGGCCTTCATCAGGGGAATCTCAACAATCAATTCATTAATAATATCCACAACTCCAGGATCAGACACTGCACTTTTTATTTTTGCATTTTTTAGATTTTTCTATTGCATGAGGAAAAGGAATATGTATAGTGCTGAAATCAGAAACAGAGTTCTTATTTACAACAAAATTTTTGTCCACAATATCATGTACACCCGGATTACAAAAAGGTGTACAATCTGGAAATGAAGATTCTTCTGCAAATGGACAAGAAAAAAGTGGTGCCTCCACTCCGCCGACTGGTGTAGGATCGGATGCTGCTGGCGGTTCCTCCATGGCTGGCATGGCTTCACTTTGGCGACGGTCTTCTTTTTGTTCTTTTTGCTTTTTCTGATTTTTTTTTGCTCTTTTCGGTGTTGGTCATGGTGGCGAGTGGCAACTAGAATGGCTCCTCCTTCTTCTTCTTCCTCACCCGCCCCTGTAGCTGGCATGGTTGATGCAAAAGATGACGATTCACCTGATGCTTTGTTCTTCCCCCTGTTAATGGCAGGCGGAGGCAAGGCCCTACCTCTCCTGAGAGTGACAACATTAGATAAAATAATAGCACAATCATCTGACTCTACATGCATGGATGAGACATAACAGTCTACCTGCTCCTTTCTCTTGAAACTGTTGGGGTTGGCTTCGACATGCGCTGGGATGGTAGTTTTTGTGGCGGTCAGGTCATATAACTTCTTCATCATATCTGCAAGGCCTTTGACGAGCTGGGCCAAGCAGTCAAGGGTGGGGTTCACAGGACTCGCCTCTGAAGGTTCAATGTGCAGACCACGTTGTTGATGCGTGTTTGGAAAGGGAGGCGATGACTGTTGGTGGTGCAGAGGTGGTGGAGGAAGCTGATACTGATTTTAGGCGGGAGGAGGGTACTGCTGATACTGTGGAGGTGGGGCAGCCGCATACTGGTGATATGGCTGCTGATGGCGGTACTGCAGCTGTTGGTAGTGCTAGTTCTTCCTCTATTGGTTCGTATACCGGGGAGGTTGCCGGTACTGTGGCGGAGGCTGCGAGGACTGACCAAAATGACCACCCTGTGGTTGGTGGTACTATCTGTTGGCTTGTTGCTGGCCCTGTGGGTGTCCGATAGGACAAGCCAGCTGCGCATTATTGCTCCATATACCATTAACTTCTTGGATTAAGGGTGGTGGTGGGAACACTAAATCTGACGTCTAGAGGAAATCCAGTTGGTAGACAACCATCTGTTACTGCGGCTGGCCCTGATAGGGTGTTTGCACGTAGTATACGTGCTGGACAGCTGATGGCTACTGGCTTGGCAACGACGCTATCTGATAATTGGAGAGTCACATGGTCTCACAAGGAGAGACCGCGGTCGATGAGTTGACCACTCAACCTTTCCCGGTTAGTCAGCAATTAACCCACAAGATACACAATTCAATTAATAGCAAAAATGTGGAATTAAAATTTATTTTCTCTACCATAAGATGCATAACAAGCAAGCATGTAGAGGTCGAACCACAGATAGCAATACAGGTAGCCTAAGTTATTTTCTTTTTGTATAACCAAGTCAATCATCATGCATGTACATAGATATTTTTGTGGGTTTTTAATTTACATATTATTTTTTTATATTTTATAATTTTTTGATGTTTTAGTTTTCTATTTTGGTATTTCCTTTATATATTTATAATTTTTTACGTTTCCTTTTTCTTTTAATATATAATAAGCTATATATATAGGTTATATATACACTGTAAGCTAGGGTTAATATAAAAATCAACAAAAATGCTCAAAAATAGGAAAATAAAATACTTTTAGGTTTTTAATAATTTTTTACTATTTTTGTGATTTTTTAAGAATTTTTGCTAATTTTTATAAATTTTTGAAATCCCAAAATATCCCAAATAAAGGATTAATTAAATACCTGAAAATCGAATTGGATTTAAAAATGGTAAATAAACTCCAAAATCATCTAAATCAATTTTAATATATAAATATTCATGTAAATGAAGTTATAAAACAAAACAAGATATTTTTGGATTTTTAAAGAATTTTTAAGATTTTTATAAAGGGTTTTGGGGGTTTTTTTTATTTTTGGGGATTTTGTTTTCCCTTTTTTAGTGATTTTTGGTCTGTAAATAAAATATGTTAAAATATACTACACATATTTTTTTGGATTTTTAGAGATGTTTTAATTTTGTTTGGTATTTTATAAAACAAACAGGGAATAAATATGATCCTTTTCATTTTTAATAAATAGTTAAAATCCCCAAAAATGCCAAGTAAACACATGGCATGAAAGTATAAGGCACGGGGTATTTTTTTTTCCAATTTTTGTGTATTTTTAGGAGCTGTATTTTTAATAAATAAATAAAATTACATAAAATATATGTCCTAGCATGTGCATTTTTACAAATAAAATATAAGATAGGGGCCTCGATGGAAAAATGCCAAAAATATACAACGTTACTTCTATTTTATTGAACTTTTTCCAAAATATAAAAATGTTAGGGCTAGACATGCAATTTGCCCATCACGTGGGACTGCACATGATGAGATTGCGAAGGACCAAAATGTAAATATCAGAAAGTCCATGGATCTTCCAGTAATTTTCGCAAAAATATCCAACGTTCATTTCAATATATTGGACTACATATAAATACAAAAACTCGTAGGGGCGTCCCTACAATTTTCCCAGCTCACGTGGGACGACATGTGAGCTGAGCTAGACTGGACCCAAATGCAATTTAAAGAAATACAAGGGCCTATTTGCAAAATGACCAAACTATTTATAACATTAACTTATATTTACAGGACTAAATAGTAAAATACAAAAATACAGGGTGGGAATATGCAATTTACCTATTTATATCGTGGTGCGACAGCGCTGGCTTCTCACTTATCTTGGCACGCATCCAACGATCGGTACCGTTTCTCCCTTGGACGGCCTTGATTAGATCAACAGAGTTGATCCGACGGTGCTAGCTTGGCTTCATCCAACGGCCGAGGCTCCAACTGGGCCACCGTTCTTGATCCAATGGTGGAGCGGTGAGGACGAAGAACATGGAGGAAGGTTCGCTTGGGCAAACTTCCTTCAACGAAATCTCGCTCCTCCGACTGCCTTTGATGCTCTAAGGGGCTCGGATAGATCCACGATAAAGTCCTCTACTGGTTAGAGGTCGCAGAAAGGGCAGAGGATCACCGGAGAACCACCATGAGGTCGGGGAAGGTAAGGTGCTCCAGCAACCTTCGGCGAGGGTCAATTTTGCCTCCATGTGCTTAATCAGTTCGTAGGACCTGTGCAAATGAACTCACGGGTCGAGAGTAAAGTGCCTCGACCCGGTTAGGCGTGGAATGGGGCGGATATGGTGAAGGGTGGCGCTCTCCGACGAATGACAAAGCTCGAAGTAAGGATCTCCAGATCCACGAGGAATCTGAGGGAACGACGATGTACGACTTGATCAGAAGGGGTGAAGGAGCGAAGTTGAAACGGAGGAAACGACGGAGAAGCGATGATGGCGTGCGGAGGATCTCGCCGGAGCTCAACTCCAGCGAAGTACATGGATGGCTGATTAAGCTAATCTAACTAACTAGAGATTAATATAAGAAATGGAAATTGAAGCAAAATTAAATGCAACTAAAATAGAGGATAAGAACGCAACTCTTATACCTGGAATGAACCAGGGAGCAGGGTCGCCGGTGACGGGCGGCCGAGGGTGCACCCCTCACTCCTGGAGCTTGGCCTAGCATTGAAGACACTCCCCCTGTCACGTGGACTTCTCCTAGACACTAAACCAGGCTCTTAGATGCTCTATGGTGACCAAAATTGCAAGGAGATTTGTGGGTGTTTATTTATAGAACATGAACTTCACCCTTATTGACCGGCTGCAAGGGGCGAATCGATCGTATATACAGGAGATCCAAGAGGTCAGCGAGTATGTACAGTTATCGATGATTATTTCTTGTGAAGGGAGTGAAGGAGAAAGATGGATGTGGCGATCGGGAAAAATGGCGGAAATCGTGGTAAAATACAGATCTGCGTCAAATCTGGAGCAGAGGGAGGAGTTGATCGGCGGTCAACTTTTGACGTGACCTCATTGGTCCACGTCAGCTGCTACGCGACAAAACCACATATTTTATTCAAAAAAATATTTTAAAATAGTAAATGATTTGAATATAAAATAAAAAATATTTATTATTTTATTTATTATTTTATTATGATTTTTAATTTATTTTTTGGGTTTATTTATTAGTAATTAATTTTTAATAGTGTATTTATAGGTATATTTGCCTATAATAGTTACATTTTTATTTTCACTTTGTATATTTTATTATTTTATTTTCTATATTTATAAATTTTTATGTGAGTATAAATATATTTCTATTTTATTTTTGTGATGTTATTTTCACACTTAAATAAATAGATATGCATATTTTATAGGTATATTTATAGGTATATTACCTATGTTTTATACACATCTTTTCATTTTAATTTTTTTCAATATGTTTTATTTTGGTTTTGTATTTTTAATAGACTATATATAATATTTATAGGTCCCCTTTTATTTATATACAAGTATAATTGTAGGTAATCAACCTATATCTTTATATAGACTTATTTTATTTTTTATTTTATTTTTGGTTTTATTTGAGTTTTAATATGTACATGTGTTATGAATAATAATTACAAAATTATAAAAATATAGATTTGTAAACATAATATAGCATGAATAAATTGAATATTTTAATCGGTATAATGTACAATAGGGGTCAAAAACCTAATTCTCACACAATAACTCCAAGAAATATAAAACCACCACCATTAAATAGCTCGTGAAAAGTTATATACAATTAGAGGTGATTTTGATATGTTTTGAGTTTTATTTGAGAGATATGGGTCTAGGAAGTTAGGTTTTTGGCTTTTTAATTTGTGTATAAATTGAATACTGTGTATTATTTTTGTACAAACTCAATTTTGTATTTTTATTTACATTAATATCTACAACTTTCATGTACAAATTTTCTTCATTTGATGAACAAATAATAGAGAATAAAAAAGGCGTTAAAATACATAAATGATGAATAAAAGAATTGGATTTTTATTTTATTTTTGACCCTTATCTCCCCCTACTTTATTCCTTGTCGACCAACTCAATTCTTGACTTGGTCTCGGAATTTAGGATCATAAAATATCTTCAATATTTTATTCCTTTTTCTTTTCTTCTCTTTATTATATAATTTTGGCATTAAAACCCATTTTTTACATACAAATAATACAAGAAATAACGAATGCTATTATGTGCAAATTAATGCTATTTACATGCATTAGCTATGGGATTTAAGGCCAAAATTATAGAATAAAGATGATGAAATGGAGATTCATCAGGAACCCAAAAATGCCACACTAGTTACTCGTGATAGGGAGAAGAACTCTGACCTTCCTCCTCCCATGCTTTATAGAGAAGTAAACCGACCAAGAAAGTCACTTTTGACCTTAGAATTCAGGTGATTCCTAAAGAATCCTCATCTGGTCCTGAAGCAGTACATTTGATAAGTGTAATCAATACAACTGTTATCAAAAGCTGTTAACAATAGTTGGAGATCCTCTATGTATGACTATTACTCTTCTGGGGATGACTCTGACGATGGTTGGACTTCTACATCTTCTCCCCCTTCACCCCCATTAAATACCTCCATACTATCACCCACTACACCCTCACAAGAAGGTTCGTCAAAAACCTCCTTGACCCCCTTGTACCTCCATCCCAAATCTACTCGGTCTTCCACTTGTAATTACTCGACCATGCTTAAGCTGACCTGAGCCTAAGTATAGGGGTAGCGATATCATAATATATACATCATTTCTATTCTTTATTCTCACCTTCGACCACCTCATTCCTTGCTCTTCTGCTATACTTAGGATCTCAAAAGCCCAAGTATAGGGGGGTAATTCTACTTCCTATTTCTTTTCATTCACCTATGCTTGGTACGAGTTATGTTTACATTTCACTTTGTGCCATGATGACATAACACAAGATAAGTATAGGGGGTGTATATATATTATATATACTTTATCCATAGATCGTATGTGTATAAGTTGTTTATATTATGTATAAACAACTTAATATAAATTATTTTCACATCAAAAATCGGGTATGGGTATAAGTTGTTTATATCATGTGTACTATAAAAAATTCTTATGTAAATAATACATGTCTTAACTTTTTGTAAAAATTAGGGGGTATAACAAGTCTTAAAAAACAATAAAAAACCTTTTTAAAAAACTAATTTAAGCTTCTATCTCTGACATCTGCACTTTTACTCAAGAGTTGAGGAATAAAAGAAACTCTGGTTTATGAAGTCCTTTGATTAAGAGTTAACCGGCCTTAGTCATTAGGGTTTGAGACTTAATGATCCCTATTTCCCTAAGTTTGAAAGATATGAGTGCTATTTTACACTCTTAATCTCTATCCTTAAAGAATATGATCATCACATCACCTGCACAACTGCATGATTGATGAGATGAGTTGAGATTTCACTTGAGGGTCTTGGACTGGAGATTTGAGTCTAGACACAATTTGATGATGCTCGAGGATGGGATAAAATCGATGAAGGCTCAATGAAATCTAAGTGTCAACAAACCCTAGCTAGTATGTGAACAAGTTCGCATGCTATCTTTTGATACTGACCTATGTGCTAGGGTATGATGAAATTAAATAATTATTGATCGGTGTGCACCAATTTGATAAAAGTAGTGGAGCTAGCCTACAAGAAAAAAATGTGTGAATAAAAAGAGCTCTCAATTAGAAGTCAATCTCAAAGAGCTTCAATCAAATATGAGCGCTCCCAACCATTTTAAAGTGTCTACTTGGACCAAAGCTAATTAGGCCAACCGAGTCGGGCTAGTACCTCAAAAAATGGCTTTGCATCGTAAGCGATACAAGTCTGGGTGTAAGTATGTTAGATACTTGGCACACCCCGATGTACTCCCAGGAAAACAAGTATAGATGACTCAACAACTCTTGACGAACACACTGGTCAACAAAAAAAATACATGTGTTGAGTAATAAAGCACTCAAGAGGACCCTTGTTCCAATGTGAGAGAGAGAAGAAATTACACAGACCTAAGCCCTCCATCAACTGGCCTTTCATCTACATTTTAAAGTCTGACAAACTACTTAGGCAGTGGATCGAATGCAAGAACTAATTGATTCCCTAGTGTTGAGAATTGATTCTTGAGGAGAGTCTCTTGGATTAGGACATTGGGTGAAGTTTCGACTCGACTCTCATAATTGCAGTACAAACTAAACTTCATATCTCTTATGCTATATGTATAAATAAAGAGGATGATAATTAGAGAAGTTGGATTTCTTTTGAATAAATCTTGGTTCAAATTAGGATTTTAGGACAACTAACCAAGGTTTCTTAATTAGACAAGTCTTGAAATTCACACTTACACAGTCAGGGATTCAACCTTCTAACTCACTAAAAATTGCTTGAGGACATGCAAAGATCTAATTATAGGGATGTGATGAGTCCATGATTCATCTAATTTATATGGAAATCTTAGTAGAATCTCCTTAATAAATCACTAATTAAATCCCCTAAAATTAATTTATTAGCATTCACTAACTGATGCTAAAAAGAAGGATTAAATTCTGTAATTAAATAACTTTATTTTAACCTGGATTGAGCCTATTCTTTTATGTACAAAAAAAGTATTTTGACCTAATTTTTCTTCTATTATATTCTTTTTTAATTAACTAACTTAGTATAAAGAATTAAAATCCATAAAAATCAGAAAATCAAGAGAAAATACAAAAATCTAACATTATATATTTTATACATATTTTATTTTGTTGATTTCATTTTACTATTTTCTAACCTATAAAAATCCATAATAATGGATTAATTATGATATATTGTATATAAATTAATTCGCTAATTAAATCCAATTAAAATACAAAAAACTACAAAATACATACTACATTATTTTATTATCTATAGAGTACCTCCAAAAATACATTTTACACAGTTGACCTCTTTTGATTTCGGACCCTTCACAAAAGTTGTAGATCGTGTCTAGACAAACAACTTTCATGTTGATCACTTTTTGATTTGACTCCATTTACTATTTCGTTTCAAATTTTCTTTTTCTATTTCATATATTTATATTTATATTATCTTTATTTAATTGTTATATTACTTTTCCTTAATTTTATTTTATGATTTTTATTTTTATTTTTATTTTAGTTTTCATTTTAATTTTCTTTTAATTTTATTTTTTCCACCCCTCTTTCTTCTCTTCTCTCTCTCTCTCTCTCTCTCTCTCTCTCTCTCTTTCTCCATTTCCCCTCTCCAGGTCACGTGCCTTGCAGGTGACCCTGCACCTCCCCCCCTCTCTCTGCTTGTGGGTGCGAAGCACATGCTCCCCGACCCTCCCCTCCTCCCGCAACGCCTTGCGCAACCCTCTCTTTCCCTTCCTCCCCCACGTAACACCCGTTACCTCCTCCGCGTAACGACCGCCCACCTCTCCTATACAATGTCTTCCCCCCTCCGACCTTGATCGACATCCGCCCCTCTCCCCTTAAGCACCGGTGACAGCGGCCTGCTCCAAATCCGATGAGATCCATGGGTTTAGCCCATGTAGCTGCTCTTCTAGGGCAGCCAAGCCTCGTTGTGACTACCCACGACTATGGTGAAGATTGGAGTAGACATCTCTTGCTCCTCCAAACCCTGACAAAC
Source organism: Ottelia alismoides (assembly GCA_037367405.1). NCBI lineage: Eukaryota > Viridiplantae > Streptophyta > Magnoliopsida > Alismatales > Hydrocharitaceae > Ottelia > Ottelia alismoides. The sequence continues at coordinate 129,933 of JAZKJV010007113.1, forward strand.
CCCCTTCCTCCTCTTCTTCCTGTGGTACTCCAGGTTGTGCCTCGCTATGACCACCATCAGGAGAACCCAACCCTACATGCTTCACACACCAGCCTCTCTATTCACCAACTTCCCTAAATCGTGCCCGTTAAATCACCCCATGCTCCTCTCTTGCCTTCTGCCACTAGACCTCTACCCTACTCCACCTCGCTTGCATTTCACGTCACCTAACTCTGCCTTCACCTCCACACGTCGCCCGACTGAGCCCCGCTCACCTTCGGCATGCGCTACTGGTTCCTCGCTCGCCCTCAACACCTTCGTCATCACCCAACTGCCTCGAACGACCCGCCTGTGTTCACCCCCGCACCGCCCCTCTAGCAACTACCATGCCTCCTCCTTTCACGATAGCACGTGGCAGCCTTGGCCTCGCCTCTGTCCACTGCCCATCTCCCCCGCACGTGCCTCACACGTGGGATGAGAAGAAATTATAAGCCCCTAAAAATTCTAGAAACATCACCAAGACCCCGACTACCCAGCAAGCACGTGCCCCGCACATGCATTGGGTTAATTGCAAATTATGCAGAAATAGTTTTCATTATTTGCATATAAGTCCTCCATGGACTTATTTGTAAAGAAAATATTTATTTTCATTACATTTTAGTCCCCCGAACTTCCCTTTATCATATCTTTCTCATTTGAACTCCAATATTTACGCACAATATGTCATTTTGAAGCTATTTTTGTGTTTTTCATCTTATATTTCTTGTGGACATATCAGAAGCTCTTTTTTAATGAATATTATTTGAGGATCACTTCTGATCTATGGAGGCTAAGTTTTGGTAGATTTGTGCAATTTTATATTGAGGAAATTATTGATTTGTAGGGATTTGATTGAAGATATTTAATTTGATTAATTCTCTTTTGATAATTGATCATATTCTTTGAGGAATCAATCTCCGCAGGGGCTTAATTGAGGAGGAATTAATTTCCCCGACATTTGATATGATTATGAAGAATCATTGATTAAAGTTTATATTTTTGAGGAGTAATTTACAAGGGAATTTCGAGGTCAAATATTCTTAGATAAAATCATCAAGTGATCTCATTATTTGTTGGATTATTATTGAATTCATCTTTTAGCCTGCAGCTGGAAAATCAATTGATAAATATTTCTTGACTCCATCTTCATATGTGATTTCTCTTGAGGAATTAATTGATCATCTTTTTCAGGTTAAAATCAGAGTTCAGGTGCTTCATTGTTTTCATTGCTTATTTTGCTTCTCTGCATTGCATTCTTTTTCCTGACTTAGAAATTAATAGAGCAATTAATTAATTACTGAAACTAATTTAGAACTATAGAATTAGAAATGTCCCGTTCACTGAGTTCAACCTTGGTATACTTACCAACTAAAAATTGCAATATTAAAAAATTTGTGGTTTTTTTTATGAATCATTTTTCGCCTCGTGTACTACAATTTATGACTATTAAAGAGTTGGGATCCACGTTCATCAGAGGACTATGATCTCTCTCCTTGTAATCTTTCTTCACACATAATTTCATTCCCATATACGAGTTGTCTTCCAGCGCTATTCATGATCTGTCTACTTGCAATCATTTTTTTCCATGCATAATTTCATCCTCGTATCCTGTTTCTTGTATCAGGATGAACTCGCAAACGTCTACTATCCCACCATCTTCTAATCTCAAGAAACTATTATGTCCATGCAGACAAGAACATCTCCCCTCGAATCTTTATTCTCTCCCCTTGCATCGTTTTTGATTTGAATATTATGATTGCTTTCTTATTTGCAAAAAAGTTTGAATATAATTGCAATTTTTGTAAGTGTATAGAAAAATCAACAACACATTAACAATGAGGAATTTACCACATTTGCTATAACTTGGTGTCGAACATACCATGAGGCGATCATGAGGTCTCACAAGGCAGATGATGAATCTCTATTTCACCACCTTTACTCTTTCATTTTTGGCCTTTAAACCCTAGCTAAATGCATGTATATAGTATTATATTGCATAAATTAACTCATATTAGTTATTATGTAAATATTGTATAAAATACCATATTTAAAGCTAAAATAAAGAATAAAAAAGGAAAAAGAAATGAAATACCATAGGTATTGAATCACCCTAAACCCCGAGACCTAGGAATCATGATGACTGGGTCGATAAGGAATAATGTAGAGAGATAAGGTCTAAAAATACAATAAAAACCCTTATTCTCAATTCATCAATAAGCCTATCTTGGGACCTATTTTATTCTTTATTATTTATGCATCAAGTCAATAAACTTTGTACATGAAAGTTGTAGACAAAGATACATAGAAAAATACAAAATTCATTTCATATAAAAATAATGCACTTGTGCCTTCTACACCAAAAAAACAAAATCCAAACTTCATAAACCTATTTCTTCTCCATATGATCAAAATTCATCGAAAACACCTTTAATTCTATATAACTTTTAAATAGCTATTTAATAAAGCTGGATTCATTTAGTTTAGACTTAATATGCAAAAGTTAGGTTTTGGATCCCTATTGTACATGATACTTGAATAAAATATTCCTTTTATTTACGCCTTACATTTTTCATACTTTTTGTTTATAATTTTGTAAATATTATTTATAATATATGTACATAAATAAACCAAAATAAAACCATTAAAAATACCTTAAAATAAATATGTCAACTATGATACATATATGATTAACACTTACTTATAACTATATAATTAATACCCATAATTAATTGAGTGAACATTTCTATCCAGAGAAATACAATAAAAATATATATACATGTAGTAAAATAAGTTAGAAATATATAAATTATATATATAAGAAATAAAATCCAAAATACAAAATAAAAATAAAATAAATTATATATAGGTAAATATACCTACAAATATACATGTAAAAAGTAACACATCATAATTTTTACAACTTGTAAAAATAAATAAAAATCAGATTAAAATACTGATGAATCTCTGATTATCACTCTTGATTCTTTTATTTTAGCTATTTATCTTGGAAAAGCATCATGTAAATAGGTGTAATTACAATAAGTTAGCATTCTGCATGTATGTGTTAACAATGTATATTTAGCATGTTTTTGTGCTTAAATAAAAGAAAATAAAAAGAAAGAGGTATTTAGAATAACTACAGAGTGACCCGAACCCCAAGAGAAGATCAAGCCTTGACCTGATCGCCAAACAAAATAAGTAGAGAGAGATAATGCCTACTCTATATTGTACATATTACTGATGTATGTAAATAACTATTCTGGATAAAAATAAAGATAAAATATTAGATCTATCTCCTTGTATATGGTTTTAAAAATAAAGTAAAAATAAAATAAAAATCAGAAAAATAAATTGAAAACAAGAATAAAACCCTTCTTACTTGTGCAAAATACATGTATATAGATAGCATCCCCTATTTATTTCAAAATTGTATATCACTCATAAAAATAAAATAAAAATTATTTTATACTCCAAAAACTATGTTGTAAATAAATAAAATACAAAATGGGGGGTATTTGTGTAAAAATAACAAAATAAAAATAATTGTACAAAATACATAAGTAATTATGCCTGTATATAATACATTATAATGTATAGAGATTATTTATTTTTCATAAAAAAATTAAAAATCACAGAAAAATAGTTTGAAAAGTAATAAATAATTTTCATTTTATACACATTTTATTTTAAAGCAATTTACTATTTTTATTGATTTTGTAAATATTTTGTAAAATCAGATTTTTTAATTGATCCAGCTCAGACATTGACCCCCGGTCAACGTCTTCCCCCTTCCCAGGTTAGACCCGGATTGTGTTCTCCAGACCAGTTTCTCGATTTTCTTCAGCCAAACTTTGAGCCCCGTTTGCCTCATAACTTGGACCTGATAAACCTCGTACATCCGTCATCTTCACGGATCCGTTGGATGATCCGAATCACTCTCGGGTTTCACGTTTTTCACCCTATCCTTTTAGACCCTCGAGCTTCCTATATAGCATCTCTTCCTCCTCCCCGAACCCCTAGCTCGTTCCTCGCCCGTTCTTCCACCCCTAGACACCTTTGACTGAGTGAGAACTACCAGAGGCTACCCTTGGAGCGGAGTTCAGTTGCATGGATCACGCAGCTCACTCACATGGCCGGCGAGCACCGTCGCGTCGAGCCTCTCGGCCTTCCACAGCCTGGTCAAGGCCACAACCCTGCCGACCACCCTCTCTTGGAGCTCAGGAACTCATTCCAACCTTCAGGTATCCCTCATATCCCTTCCATTTTCCTGTTTGATTCATTTGCTCCATTTCGTACCGTCGCACATCCATTTGCTCCGACCAAGCTGGTCGGAGCCTCGATAGCCATATCTAGTTGTTCTGATCGACTCGCCCTCTTGCCCCTCATCTCACACTGCAGCCTGATCATCCTTAGAATCGACCATCTGATTGAGATTGAGGCTTATATCTCCCTCTACCCCTTCGCCGGAGATCGGATCCCATCCACCATCGCTTCTTTCCCTTCTTTCTTCAGTAACCCCGACCAGAGCACAGTCCCGAGTCCCAGCTTCCTATTGCAGGTACCCCTACGCAAGAGGACCCTCTGTTGGACCTCCAACTGCTCGGTGGAGCAGCTCTAGGTGGAGCTCCCTCGTCCCGGTCATTAGACCATCATCCAGTTGATTCACCTCTGGCATTCGACGTGGAGCACAGAGGTGTAGGACCATTTGGAGGCTCGATCAACCCAAAGGATGTGCACCCATCCTTGATCGAAGTTCACCTTTCACCTGTTCATCCACCATCTCCCACCACCGTTGGATGAGGAGCAGAGCACCAGTTTGGATCTGAGCCGCTCGTTGCTGCAGCTTTTAGACTGTTGATCTGGCACGCCCTGACACATCTGCGCCATACGTCGGTGACATTCCCTGGAGCGTCAGATCTGACACCGCCGGCGATCTGCACCGCACGTTCCCGCATCATCCATAGCTCGCCACATGCCACCCTACACCCTCCTCACATGCCTCAGGGTATTTTGCATTTTTTATCCTTTATTTTACTTTCTTTATTAGTTAGTCCAATTAATAACTTTGTATGCACATATATTTTGCTGTTTCAACCTTGTGTTTTCAGTATTTCCATTCCAGTCCCTCTTTATTCTAGTACGTGGCCTGACACGTGACCTTGTGGGATATTTGCATGTTATGCCTTAAACTTCTGAGTTGTTACTGATTGAAGGTTTTATTAATAGTATTTGCACTTATGCCCCTCTGAGCCTGTATCACATGCGGTACGTGTGTTGATTTGGGATTTTTTCAATATTAGCCCTGAGCCTTTAATGTCTGTTATGATTTGGCCCTCAACTTTCTTATAATTACGAACATGCCCCTATGTGCCGTGTGTGTTATTTTTAATCAAATAATTACTAAATCAATTCCAAAAATTCCATAAAAATTATAGTTAGCTTCTGCTAACACATAATATTTTTGGTAATTTTTATGACTTAATTTAGTTTTATTTGATATTTTCTAAAAATAAAAAACCGCTAAAAAGTGTCCTGGCTATTTTAGAAAATACATAAAAAATACAAAAATCGCTTTAAAAATTCCAAAAATTTAGTACTTGTTTAATATGATTTGATTTCACAGCAATTTTTGTTGCATTATCTTTTATAAAAACCCTAAAAAGCTAAATTAAAAATCCTATAAAAATCATTTAAAATTCCAGAAAAATAAAAAAAATAGGATTTTAGATGCGTAGTTAGATATTTATATTTCCTTTTTATAAAAATCCACTCAGGACTTTAAGGCATTTTTGATATTTTAGACTTGCCTTGTAATCTAGGTTGTTCATTGTTTTCCTATTTTGATTTTTTTATAAAATCATAAGAAAATAAAAAAAATAACATAAAATTACCAGAAATACCTGCATGAAAATTATAAAAACATTTTTATTTTTTTATTTTATAGTATGTTTAGTCTTAATAAAATGGTTAGAGCTTGTTTTTGCATTGACCTTTTCTTTTGTTTTCTCGCTTTGAAAATATAAAAAAATTGCAAATTAAAAACTACCAAAAATATACCTTTTATTTTCTGACTCGGACTACTTCGTAGGTTTCAATCGTGCTCCTTGTGTTCGACCTTGGTCATTATACCAGGTTAAATAAATAATGGAGACCACTAACATTGATTCTGAGCATGATTGATTTATTTATGTGGTCTTGATTTTCTTGTTGAGCCCGACTGGTTGATTAGGGTAGCAACGACCTCGATTTATCTTGAACCTTGACCCTAGCTCGATCGGTCGCCTCATCAGAATGGCACCGTTGCTGGGGAGCACGTCATAGTAGTCGCTTTTCAGCCTTCTCCTTTTTATTTTTTGTTTTTATTCTTTGTTTTTATCTTTATCTCTATTTGTTATAACTGCTTTCTGACCCGTTTCTGTTTCACTTTTTGTGCAAGAACCGCCTAGAGACGCTTTGGAGGAGACCCGTACTCGAGGAGAAGCAGGAGCAGGAGTAGGGAATAGTTATAGTTTGTAGAGTATCAGTAGATTAGTTTTTCTTTCAGCAGACTTCTCATGTATTATTATTGTAATAATACATGTCCTCAGACTCTCTCTCTTGGACTTGGCATATCAGGGTTTGTTTCGCCGAGCACCGATGTTCTCGAGGGACCTCACCGTGTTTTTTCGCTGGTTTTGTTTTATTCATCTTTTATTTTCTTTGATTATCGAAGAATTTGGCCTTTAGATTTAGGAATTTCTTTGATTGTAACGTAAATAATTAAGGCCCAATCCCTAATATCTTGCCTGCACCTATAGTTCGTAACTGGACCTAATTAAAAATCATAATAAAACATTAATCTGTTTGATTGAGAGGTCACGTGCTGCTAGAGGCCGTATACAACACGTGCAGGATCCGTTGTGGTGGACACCAATTGACATCAGAGATCGGACCCCGACCTCTCTCTAGTCAGTTAACTACCATTCTTCGCAATTTTAGAAATTGCTCATCTAAGGCTGTTTTCTTCTTGCATCATTTAGATTAGTTTAAATTCTGTCTTTACTTTATGCGTGGATCACCCTGCATGTAGAGTGTTTGGAGTCAGATACTCCTTCCTTACTTTGCATGCATCATCGTGTTTGATCGCACATCGGCTTTTTCGACTTCTCCCCCTTGTTTTTGGCTTAAAATAATCAGAAGATCAAACAATTCGTTAGTGTTTGTTTGATTACTGAAAAATATCCTAAAAAGAGACAGTCATAAAATTGGAACTACTAATTGATCCTAAAAGACACGTCATTTAAAAATTTGTCTTGGGAGAGTCATCCCCTCATTGTTTGGTTTGCTTGTACGAGAGAGTGACACACACACTAGGCTAGAGTCACATCTAAACCCTTGTCAGACTACTGGCTTCAAGTCTAGTCGTTCTCCAGTGAGGATTTCTCCAGTGATCGATAAAGCAGACCGTGACATCCTTAACAGATCAGGTTGATCGGGTAGCTGGTAAATGGTCCGTAACTCGTACTGGATGGGAAAGATCTAGCTTTGGGATCGAGTCAGTCTTTTGAGGGCATCGGGTTCCTACCAGCTCGCTTAATTGCCCTACTAGACAGAATTATCACCTAAATAAAATTGACAAGATAAACGACTGAGCCTCACTGTCATCAGCTCCACATTGCGTAGGTGAATTGGGGGTTTGACTGCCGATCTTGTTTGTTTCCAGATCCCATTGCCTTTTCTCCAGATCACAATGATGGCCCGGAGGTCCCTTAGGTAACCTTTGGCTGCATCGCTTTCGAGCACTCTACCCCACTCATCTAGGCATGTTCAAGAGAGCCTAGACCCTCTTTCTGAGCCCGAGTTCGATTCCACCTTGTTCTCCCTCGATCACCCTTCTTCCAGTCTCGAGGCGCCCGAGCAGAGACCACCACATATATTTATTCATTTGACGACACCTGAGTTCGGGTTTTTTGCCTTTGTAGAGACCCAAGGGATGGCCAGCAGTGAAGAGCGTACCGATGGATAGTCCTAGAGTACCACATATGTTTTAGATCAGGGCACCATCAACAACACCTTATTAGACTCCATGGAGATGATGTAAAGGAAAATCGGAGACCAAGGAGCCTTCTTGGCAGAGGTGCGCTGAGAGATGGCACAGATGTGAGCGGACAGTGGAGAGACAAACCAGCAGACAGTGGAGAGATTCTAGAGATTGGAGGAGACGGAGGACATCCAAAGTAGCCCCAGGAGCTTGTCCGACCAACTAGGATGATGAGGGAGTTGCACAACCCTGGTGCAACTCGTACACACCGGTGGATTCAGCTTCCGGTGATTTTGGGAGATTTCATACTCCCTCCTCAGACTATTCAGCTTTTGCCCAAGTTCCATGGGCTTGCCACCAAGGAGCCACATCTGCACCTATAGGAGTTCGAGATGATCTGCAGCACTGTCCACGACAGATTCGTGGATGAGGATACCATCAAGATGATGGCATTCCCTTTCTCCTTGGTTGACAGAGCAGCCTACTGGCTGAAGCATTTAAGGAGATATGTGACTTCGTAGGAACAACTCCGGACCGAGTACTTGAATAAGTACTATCCGCTCGATTGGACGAATGCAGCGTGAGCTCTTATCAACAACTTCTCCATGATCCCCAACGAGCAGTTCCATGAGACGTGGGATCAATTCCGTGAGCTCATTAACCTGTGTCCACATCACGAAATTTCAAAGCCTAATCTAGTACATAGCTTCTTTTGTGGTCTGACACCGAAGCTGTAGGGGCTAGTGAATGCTTCTTGTGGGGGTTCTTATTTTGCCAAGGACAAAGAACATGTCTGGGCCATCTATGAGGAGATGGCCGAGAATCATACAATAATGTCCCAAACCCGACTCTACACTCAAGGGAAGCCCTCACCCCAGACCGTGTCCTATCAGAGGATAGAACAGGTAGATTCAGGTCCATCCACTTTTTCTTCTTCTTCTTCAGCAGCCGCAACACAGGCAGAGTCGTTGGCCGCTGATATGGGTATTAACAACAAGAAGTTGGACCGCATCGAGATAATCGAGAAGAAGCAGTGCCAGGGTATGACTCAGATAGGCCAGTTGGCACAGACCTTAAGTGAGCTGAAGACCCAGATCATGTGCCTCTAGGAGGCACAAACGACTTCTCAGCCCCATCCCAGGTCACGAGCTGATCCTAGCAGCAACAGCTCGACCCAACACTCCACCATGTACAGACAGGTTCACAACATCCAGGCGGAGCCGTTCCAACAGCTGCAACACTAGTACCCTCAGCCACCGCCATCTCAGGACACTCAGATGGTGGTGTATCAGCAGGATCAGCCACTAGCAGTTCTTCCTCCATCCCCCTATGAGCAGGAGCTGTTGATGGAAGTCAACGGGATTTGGTATGACCGACAACAACCCGAGATCCGTCGAGATCATCCTGGATTCAGGTGGTCTACCAGAGGTGACTCATCTCAGTAGCAGCCTCCAGCTTAGGACGGATAGTTCAGCCAACAGCAGCAGCCCCAGTTCCCTCACCAACCATACCGACAGCCATCCCACCAATACCAGTCGGGTACTCGTCCCTAACAACAGGGATAACAGTGGAGGCAACCCCAGTAGCAGCCATAGCAACAGTATTCTCAGCCTCCCCCTCATCAGTTCCAGCAGTAGCCTCACTTTCAGAGAGGCAACCCGTCCGATTCTCATGGGCTGGCCTATGGGAACTCGACTCTTGATGATCTAGCTTGCCTACTCTCAGACCAGCAGGCCACCTTCAGGCTGGAAATGGACGAGTTTCACCAGGAGATGAGGAAGATCATCAAAGGAAAGGCCGCCATACCCGCTCAGATCGAGCCCAACCCGAATAACCTCAAAAGGAAATCTGAGCAGGTACAGTTCACAGAGACCACCACTCCTAGTGATTTATTGGGTGACATTGCTTCGTATACATTTGATGCTGATTTTGTATCACTTAGGAGCGGTAGGATGTTAGCCGACGGTGCCTCGTCTGAGTGATGACACCACGAGGATGCAGGAGCGCTAGACGAGGAGGATATCGGTACTGATGCTGCTAAGAATGATGATGATGGTGGTGTTGACGCCACCAAGGATGTTGATCCAGCCGAAGGTACTGAGGCCGTCGTTTCTCCAGATGCAGAGGGTGGTACTGACGCCACTAGATTCCCAGATGTTGAGCCAGAGTGCAGTGCTGATGCCACAACTTCTGATGCTATCTATGGTACTGAGGCCACCCCATCTATTCCAGTTGTGTCACCTCCAGTTTTTGTATCTCGGGACTATTTGATAAAGAACAAAAAAATTAATAAAGGAAAGGTTTCTTCATCTTTGAGTCCATATGTGGTGATTGATGATACTTGTATGGATTCCATTCCCCCTCAGCAACATGAACCTCTTCCTAGGCCTCCATCCGAGGAAGGCCCAACCATCCCCTTCCCTCAAGCACTCTGCTTGGCAAAGGGGAATAAAAAAGAAAATCCAAAAAGAACATCAGTTATAGTTCAACCAGCAGATGATTGATAGGTTACATATCCACCTGTCTCTACAGAAGGCACTTGAGCACATCCCTCTCTTCTAGAAGAACTTGAGAGAGAAAACCACTATCCACATGAAGAAGAGGAACCGTCAGGCAGAAATCCATGTGTTGACCCATGCCACCTATTTCGCTATTCAAAACCATCTGCCAGCCAAGAGGCCAGATGCAAGTTCTCCCTACATCAGATGCCACATCCATGAGCAGAGATTCAATCAGACTCTATTAGACAGTGGCTCTTCCATCAACCTCTTTCCGGCAGCTTTACTCGATCGATTCAAGTTTGGCCCTCTTAGATAGAGTAGGACAATCCTTCACTTTGCTGATAGATCTGTCAAGAGACCGAAGGGGTTGTTGAAGGATGTGGTCGTCACAATTCATGGCCTGAAATTCCCTGTGGACTTCGTTATGTTGGACATGGAGATCCCTGAATCTGTGACCGATACCCCCATCATTTTAGGATGTCCATTCTTGGCCACAACCAAGGCGGTGTTCGACCATGATAATGGGAAGGTATACTTTCACGTTGAGGGTAAGAGTATAGAAATAGAGATAATCGATAAGACAAGAGCGTGAGGCTCAGCTTGCTCGGAGCAGTTCAATGATACAGAATAGACGACATAGGCAGAGCGAGACGTTCACCAAGAGTATGACTTTGTGATAACTGATGATGAAGCCTCTTGGTCCGGTCCCGTTTCACGAGCCCTTCTATCACCTCAGGAGAGCACACTCTTGATGATCATGTCCATGATAGCGAAGCAGATTTTGTGTCATGTGATGATGATTCAAATCCCTCAGATTCAGATATAGACAGGGCAAAGTTCGATGATCTATTACCTTGTCTGATTTTCACATATCCAACAACTAGAATGGAGACCGTGCCAACACCAAGTACAGATACACAAGCAGTGCAGTCTTCACCAGCTTTGCATGATCAGCGAGAGTTCTCTCATTCAGATTTGATTGCATTCACTCAGAATTTTTAGAGGCCAGATTTGCCAGCTCCCAGTTGTCCTAAACTGAAGCCCTTGCCGAAATCGCTGAAGTATAGATTCCTTGCAGGTGAACATGAGATGTACCCAATCATTATCCTGACAAATTTGACTTGAGAGCAAGAATCTCGTTTGATGGAGGTTCTTGAAAAGAACCGCAAGAAAATAGGATGGAGTGTAGCTGATATCTGAGGGATAAGTTCAGCCATGTGCTCCCACCATATCTATCTCGAGGAGGACGCGAAGCCATCGTGTGAGTTCCAGCGATGACTGAACCCGAATCTTCAAGAGGTACTCATGAAGGAGATATTGAAATGGTGGCGCGCCGATTTTATCTACCTCATCTCCGACTCCAAGTGGGTTAGTCCATTGCATGTGGTGTCCAAGAAGACGGGCATCACTACAGTTGTGAGCGAGTCTGGAGAGGAGATAGCTACTCGAGTACCCACTTCTTGGAGGGTCTGCATGGACTACAGACGATTGAATCAGTCCACCAAGAAGGATTATTTCCCGTTGCCTTTTATTGTTCCGATTATAGAGAGGCTAGCTGGGAGGAGTCACTACTGCTTTCTTGACAGGTACTCCGGCTACAATCAGGTGGCCATAGGTGCCCAAAGACCAGGATAAAATCACATTCACATGTTTGTTTAGGACTTATGCTTTTAAACGGATGCCCTTAGGTCTATGTAACACCCCGACGACATTCTAAAGGTATATGTTGTACATTTTCTTGGACATGGTGGGTGACTGTTTAGAGGTCTTCATGGATGACTTTTCGGTCTACGACGATGTCGAGCCGCTAAATACGGTGTTTAATTCGTGTTCGTTGTAATACGTGTATTTAGCGATTCGGTCAGAACCGAGAGAAGATCTCCGTGAAGAGTGTCTCGGCTTTAATTTATATCCCGGGCAAGTCCGGGGTCGAACTCAGGGAGGCAAAGGAACAACTTGGGTTTAATTTGAAAACTTAGGTCTAGATTTCCAATGCATATTTTTTTTAGATTTTTTTAATGCAAAAAGAAAGCAAATGCAAGTGAATCAAGACACTAAGAAATCATAAAATAGGCCAAATTAATTTTAATGTCAAAATAGTCCAATTTAGCCAAATTATATTTTTTCTAAAGTCTTAATCCAGAGATGAATGCAAGTTACTTTTTTTGGAATTTTATGGGTTAAAATGCAATAAATAAAAATGCACACTTTTTATGGTTTTTTTCGCAATTTATCACACAAACAGTAAGCAAAAATTATGAAAAAATTACTGGAACTAAAATATGATGCAAGGAAGCTAGAGTAATATTTTTGGAATTTTTTGATAAGTTATGAATTTTTTTATGGATTTTTTAATGAAAACAGAGTGACAATGGGTAATTAATTCCTAGTTAATCCACAATAGCAAGTTAATCAGAGTGCAAATTATCTCAAAAAGATATTTTCATATGGAATCCAGGAGACTTGAAATTTCACAAAAAAGATATACATGGATTTAATTAAAAATCAAACACTAAATCCACTCTACAAATTATTCCAGGCACAAGACATCTCCATTTTACATGAAATTTGGACAGTAAGGTAATCACTCTTCAAGGCATAACATATATTTTTTGTGGAATTTTTAGAGCAACCGTTGTGAGATATAATTTTAAGAGTCCAGATTGGGTAAAATACACAGAATTTCAATTAACTATTTTTAATTAATTATCCATGACTCACAAAAATACAAATAAATAGTCAAAATCTAGACAATTAGTTGCTCATCACAGAGGCATTTTTCATTGAACAAAAAGATGCATAAATGATGTCCAAATTAAAACACAATGACAGGGGTGTTTGTGCAAACTCAAAAAACAATATTTACATCAAAAACGTGTACAGGGACCATTATGCAATTAAAGAAACATGAAATATATACAATGTAATTTTCACATTAAAAAAATGAGAAAGGGAAATACTTTCTTCTCCAAGCGGTCACGATGGTGGAACCCAAAGGAGGAGGGGTCGATAGCGGTCGGCGGCTCGGCGCGCCCACCGGCGTGCAGAGGCGGAGGGCGGCGCTCTGGCGGGAGGTCCCGCACGCGGCCGCGGCGCGGGATGGAGGTGACGGCGGCGTCAGGTTGATGAACGTAAAATTCACCTCTTAAATAATGATAAATAAGTCGTAGTACAGGAGGCAAATTTTGTTCAGCAAAAACGACATACTTTGAATGCTGTGGAATATTTATACTTGGCAAGTGTACCAAGGTCGAACACAAGGATACAGCAGCCTAATCTGAGTATTGAATTTTTATTCATGAAGTTCAATATGAATTAATTCCAATTTCAGGTTCATATGCAATGTACAAGGCAATGCAAAGTGATGCTATGATGCATGCATTTTTATCGATTTTTATGCAAATATAAAGTGATGCATGAAATAAATATGCAAGAGAATAATAAAGCCTACGATTATACCCAAAAAATTATGAGCAACAACGTAGAAATGAAATCAGTGCCATATTAATCATCACATTAAAAAGCGGCCATTGGATCAAAGCAAGACAAGGAGAGCAGAGTCCCAATAGATGAAAATTCACTTCATTTAAAACAGGAGCAAATGAGACAAATAAGTACGCTAAGACGAAGAGGACAAAACAAGGATCAAAACGGCACTAAAATCATGCAATTTGGACCTACGATGCTCAAGTTATGCTAAAAACAGTGCAAGGGCATAATTGTAATAAAAATGCAATAAAATAAAGGGATAAATATTGCATTTAGGTCCCTGGAGGGATCTAAATGCAAATATGAAAAACCGCCTGGGCCCAGATGTAATTTTTCCATTGCGCGCAGGGGCATATTTGTAAATCTTCAAAACCTGGAGGGCCTCCCTGAAATTTACCCAGGCACGCACGTGAGGCACGTGCCTGAGGACCAAAATGCAAATAGATAATCTTCCGGGGTCTTCTCTGCAATTTACCCAGGCCCCCACGTGCCTCGCACGTGGGGCGCCTAGGCTCGGGCGCCACCTCAGGCTCGGGCCACGTGGTGATAGCTGGAGGTTCGGCATTAGGCTTGGAGGACCCGAGCCTATAGGTCTGGACGAAGGCTCGGGTCCACCACGTGGCATCATCACAGCCGTTCGATCCATTCGATCGAACGGCACCTGTACTCTCGTCTTCCGCCTTGGCCCACCAGAGAAGGCGGGTCTCCGGCGAGCCCTGGAAAGCTCCACCGAGCTCCTGCGGCTTGCCTGGCGATCGGTGAAGGCTGCGTGGGGCCTGGCGGAAGTGCTGGAGCCACTACGAAGCTCCAAAGAGGTCTGGAGCTCCCCGTCGAAGCAACGTTGTCGGAGGAGAAGTTCGAGGTCAGCGGGGAGTTGCGATCTCCGGCTTTTGAAGAGATGGGACCTGCAAACGTTAGAAGCACATAGCCGAAGCAATCGTGATGTGAAGTGGATCGAGTGAAGTGAGATGGGAGCCCGGCGAAAGCGGAGAAGGTGGCGGCTCTGGTGGGTCCTCCGCCGTGACGACGAAGGCACTGGATTGGCAGTGGAGAGGTTCTGAGGAGGAGTTAGGTGATCGGCGAGTTTATTTGATGGATGGCGAAAGTGCAGAGATGGTCGGACGGGGGTCAAGATGATCATGGAAGGTGGGAAAATTCGGGAAAATTCAAGAAAAAGAGGGAGCAGAGAAACCTCATCGGGGAGGGGACCCTTGGCGGAGGAGTTGCTTGGGATGAGGCTCGGAGGAGCCCCGGGGTCGTTGCCCAGCTGGTCAGCAAGCCAGCGAGCTCGGTGGAGCTTGGGAGCGTCCGCTACTCGGCGGCGGAGCACCGAGGGTCAACACCGGCGAGTACCCATCGTCACCTCGACGTTCCGCCCCTCCGCTGTCACCGGAGGGGCGGGGGATGCTAGGGTAAAGGCCAAGAATGGTGGACGAGGTGCAGCAGTGACAGAGATGGCGATATATAGGTGGAAGAGGTTGACGGTTACGTGGATAGGAGGGGGGTTTCGAGTGGGGGTTTAATGGCGATGGAGGTTATGTCTGTGCATGGTGGGTGCCGCGCGAGGATGGCAGACGAACGGGGAAGGGCTTGGTGGCGTTACGTCGAGGGGGTGGTGGTTGAGGCGTCGGCTAGAAATGGAAGGGGGTGATGGGCTCGCGTATCGTAACGTCTGGAGAGGGACTCGGCCGGAGGAAGGAGACGGCGGAGGACCGTTGGATCTGACGATCCAACGGCTGGGATGATGGCGCGACGGGAGGGTTAGGATCAGATCAAAAGATCTGATCCGACGGTAGAGATTAGGCGCAAAAGAGCGGTTTAGATGTATAGGAGGGAAAGATCGAACGGCGGAGATTTGAAGGGTGACGTGGAGCCTTGTCAACCGTGGGATGACAGAAGAATCGGGTGGTTGAGGGGGAGCGAAGACGTGGCGCGAGGCGGTATGCTGGATGATAGGTTGATCGGAGGGCTGTGGTTTAGGCGCCAGTGTACGGTTGAGATCTGATCTGAAGATCAGATCCAATGGCTGTGAACGAGGCGGGTTTGGGCGGCGGGGATGGAGGCGATGAGGAGTCGATCCAATGGTCCAGGAAGCGCGCCAGGTGGCGTGAAGAAGAGCGGGCCACCCAATCAGATTAATTCAAAAATAAAAACAAAGAAATTTAGAAAAGAAATAGTTAGAGGCTGAATTTGGAAAAAGTCAAAACATGAAAGTTGCTCGTCTCGACGAGATCTACAACTTTCATGTTGGTCAAAAAGCCAAAAGAGGTCATTTGTACAAAAGCTATTTTTGGGGGTATTTTTAAGGGAATAAAAACACCAAGTTTGTGGCTTTGAGATTTTTTTGTATTTTTTTTATCTTTTTAAGGGTCAGTGAATTATAGACAACTTATCTACCTAATTTTTAGGGGTTTTTGAGTGATAAAATAATTACAGAAAAATAAAGCAATTAAATACAAATAATTAAAGGCTAATTATACACAATATGGTACATGATAAAAATAGAGAATTAGAGGATATTTTTATTGGCTTGTTTAAGCAGGGATTTTAATAAGGAGTTTTTAGCATGATGGATACGAGATTCATCATACCCCTATACTTAAACCATGCTCGTCCTCGAGCATCTAAAGAATGAAGGAATCGGATTAATTCCTGACAGTGCGTGTGAAAAATTCAAGGCTTGATCTTTCGAAGACCCTTGACCTAAGTGATCCTAAAATTCTGGGTTTATCCAAGCCTTAGTCAGAAGGAATCCAACTTCTCTGATTATCAGACTCTCTTTTTGTACATATAATATAAGGATATGACATTTAGTGTACTGCATTTCATGAGAGCCGACTCGATGCATCACCCAAAGTTCCAGTCCCAAAGATCTTCCTCTAGACCTAATCCTCAATACTAGGGAATAAGTATGTTCTTGCTTCAGTTCATCGTCTCATTAGTTTGTCAGACTTTGAAATGTTGATGGACGACCAGATGATGGAGGTACTGGGATTGTGTCTAATTTTCTCACCCTCACATTGGAACAAGGGACCTCTCGAGTGCCTTTTACTCAACACATGTAAATTATTAATTTGTTGATCAATGTGTCCGTCAAGAGAGTTGGAGTCGTCTGCACTTGTTTTTTTGGGAGTACACCGGGGTGTGTCTTTTCTGAGTATCTAAGATACCTTCGACACCCAGACTTGTATCGCTTACGATGCAGGGCCCTTTTTGCGGTGTCAGCCCGACTCCTTGGTCCTAATTAGCGCTTGGTCCAAGTGGACACTTGAAAATGTTTGGGAGCGCTCGCCATTGGTGGAAGCTCATTTGGAATTTGACTTTGGATTTAGAGCTTTTCTTTGATATTTCATTTCTTTTGTTGGCTAGCTCCACTGCTTTTACCAAGAGATTGGCGCACACTGATCAACAAGTTCCTTTAAATTTCATCACACCCTGTCACTTTTAGGTAAATATCAAGAGATAGCATATGAATCTTGTTCACATACTGGCTAGGGTTTTTGCTGACACTCAGGTTTTCTGAAACCTTCATTAACTTTATCCCATCCTCGAATATCATAAGATCGGGTCTAAACTTAAATCTCTGATCCTAGTTCCTCAAGCGATATCTCATCTCAGCTCATCGATCATACAGTTGTGGAAGTGACTGTGATGATCATATTTTCTTGAAAGTAGAGATGAAGAGTGCAATATAGCATTCAAATCTTTCAAACCAGAGGAGTGTGGATATTTAAGTCAAGAAAACCCTAATGACTAAGGCATGTTAACTCAGACTCTCAAGATTCCAGAGATCCAGTGTCCTCAAAATCCTTAAGCCTTGCGTGAGTGTGAATGTGTCAGGAATACACCAACTCCAAGGGTTAGTGAATTTTTGTGTGATTTTTATCTTTTGCAGATTTTTATGGATTTTAATTTTAATTTTTTTAATTCCTCGGAGAGACAATGACTGGCCCAGGCTCAAATAAAAGTATACACTTTCAGCCAGTATGGGTGTAAGTACGGGCCGAGGCCCGTGTTACTTGAGGACAGGGCCGTATGCGATGTCCTCTAAACCACCCACTCTGCTAAGGGAGACCGAGGTTCCCTCACTGAAAATGTCTACTAAACCTAGTAGTCAGAGTCAACCTCCAAGAAAGATTTTCAGTTTTTCAAATTTTTTTTATTTATTTTTTCAAAAGGAATATTTACAAAAATTAATCCCTCAATTTTTAACTTTTTTCAGGTTTTTACTCAGTTCACTAGTTTACCAAAACCCAGCTCGAAAAATAAAATTTTAAGAAGTTTTAAAACGCCAGCTAAGGCTAAAGTAAAATATAATAATATACGGTATACCCCCCTATACTTAAAATTTGCTATGTCCTCATAGCACAAGTGCCATGAAGCCAAGGCTCGGTTCAAGTACAGGGTGATATAGCGGAACTGAGGAGGAGGGTCCCCCTATACTTAGACCAAAATCGGCCTAAGTACAAGAAGACGGGACGAGGGATGGAAGAGCAGGCAGGTCCCCCCTATACTTAGGCTACAGCTAGCCTAAGTAAGGTCTGCGTTAGGGGGGGGTCTTATGATACAAGGGTGAGGGGGTTCGTGAAGAATAGATATACACACAGAGAGAGAGAGAGAGAGATAGAGAGAGAGAGAAAGTGAAATATACAGGGGGAGGGTGGGGGTGAATATGTGCAGTGTAGGTGTGTGTGTGTGTGAGAGAGAGGGGGGGAATATTTTTTTGTGTGTGTACAATATGCAATTCCAGAAAATAAATATGCAGATGCAAGATTTTTTTTACAAAATGCAATGCAATTTAACTGATAAAAATCTCCCAAATCCTTCACAGGTTCTTTCGCGACCTCTTCAGCGGAAGTTCTTGACTTCACGCCTCCATGAGGATCAAGCGTCCTCGATCACCATGGGCCCTGCCACAAAAGATAAACGTTAGAAAACCTGGAGACAATAAATCAGCAATTGCTATGCAAAGAAATGATGCATGAAATGAAGACCTGAAAGTTTTTGAAATAAATAAAAAAAATCAAATCCAAAAATTAAGCAAAGCCATATCCCCGGCAACGGCGCCATTTGATGAACATAAAATTCGCCTCTTAAATAATGATAAATAAGTCGTAGTACAGGAGGCGAATTTTGTTCAGCAAAAACCACAGACTTTGAATGCTGTGGAATATTTATACTTGGCAAGTGTACCAAGGTCGAACACAGGGATACAGTAGCCTAATCTGAGTATTGAATTTTGATTCATGAAGTTCAATATGAATTAATTCCAATTTCAGGTTCATATGCAATGTACAAGGCAATGCAAAGTGATGTTATGATGCATGCATTTTTATCGGTTTTTATGCAAATATAAAGTGATGCATGAAATAAATATGCAAGAGAATAATAAAGCCTACAATTATACCCTAAAAATTATGAGCAACAACGTAGAAATGAAATCAGTGCCATATTAATCATCACATTAAAAAGCGGTCATCGGATCAAAGCAAGACAAGGAGAGCAGAGTCCCAATACATGAAAATTCACTTCATTTAAAACAGGAGCAAATGAGACAAATAAGTACACTAAGATGAAGAGGACAAAACAAGGATCAAAACGACACTAAAATCATGCAATTTGGACCTACGATGCTCAAGTTATGCTAAAAACAGTGCAAGGGCATAATGGTAATAAAAATGCAATAAAATAAAGGGATAAATATTGCATTTAGGTCCCTGGAGGGACCTAAATGCAAATATGAAAAACCGCCTGGGCCCAGATGTAATTTTTCCATTGCGCGCAGGGGCATATTTGTAAATATTCAAAACCTGAAGGGCCACCCTGAAATTTACCCAGGCACGCACGTGAGGCACGTGCCTGGGGACCAAAATGCAAATAGTTAATCTTCCGGGGTCTTCTCTGTAATTTACCCAGGCCCGCACGTGCCTCGCACGTGGGGCGCCACCTCAGGCTCGGGCCACGTGGTGATAGCTGGAGGTTCGAAATTAGGCTTGGAGGACCCGAGCCTATAGGTCTGGACGAAGGCTCGGGTCCACCACGTGGCGTCATCACAGCCGTTCGATCCATTCGATCGAACGACACCTGTACTCTCGTCTTCCGCCTTGGCCCACCGGAGAAGGCGGGTCTCCGGCGAGCCGTGGAAAGCTCCACCGAGCTCCTGCGGCTTGCCTGACGATCGGTGAAGGCTTCGTGGGGCCTGGCGGAAGTGCTGGAGCCACTGCGAAGCTCCAAAGAGGTCTGGAGCTCCCCGTCGAAGCAAGGTTGTCGGAGGAGAAGTTCGAGGTCGGCGGGGAGTTGCGATCTCCGGCTATTGAAGAGATGGGACCTGCAAACGTTAGAAGCACATAGCCAAAGCAATCGTGATGTGAAGTGGATCGAGTGAAGTGAGATGGGAGCCCAGCGAAAGCGGAGAAGGTGGCGGCTCTGGTGGGTCCTCCGCCGTGACGACGAAGGCACTGGATCGGCAGTAGAGAGGTTCTGAGGAGGAGTTAGGTGATCGGCGAGTTTATTTGATGGATGGCGAAAGTGCAGAGATGGTCGGACGGGGGTGAAGATGATCATGGAAGGTGGGAAAATTCGGGGAAATTCAAGAAAAAGAGGGAGCAGAGAAACCTCATTGGGGAGGGGACCCTTGGCGGAGGAGTTGCTTGGGATGAGGCTCGGAGGAGCCCCGGGGTCGTTGCCCAGCTGGTCAGCAAGCCAGCGAGCTCGGCGGAGCTTGGGAGCGTCCGCTACTCGGCGGCGGAGCACCGAGGGTAAACACCGGCGAGTACCCATCGTCACCTCGACGTTCCGCCCCTCCGCTGTCACCGGAGGGGCGGAGGAGGCTAGGGTAAAGGCCAAGAATGGTGGACGAGGTGCAGCAGTGACGGAGATGGCGATATATAGGTGGAAGAGGTTGACGGTTACGTGGGTAGGAGGGGGGTTTCGAGTGGGGGTTTAATGGCGATGGAGGTTATGTCTGTGCATGGTGGGTGCCGCGCGAGGATGGCGGACGAACGGGGAAGGGATTGGTGGCATTACGTCGAGGGGGTGGTGGTTGAGGCGTCGGCTAGAAATGGAAGGGGGTGATGGGCTCGCGTATCGTAACGTCTGGAGAGGGACTCGGCCGAAGGAAGGAGACGACGGAGGACCGTTGATCTGACGATCCAATGGCTGGGATGATGGAGCGACGGGAGGGTTAGGATTAGATCAAAAGATCTGATCCGACGGTAGAGATTAGGTGCAAAAGAGCGGTTTAGATGTCTAGGAGGGAAAGATCGAACGGCGAAGATTTGAAGGGTGACGTGGAGCCTTGTCAACCGTAGAATGACAGAGGAATCGGGTGGCTGTGGGGGAGCGAAGATGTGGTGCGAGGCGGTATGTTGGATGATAGGTTGATCGGAGGGCTGTGGTTTAGGCGCCAGTGTGCGGTTGAGATCTGATCTGAAGATCAGATTTAATGGCTGTGAACGAGGCGGGTTTGGGCGGCGGGGATGAAGGCGATGAGGAGTCGATCCAACGGTTCAGGAAGCGCGCCAGGTGGCGTGAAGAATAGCGGGCCACGTGGGCGGCCCAGAGGGCGCCACGTGGCCCAATCAGATTAATTCAAAAATAAAACAAAGAAATTTAGAAAAGAAATAGTTAGAGGCTGAATTTTGAAAAAGTCAAAACATGAAAGTTGCTCGTCTCGACGAGATCTACAACTTTCATGTTGGTTAAAAAGCCAAAAGAGGTCATTTGTACACAAGCTATTTTTGAGGTTATTTTTAAGGGAATAAAAACACCAAGTTTGTGGCTTTGAGATTTTTTTTGTATTTTTTTATCTTTTTAAGGGTCAGTGAATTATAGACAACTTATCTACCTAATATTTAGGGTTTTTGAGTGATAAAATAATTACAGAAAAATAAGGCAATTAAATACAAATAATTAAAGGCTAATTATACACAATATGGTACATGATAAAAATAGAGAATTAGAGGATATTTTTATTGGCTTGTTTAAGCATGGATTTTAATAAGGAGTTTTTAGCATGATGGATACGAGATTCATCACGGGTCTGGAGGCCGGTGGCCCGGCAGCTGCTGGCGTGGAGAGTTGGCGGGGTGCAGCCGCTGCTGATGGCGGCGGAGGCGCGACCGGAGGGAGAAGGGGGGGGGGCGGCGGCTTGACCGCTGCTGCTCCCGTGAAGGAGATGGGCGGCGGCGGTGGGGCTCCCCACCGTTGCTGCGTTTTTTTATTTTTTTTTATTTTTTATTTTGCTGCTTGTAATAAAAGATTTTTTTATTTTAAAATTTTATAATTTTTTTAATTTTTTTAAACAGGGAATAAGATTCTAAAAAAAATAAGACGGATTGGTAGATGATGATGAACTAAGAAAATGGGAAAAAAAATGGGGTTATAATGGTGTTGATGGATGGGATAATATGTGTTATGCTAAAAAAATGCAAAAAAATGACAAGATAATAAAATGAAGGGAAAATTTACCTACGATGATACGGTCGCCTATGGAGTGCTCACAAGAGCACGGTCTTCGCTCGAATCGTCGGCGCACGATGAGCTCGAGCAGCGCGCGGTTGCGGCTGCGATGTTTGCCAAAAAGCCAACGGATCTCACCGGAGAGAGGGCCGTCGTCGCTCGACCGCGGTTGTGTCGCTGTCACCGATTCAACTCTGGGAACTTGGCTCTCCTCACATAAAGATGGATCAAAAGCAAAAATGAGGAGAATGACATGTATATAAAGATGATGGAATGAGAGGTTATTAAAGTGGTGGAGTTGAATGAGAGGTTGTATTATTAATGGAGTTGAATGGGAAGTTGGGAAAAATGGTGGAATAATGGAGCTGAATTGGTGGTTATTGTAGAGAATGGAAATTAAATAATAAATAAATAAATAAAGTTGGCTACTTTAAATACAATAAAATAAAAAGAGAAGAGAAATAGTGGAGAATTTACAATGGAAGACAAACAACATGTACACATTTTTTACTTTTCTAATATGTAACTGTTTTTGTCTTTTTAATAAGAGATATTTACAACGGAAAAATACAATAAAATACTACAATTAAAATACAACACAAGTATGATTTTTTTGTATTTTTAATAATTAAGAAAGATACAATAAAAAATAAAGAAAATATGAATATATACATAATGTACAATGTACATCTAGGTCCCAAAATCCAACTTTTGCAAGCGAGCTCCGATTTTAATGAAACCACTTCCGTTGGATAGATAATTTTCTAACTTGAACTTTAAAAGTGAGTTTTATGAATTTGAAGTTCAGACGGAGCGGGAATTTAGCTTGGAAGTTGGACTTTACGGCTTTTTCTCTTTGGGATCTAGGAGCATTTATTTGAGGTAAAATTTGTTTTGTACTTTTGTATTTTTATATACATTTTTATAAACAAGTTAGAGAAAGAATTAGGCAAAAAGGAGTTGAAATGAAATTATTAAAAATACATGAAGTTTTGGGCTATTTACAAGTATAAAACTCCTTTATTTTTGCAGCTTTTTATGTGTAATTTATTTTGTACAATCTAATATACAATACTTAGTGTATTTTATTTACAAGAGTCATTTTGTTAATTTATGGATTTTATGGACATTTATTTGGGATTTTACTTGGGGATTTTGCTAAGATCAAGATATTAAGATGATGAATCGTGGATTCATCAGGCGACGAGTTTGATGCTTGTCTTGACTACCTAGACCGTGTTCTTCAGCGCAGTATAGAGGTTCATCTTGTCTAGTATTGGGAGAAGAGTCACTTCATGGTGACTCAGGGGATGGTACTTGACCATATCATCTCCAACATGGGCATGGAGATTGATCCGACCAAGGTGGATATCATCAGGAAACTCTATCCACCGTCCAACTTACGCTAATTATGGTATTTTCTGAGGCATGTCGGTTTCTACCGACGTTTCGTTCATGACTTCAGCCAGATTCCCCGACCGTTAACTGATTTGCTGACAAAAGTCACCGAGTTCATTGTAGATGATAAGTGTCTTATGTCATTTGAGACTCTCAAAAGCTTAGTTGTTGAGGTTCCTGTCCTTCAGCCGCCTGATTGGTCTCTCCCATTCGAGATCATGATGGATGCCTCCGATTTTGCTGTAGGGTATGTGCTAGGACAGAGGAGGGATGGAGTACCATTTGCCATTAACTACGCTAGCCATAGATTAGACACTGCGCAATGGAACTATACTGTCACAGAGAAAGAGATGCTAACTGTAGTTTTTGCCTTTGACAAATTTTGATCATATATTCTTGGATCCAAAGTGACTATTTACGCATATCATACCACCATCAGGTACCTCATGGATAAGAAGGATGCCAAAGCAAGATTAACTAGATGGATCCTTCTACTCCAGGAGTTTGACATTGAGATTAAGGACAAACCTGGAGTCAAGAATGTGGTGGCGGATCACCTCTCCTGTTTGGAAAATCTTGAGGAATCTGAGCAGACTGATCCCATTACAGAGACCTTCCCAGATGAGACAATCCTTGCTATCGTCTCTCTCCCATGGTACATCGATATTGTAAACTATCTTGTTGCCAAGAAAGTCCACAAGGTTGGCCCAGGCAGCGACTTCAGACTTTTCTTGTGAAGGCCAAGTCCTACCATTGGGAGGATCCCATCCTTTATCATGAAGGAAGGGATAGCGTCTAGCGTTGGTGCATTCCTCCTGAGGAGCACCACAACGTCCTCACATACTGCTACAAGCTTGAGGTAGGAGGACATCATTCTGGGAGGAGAACAACATAGAAAGTGCTTCAATCCGGCCTATGGTGGCCTACCCTCTTCAGATATTCTGATGAATTCGTGAAGAGGTATACTGACTGCCATAGGATGAGCACTTGTGGACACCATGATATGATGTCGATGTAGCCCATTTATTTCTGTGAGGTTTTTGACGCATGGGGCATCGATTTCATGGGTCCATTCCCTAAGAGTCCGTGATTTGAGTATATTCTGTCGGTTGTCGATTATGCGAGTCATTGGGTTGAGGCCATACCGCCCGAACCACAAATGCTAAGACTGTTTGCAAATTTTTGAGGAAAAATATTATTTCACGGTTCGGGGTGCCTAGAGTATTGATATCTGACGGGGGGTCTCACTTTATCAATAACAAGGTAAAGGTTCTTGCTAACGAGTTCAACATAGACCATCTAGTAGCCACTCCATATCATCCTCAAAGCAATGGTCTTGCTGAAGTATCAAATAGGGAGATCAAGATGATATTGCAGAAGGTAGTCCGCCCAAATCGAAAGGATTGATCACAACTTTTGGACTCAGTCTTGTGGGCATATCAGACGCCCATCAAAACTCCTTTGGTTACATCTCTCTTTCGTCTCATTTATGATAAGCCCTGCCATCTACCTTTTGAGCTTATGCATAAGTCACTTTGGGCTGCCACTGATATATTATTGGATCCAGAGAGTATAGGTGATCAAAGGAAGGCATAATTGACAACCCTGGAGGAGCTTAGAGATACAACCTTTTCGAACAGCCTACAATATAAAGAGAGAGTAAAGATATGACATGATTCTCATATCAGCCATAAGCAGTTTGAGCCAGGTCAAAGAGTATGGTTGTTTGATGCCAGGCTTAGATTGTTTCCAGGGAAGTTACAGAGTAAGTGGAAAGGACCATACCTGGTCCGAAAGGTGCATGACAATGGCAGTATTGACATATCTGAGATGTCATCTGAGTCCACGTTTCGTGTTAACGGTCAATGCCTCAAACCATATCTAGATCATGAGCCGCTGACGTTGACGTCACCTCGATTCATTTTGCATGAGATGTGGTCTTTGACTCACATCATTTGCATCTCATGCCTGATTATCACTATCTTCTGCCTTGTATAGATCCAGATGTCCATATCGTCTCATTCTTTAGTCTAACACCCCATCTACATCTTGTGATTATGCTGTACCTAGGGTGTACTTTATTCTAAGTATAGGGTGGTGTCAGATTTTTTATTGTTCTTTTGATTCTTCTTACCACTTTTTTGCTGCCTATATGTAGGGATATCTTACCCTAAGTATAGGGGAGGTAGACCATGTACATTCTTTCACTCAGTTTTCCCTTTGCGTACAACTGATGTCACGCCTGAGCACTCGGGTATAAGGTACTAAATAGGTCATTGTGACCCAAGCGATCAAGCGCGGACAATCAAGAAAAATAGACCACTAATATAGAGAAAATCAATCAAAAACGCGGAAGCGGTCTCGCTATTGGATTAACCTGGTATAGCGACCAGGGTCGAACTCAAGGAGCACAGATTGGCCTTTCGGCCTACGAAGTAGTAAAAAGGAATAAAATAAAAGAACAAAATATTTTTAGTGGTTTTTAATTTATTTTATATATTTTTTTTGGATTTTTAATGTGTACAGAAAATAAGAAAAGTAAACAAACACACACTTCAACAAATGATTAAAGGCACTAAAATCAACTAAAAATTCAAACAAAAATATTTTTATGTGTTTTATAATTTTTAGTGTTTTTGGTGAATTTTTGAGAATTTTCTGATGTTTATTTAATTTTCTAAAAATCAAACAGTAGCTGAAACCAAAGGTACTGTCCAGCCGAGCTAAAAAGGCCTAGATAAAATATCTAAAGCCCCCAAATTAGCCGAGAGGTAATTTTCCTGTAAAGAGAACAAAACAAGGAAACTTTAGGCACCTATTTTATTATTTTTGGATTTTTGGTTTAATTACAGAATTTTTATAAGTTTTCAGGTGTTTTTCAATTTTTAGGTGTTTTAGATAATGAAAAATAGCCAAAATTGGCAAGAAAATCAAGCACAAAAAAGGGGACAGTGGACAATTTTTTTTGTAATTTTTAGGCACTATTTAATATTTTTTTGTGATTTTTAAAGTTAGACAGTAGCAAAATTAAAGGTTTTTGAATTTTTAAAAATATCAAATGAAAACAAAAATGTCCTAAAAAATCCACGAAAATTTTACACCATGGCAGGAGCCATGTGTCCAATTTTCGTTGGATTTGGAGGTAATTTGCTATTTTATTCAAAAATAAAGAGAGGGCAAAGTGCACAGGGACCAAAGTGCAAATACCCAAGAGTCTGGGGGGTCTGGTGCAATTTACCCAACAAAACACGCGCCACCCGCGTGCCTGGGGCACTCAGGGACCCAAATGCAATGAAAATAAATCCCGAGGACTTATTGGTAACAGGTACCAAAAGTCCAAGGGCTTATCTGTAAAATACCCACAAATATCATGCACATGCTCAAATAAACCACGCACAGGGGTATAAGTGCAAATAAGTAAAAACTTTCATTTAACTAATAACAACCAGAACTACAAGGGTACGGAATGCAAAACACCCAGAAAATCACGTGTCGAAGCACGTGTCCACAACTGGCAGGGGTATAAACGCAATTCACATAAAAGATAAGGTCCACAGTGCAATTTTCACAAAAACAAAAGAACTACACTACGTATTTACAGGACTAAAACTAAATGCAGAAAAGAAAAGGAGGCCTAAGGACAATTTACCCATTTATTAACGTCGATGGCTGGATGTGTGACGTGTGGCGGATCTGACGACTGAGGACGACGACGCCTTTGACCTTGAAAACGTTGGCCTGATCGAACGCCTGAGGGTGCTCCACGTGGAGATCGGACGACTCTGGTGCTCTGGAGTCTAAACCCTCGAGTAACCAACGGTTGAGATCGATCCTCCGAAGATCTGGTGGTGGCTGCAGCTCCAGGGATGAACGGCTCAGATGACACCTGGAGCGGGAGGACTGATCGAACGGAGGAGGAGGATCCTCGAAGAACAGATGACCGGCGAAGTTCCCGGCCCGGTGGCTTCGCTCCGGGGATCCTCTGCTGCGCCTGAAGGTCGGAGAAGCTCCGCAAGGGTGTCCCGCAGCTGGTGGTGGGCTCCGATGATCCAGCCGAGCTCTAAGGAGCTCGGGCAAGGTCGGCGGAGCTGGGCCTCCTGGCTGAATGATGAAGGACCTCAGATGGCCTTCGTTCGACCTGCAAAGCAATCCAGAAGACTCGCGGGTCAAGGGCAAACTGCCTCGACCCGGTTAGGAGGAGCGATGGTGGTCTGTGGGTCGATATGGCGAGCTCCGACGAAGGGGGTAGACGGAGGAGCTCGGCTCCCAGCTCCTGTGCGAGCTGGGTTGGATGAAGGGGTGAAGAAGGTGCGCTGGAAGATGGCGAGGGCTATGGCGATGCCCGATGATCGAATGGTGGTCGGAAGCGATGGGAATCGACGATGGACGGCGGCGGAGCGATTTGGGGGTAAATGAAAATCAGCGAAAAAGAAAGGCCTACAAGGTTACCTGGGTGGACGAGGAGACTGGGGAGGAGCTAAGGAAGCTCCTGGTCTTCGCCTCGAGGAGCGTCTCCCTCCGAGGCTCGGTGCTCACGCTGGTGGCGGAGCAATCGGCGGCTGTGCTCGCCGGATCAGTGGACACGCCTCCACTCCTCGCTTCAACGGCGCCGTACGCAAGCTGTCACTCTCACGAGTGCGCTGGAGCTCACAGGAGGTGGATTCGAATGACCAAAGATAGGGAATTAGGGTGGCGGAGCAACGACTATATATGTCTAGGGGTCCGGCTAAGAAAGGTTCGGGCAAGCTTGTCGGAGCGCGGACCCCAAGACGGGCACCCCGGCGAAGGAGTCGGATGTGACGCGAGCGAAACGGACCCGGGGTTTAGGGAGATGGTGATCGGGTATGGATGGGAATATTTCGAGAACTCGGGTACCTGCTAAGGATCCGTGTGGAGTGGTCCGGGGGGGGGGGGGTAGTTGACCGGGCGGTCAACATCCCCAGGGCCAACAGGAATCGGCCACGTGGCTAGATCTTAGGAGTGAAATTTAGGGTAGCTAGGGGCCGATTTAGCAAAAACTCAAAACATGAAATATTTTTATTTAATTTTTTCTATTTTTTTAGTGATTTTTAATTAATTTTTAGAAATAAAAATAAGGTACTTACATTATATGTAATATATAGGTATATGTACACTATATAGGATTTTTAATTTTTGATTTTTTTAATTGTTATTTTTATACACTTTTATTCCCATTTTATATTTTATTTATTTTCATTATAAAATAAGGAATAAAAAGATATTTTTGTTTTATTTTTATTATTTATATACATAGGTAAAATCAATACATATATACATTTATATACATGGTTTATTTACAATATATTTTTGTATTTTTAATTTTGTTATTTTTTATTGTGTTTTTGTTTTAATTGTTTTTATTTTATTTATTTACATTATAACACATAGAATATTTACAAAAATTTTGGAAATTAATTTTATTTATTTACAAGGTTAAATAAATATAAAAGAGTGGTTCATGTACATGATGAAAGTGGTGTTTTTGTTCTTTTTGATTTTTATCTTTTTCTTTTGTTTTTATACTTATAAATATAGACACATATTTACAAGCCTATTTTTGGTGAGGAAAATATTTTTATTTTATTTACATAAATATTTACACACATGAGCCCCTATCTCCCTCTACTTTGGCTTTTATGCGGTCAGGTCCATGCTGAGCCCTCCCTTGGGTTAGGTTGCTCAATATTTATTCTAAATATTTCCCTCTTTTTCTTTTTAATCTTTATTCTTTTATTTTTGCACAAAAACATGCTAATTATAGGTTTTTACACAATGCATGCTTTGGTAATTATTTCTATTTACACATATCTACATGTATTTGCAAAGGTTTTTGTAGCTAAAATATAAGAATAAAGAGTGATGAATGGGTATTCATCACCCCCCTATACTTAACTTTGCTAGTCCCTTAGCAAATACTTATTTGAAAAAGAAGTGAAAAAGAAAGAAAGAAAAAGAAAAAGAGGATGTGCATGGATCAAGGTTGATTATTAAACTTGCCTTCATTAAATTGGGGTATGGAGCTCGATCAGATCTTTGGATTATTAATTTGTCGGAACCTTATTTGGATTTAAGTTTAAAACTCAACAGCCTCTAAGTTCCACTAATCTATAATCAAGACTCCTCAATGCTCCAGATCAGAACAAGTCATCAATCACAAACTCTAAAGACCATGAATCTTTTCTTGTCCTGTGAATGTGAGGTCTAAGCTCTCCACCTCAAAAATGGCAACTTGACAACCCTCCCTAACAAGGTAACTCTATGACCTCAATCTGGCCACTCTTTCCTCGAGGAGCGGGGTATTCCCTTCTAAGTTCAAGTTCAACCGGCTCAAGAAGAGGAGGAAGAAGAGAATGGGTCAAGGCCAGTGTAGCCAAGTACCCTTGGGAGCTTGACCAGTGTAGCCAAGTCTCCCTGCTGCAAGCTACATCAGGTGGATCATGAAACCATGCTTTGCTTATTGCACTCTATATACATACTCCGGTGGGATTATCATTTTCTATCAGACCCACCACTTTTTTGGAGTTATTTTCTTTTTGCACACTTTTTTTTTCAAGTGCATCTATACAACATGTACATGTGCAGCATATATACAAGGAGTTTTTCCTCTTGAGCCAGGAGACTATCCCTCTTTTGAAGCTTTATTGCGACCCACAACTCCCGTCGTTAGATCTCATGGCAACCAGACCAAGTTGAGACGCACTTCCTTCACTAAAAGAAGAAGAGAGGTTCCGCCTAGAAGTACTACCCTCATATGCTACCCCAAGTCAAGGAAGATTGCCTCCTCGCCACCTCATCCGTAGAGAGCTCGGTGCATAGTGCTGGTGTCCAAGTAAAGCCATTGTCTATATGAGTCATGTGTTGTTGTTAAGTTCTCTACTTAGGCTCATTGAGATGACATGTGATCATAGCCTAGTGGACTCAAAGAATTAAGTCACCATGGACCTGAAAAGCCTTAAACCTAAGCCCTATAAGGTTCCTCTTAGAAGTTAGGTGGATTAAGATCTTAATCAAGCTCCATTTCTCAATTTGATTCCGGGCTAGTTTAAATGTCAACTATCATCCAGAAAAACTATATACATATGTACAAAAGATGCTTATTTACACAAATTTTTACAAACATGCAAAATTTTTGAAAAATGTTTTGAGATCATGAATGGATGATGCATGAAGTGCAAGTTTTGCAAAAAGATATTTACACACATTTACACAAGATTTTTGCAAACTTTTGATTTTCAAAACATTTTGGAAAAATTTTGTACTATATACATAATTTTGATAAGAAAATATTTACATCAACTTTACACAAAAGATTTTTGAAATCATTTTTACAAAAATAATTTGTACACTAGCTATTTATGTGCAAATAAAAGAATGTTTATTTACATGAAATTTTTTTTTAATTTTTGTGATTTTTAGCCATTTTATTTATTAACACACTCACACAAAGTACGAGTTATGGCTAAGGTATATATGAAATATATACACACCCCCCTATACTTAGCTCGAACGATGTCCTCAGAGTCAAGAGCGATGAATAAGACATAACTCGTGCTGGGTATAGGGAAGTGAAAAGAAGGGCTATATACAAAGAAGAGTGAATGGAATAGAAAAGTCAAGAGGGTCTCGGGTCTCCCCCCTATACTTAGGATTAAATAATCCTAAGTATAGCAGGTTGTACACTAAGGGAAAAACCGAGTGAAGAATGTACAGGGTCTACCCCTCCTATACTTAGGGTGAAATATCCCTAAGTATAGGCAGCAAAATAGGGGTAGGCAGAAACAAAAGAAATACCCAAAAGGTCGCACATCCCCCCTATACTTAGGGTAAAGTATACCCTAAGTATAGCATAATCACAGGATGAAGAAAGGGATGTGGGACTAAAGAATGTAGTGATATGGACATCTGGATCTATACAAGGCGGAAGATTAGTGAAACTCAGGCGTGAGATGCATTAGATGTGAGTCAAAGACCACATCTCACGCAAAATGAATAGGGGCAAGATCAGCGACCCGCGGCTCATGATCTAGAAATGGTTTGAGCCGCCGGCCGTTCACTCGAAAGGTACTCTCAGAAGACAACTCAGATATATCAATGCTACCGTTGTCGTGTACCTTTCTGACCAAGTAAGGTCCCTTCCATTTGCTCTGTAGCTTCCCTGGAAACAAACGAAGCCTCGCATCAAACAGCCATACTCTCTGTCCAATCTCAAAATGCTTGTGGCTGATATGAGAATCATGCCACTCCTTCACTCTCTCCTTATACTGTAGGCTGTTTGAGAAAGCTGTATCTCTAAGCTCCTCCAGGGCGGCTAACTCTGCCCTCCTCTGGTCTCCCATACCATCTGGATCCATAAGAATATCTGTAACTGTCCAAAGTGACTTGTGCCTCAGCTCAACAGGTAAATGGCACGGCTTGCCATATACGAGGCGAAAGGGAGATGTGCCCAATGGAGTCTTGAAAGACGTCCTATATGCCCACAAGACCGAGTCCAAAAGCTGTGACCAATCCTTTCGGTCAGGGCGGACGACTTTCTGCAGTATAGTCTTGATCTCCCTGTTCGACACCTCGGCTAGACCATTCGTCTATGGATGATAAGGTGTAGCAACACGATGGTCTATACCGAACTCGCTAGCAAGGGCCTTCACCTGGTCGTTGATGAAATGAGATCCCCCATCAGAAATCAGAACTCGTGGAGCCCCGAACCACGTGATGATGTGCTTCCTTAAAAATCTGCAAACTGTCCTCGCATCAGCGGCTCGGGCGGGGATAGCCTCAACCCAACGACTAACATAATCCACGGCCAACAGAATGTACTCAAATCCCTGACTCTTAGGGAATGGACCCATGAAATCGATGCCCCATGCGTCAAAAACCTCACAGAAGTGAATGGGCTGCATCGGCATCATATCACGCTGTCCACAAGTGCCCATCCTCTGACAGTCAGTACACCTCTTCACGAACTCATCTGAGTCCTTGAAGAGGGTAGGCCACCACAAGCCGGATTGGAGCACTTTCTGTGCCGTTCTCCTCCCAGAATGATGTCCTCCTGCCTCAAGCTTGTGGCACTAAGTGAGGACGCTATGGTGTTCCTCCTGAGGAATACACCGACGCCAGACGCTATCCCCTCCTTTGTGGTAAAGGATGGGATCCTCCCAGTGATAGGACTTGGCCTTCGCAAGGAAGGTCTCAAGCCTCTGCCTGGGCCAATCTCGTGGGACTTTCCCAGCAACGAGAAAGTTCACAATATCGGCATACCATGGGAGTGAGGCGATAGCAAGGATCGCCTCATCTGGGAAGGAATCTCGAATGGGGTCAATCTGCTCAGACTCCTCAGGCTGCTCTAAACGGGAGAGATGATCCGCCACCACATTCTTGACTCCAGGCTTATCCTTGATCTCAATGTCGAACTCCTGGAGTAGAAGGATCCATCTAGTAAGTCTGGCCTTGGCATCCTTCTTTTCCATGAGGTACTTGATGGCGGTGTGATCTGTGTACAAAGTCACTATAGATCCAATGATATAAGATCGAAACTTATCTAGGCCGAACACTACGGCTAGCATCTCCTTCTTTGTAACCGTGTAATTCCGCTGGGCGGAATCCAATGTGCGGCTAGCGTAGTGAATGGAAAATGGAACTCCATCCCTCCTCTGTCCCAGCACTGCCCCTACGGCAAAATCGGAGGCATCCGTCATGATCTCGAATGGGAGAGACCAATCAGGCGGCTGGAGGATAGGAGCCTCAATCACACACTGCTGGAGAGTCGCAAAGGACGAAAGACACTTGTCATCGACAAGGAACTCGGTGTCTTTCGTCAAGAGGTCAGTCAACGGCCGGGCAATCCTGCTGAAATCCTGAATAAATCTCCTATAAAATCCAACGTGCCCCAGGAATGACCGTAGCTGCCTCAAATTGGACGGCGGTGCGAGTTTTCTAATGACATCAACATTGGCCGGATCCACCTCCATGCCCCTGTTGGAGATGATGTGGCCAAGCACCGTCCCTTGAGTCACCATGAAGTGACTCTTCTCCCAAGATAGAACCAAATGGTACTCAATACATCGCTGGAGTACTCGGTCTAAGCAGTCAAGACAGGAGTCGAATCCGTCGCCGTAGACCGAGAAATCGTCCATGAAGACCTCCAAACACTCCCCTACCATGTCCGAAAAGATCGACAGCATGCACCTCTGAAAAGTCGCAGGGGCGTTGCATAGCGCAAATGGCATGCGTCGAAAGGCATATGTACCAAAGGGACAGGTAAAGGTGGTCTTCTCCTGATCCTCAGGAGCGATGGCCACCTGGTTGTAGCCCGAGTACCCATCCAGGAAGCAATAATGGCTCTTCCCTGCCAGTCTCTCAATGATCTGATCAATAAAAGGCAGGGGGAAATGGTCCTTCTTGGTGGCCTGGTTGAGTCTCCTGTAGTCAACACAGACCCTCCAAGAGGTGGGTACTCGTGTAGCAATCTCCTCTCCCGACTCACTGATCACAGTCGTGATGCCCATCTTCTTGGGCACCACATGCAAGGGGCTGACCCACTTGGAGTCGGAAATGGGATAAATAAAATCTGCACTCCACCATTTTGATATTTCCTTCATCACGACCTCTCTCAGGTTGGGGTTCAGTCGCCGCTGGAACTCACACTACGGCTTCGCCCCCTCCTCGAGATAGATATGGTGGGAGCACACTGATGGACTAATCCCATGGAGATCTGCTACGCTCCATCCGATTGCCTTGCGGTTCTTTTCAAGAACCCCCATCAAATGGGATTCCTGCTCTCCAGTCAGATCGGCGGAGATGATGACTGGGTACATCTCAGGTTCGCCCGCAAGGAATCGATACTTCAGCGAAGTAGGGAGCGGCTTCAGCTCTGGACAGCTGGGTGCTGGAAAATCTGGTCTCGGAAGAAGATGTGTCAATGCTGCTAAGTCTGCCAAATCTGCCTGGGAGAAAGAAAGCGAACTCCCGCAAACTGAGTCTGGAGAAGGCTGCTCAATTGTACTGTCTCTGATCTGCTCTGCATCTACCTCCTCCTCATCTGTCAGCTCAGGTGGACTCAGGTCTGGCATCTGATCATCGCAATCTGCCCAATCAGACTCTGAATCCGAGGGATCTGCATCAAACGTGGTGGCATCAGTACCACCGTCACTGAAAACCGTGTCGCGGTCAAGAACCGGCTCTGTTGCCTCTGTGGTATCCTGGACCAGGGCTGTGCTCTCCAGACTCTCCTCTGCTGTCATCTCTGCATCAGTGGTGTCTGGAAATGAGAGGATGGCCTGTGCTGAAGGGTCTGCCCATGCTGCCTCGTCATCTGTGATCACAAAATCACAGTCCTGGTGGATGTCTGGCTCGGTGTCTGTCAGCTGCTCTGAATCTGTGCTGGCCTCTGAGCGTGCTCTCTCTCTGGCTCTGTAGTCCTCGACCGTCTCTATTTGTATACTCTCGCCCTCGACGCGAAAGTATACCTTTCCGCTATCATGATCAGTCACCGCCTTGGTTGTGGCCAAGAACGGACGACCAAGGATGATGGGGGTATCGGCCACTGAATCAGGGATCTCCATGTCCAACACTATGAAGTCCACGGGGAATTTCAGGCCCTGAATCGTGACGATAACGTCTCGCAACAACCCCTTCGGCCTCTTGACAGATCGATCAGCAAACTGAAGGACTGTCCTGCTCTGTCTAAGAGTGCCCAACTCGAAGCGATCGAGAAGGGATGCCGGAAGGAGGTTGATAGATGATCCGCTATCCAATAGAGTCCGGTCGAACCTCTGCTCACTAATCTGGCATCTGACATACGGGGCCCCTGAATCTGGCCTCTTGGCCGGTAGACGGTTCTGGATCGCGAAACACGTGGCTTTCGTCAGCACATGAATCTCTGAAGTGTGGTTCCTCCTCCTCCTCCTGACTGTGGTCCTGTCTCTCAAAGATTGCTGAAGAAGGGGGATGTGCTGCAAAGCCTCCTGAAGGGTCAGCTGTATGTGAAATCTGTCGATCATGCTCTGGCTGAACTCCTCCTGCTCTCTCTTTTTTGGGTCTTTTTCTTTTTTCTTCCCCTTCCCCATCTGAAGGGCTCTAGGGAAGGGGATCACAGGGTCCTTCTCAGATGAAGGACTAAGAAAAGGCCTAGACGGCTCGACGGCCGGATCCGCACATACATCAATCACCACAGTGGGACCAGAAGAAACTAAACCTTTTCCTTTATTCATAACAGTGTTCTGAGATACATCAGCATGAGGACAAACAACATCTCTATCAAAACGAACACCGGTGGCCTCAGTACCACCATGGGCTGGCTCTGCTGCTGGACGTCTCGCGGCCTCAGTACCGCGGGCTGGCTCGGCTCCTCTGGTGACATCAGCACCACCTCCTCGAACTGATGAAGCGGCGGCCTCAGTAGCGCCGGTGGAATCAGCATCCTTGGTGGCGTCAGTACCACCATCATCAACGTGTGCGGCCTCAGTACCGCTCTCCTCCTCCTCCTCATTTGGCGCCCTGGGTGGATCCTCGAGTCGTCGCTCAGATGAGGCGCCGCCTGCTGGTGCTCTACCGCTCCTAAGTGTAACAAAATCAGCATCAAACAGATCTGAAGACATATCATCAAATGGATCACTAGGAGTGGCATGCTCAGTGTGAACTACCTGCTTAGATTTCCTCTTCAGGTTGTTCGGATTTGGCTCTATCTGTGCAGGAATGGCGGCCTTCCCTCTCACAAGGTCCCGCATCTCCTGGCGGAACTCGTCCATCTCCCGTCTGAAGGTAGCCTGCTGGTCCGTAAGGAGGCGGGCTATGTCATCCAAGGCGGGGCTCTCATGGGAGCCCGACGGGTAGCCTCTCTGGTGGTGAGGCTGCTGGAACTGCTGCTGGTGCTGCTGAGAGGGGTAGGAGGAAGGATGCTACTGCTGGTGAGCCTGCTGCTCACGTCTCCAAGACTGTCCCTGCTGCTGATAGGGACGGGGAACGAAGGACGACTGCTGGTGTGACTGGTAGGCTGGGGGCTGCTGCTGCGGCTGGTGATCTCTCTGCTGGCCATACTGCCCTCCCTGACCGGATGACTGCTGCTGAGGCTGGGTACCTCCATTCCCCCACCTGAATCCGGGATGGTCTCGTCGGATCCCAGGCTGGGGGCGGTCATACCAAATCCCGTTGACATCCATCAACGGCTCTGCATCGTATGGGGCTGGCGGGAGTACTGCCAGAGGCTGATCCGGCTGGTATACCACCATCTGCAAGTCTGGAGATGGTGGGGACTAGTAGGTGGGCTGCTGCTGCTGGTACGGCTCCGCCTGTACAAGATGAACCTGTCTAGGCTGCTGAAAGGTGCTGGAGCGCTGGGACGAGCTGCTGCTGCCGCCGGTGTCGCCTTGCGACTGAAGACGGGGCTGTGAAGCCGTCTGTGCCTCCTGGAGACACATGAGTTGGGTCTTCATGTCGCTCAGAGTCTGTGCCATCTGTTCCATCTGCGTGATGCTCTGGCACTGCTTCTTCTCGATCAGCTCCATGCGGTCCAACTTCTCGCTGATGATACCCATGTCCGCAGCGGACGACTCTGCCTGTGCTGCTGCAACTGCGGATGAACTAGATGGACCGGCATCGACCCGTGCTATCCGCTAGTACTGCACGGGTCCTGGCTGCTGCTGGGGTCTCCCCTGTGTGTACAACCGGGTCTGGGGCATCACCATGTAATTCTCGGCCATCTCCTCGTAAATGGCCCAGACCTGATTGTGGTCCTTGGCGAAATAGGACCCGCCGCAAGAAGCATTCACCAGGCCCTAGAGCTCTGGTGTCAACCCGCTGAAGAAGCTCTGAACAAGGTTCGGCTTCGAGATGTCGTGGTGCGGGCATCTGTTTGTGAGCTCTCAGAACCTCTCCCATGACTCGTGGAATTGCTCGTTGGGGAGCATGGAGAAGTTGCTAATCAGGGCCCTCGCTGCATTCGTCCGCCCGAGTGGATAGTACTTGTTCAAGTACTCGATGCGGAGCTGCTCCTAGGTGTAAACAAACTTCCCCAAATGCTTCAGCCAGGTGGCTGCTCTGTCAGCTAAGGAGAAGGGGAAGGCGATCATCCTGATTGTGTCCTGGTCCACCTGACGGTCGTGGACAGTGCTGCATATCATCAAGAACTCCTGGAGGTGGAGATGGGGCTCCTCTGTCGCGAGTCCGTGGAAGCGGGGGAGTAGCTGCAAAGTGTTCGGGGGGAACTTGAAGTCCCCCACGATCGCTGGAAGTACTTCCCAGTGGTGCGTCAGCGTCGATCCGGGGTTGTGTAACTCCCGCATCGGTCTCGGTGGTCCTCCGGCCGCGGCTGCGGCGGCTGCCGCTGCTGCGGCGGCTGCTGCATCTGCATCATCTGGGATCCTCGGTCCCTCTCTCCTCTGCTCTCGCTCTGCTCTCATCTGCTCCATCTCTCTCCTCATGTCGATCATGAATGCTCTCTGATCCCTCAGCTGCTGTTGGACGGTCTCTAACGAGGCGATCAGGGTGGAGTTGATCGCTCCCTGAGCCAATACGAAGTGCTTAGGCTGACGGGAGCGATCCTCAGAACTGTCGGCCATGACATCTGCTGCAAAATCAAATGAGCCCAACTCAGGTGCTGTCAAATCTATCAATCTCTCCTCGGGCTCCTGTCGCTCAGGTCCGAAAGAAAGGGGGTCGAGGGGGAACAGGGCGGAGTCGTACTCGGGCTCGGAGAGCTGGTCTCGGCTCTCGCGGGCCAACCTAGATGATTGGGTAGATGTGCCCGAAAGCGGTGCAGCCAGAGGCTGCCTAAGAGAGCGTCTACCCATCATCTTGATCTAGCGAGTAGTGCGGATGAGATCTGGAGAAACTATGATCAGAATGCAAACCCCCGGTTCACCAACGCAACGCGAGCTGAAGACCGTGAAAGTTCGGTCAAATTATCTTGTCAATTTTTATTAGGTGAACACACAAGATATCAGAGCGCTTACGTGACCTGTTAGGATACCCGATGCTACCCCAACCGACTGGCCCGCACGGAAGAGTCGGTAATCGGTCGGGAATATCACCGGAGGGCTCTACCTAGGGTGCGGGTCACTCTTTCGCGCATCCAAACCAAACAATGAGGGGGTTGCTCTCCCCAAGACAAATTTTTATGGTGAGTGTCTTTTAGGGTCGATAGTCTTATCCATTCCCAATTTTATGATTTTTCTTTTTAATATTTTTCAAATAGAAAACAAACGCCTAACGAATTTTTCGGTTCTCCTGGTTATTTAATCCAAAACAGGGGGAGAAGACGAAAAAGCCGATGCGCGATGAAATCAATGATGCATGCTGAGTCAGAAATGCGTACCTTGTCTCCAACACTCTACATGCAAGTGATCCGCGCAGAATTTAAAGACAGGAAATAAACTACCTAGATGATGCAGCGGGAAAAACCGAGTCCTAGATGAGCAATTTCTACACGTAGAACCGTCTAATCGGTCACTGACCTCCAAGCCAAAGGGTCCGGTCTTGGCCCACCCCTCCTCTGCCCGACAAATCGGGGGTAGGAGAAAGCACTTTACAGGGTGAGCTGCGGCACGTAGGCTACGAAGAAGATGAGTCGATTATTTTTATTAA
Source organism: Ottelia alismoides (assembly GCA_037367405.1). Lineage (NCBI taxonomy): Eukaryota > Viridiplantae > Streptophyta > Magnoliopsida > Alismatales > Hydrocharitaceae > Ottelia > Ottelia alismoides. The sequence goes on from JAZKJV010007113.1 coordinate 169,416, forward strand.
TTGATTATTAGTAGGTCCAATTAAGCGTACTATAGGAGAAAGCAGATAATTAGGTGTGGAGACCCTACTAATTACGGCACAAGCAAGATAAAATCCTAAGTCTAGGGGCTCGATGAAAAACCGCGTAAACACCGGAAAAGGCAGCTAAAAAGAAAAGAAAACAAAACCGCGCAAAAAGCCGCGAAAAAGCTCTAAGGGTCCCCCGAGCAAACCGGTGCTCGGCGAAACAGACCCGCTAAGTCCAATCACAGTCCAAAGTGTCCAGTCTGAGTCCCTGTATTATTACAATAATAATCAAAAGTCTAATCTAAACCTCACCCACTCAACTCTCTCTCGCTCTCTCCTGCGCCTCCGTAAAGAAAGGAGCTGTCTCCGAGTCTCGCGGTTGCGTCGGCTTCTCAAGATCGGCCGCCTCGGTCCTCGGTCCCTCGCAAGAAAGAAAAGAGTGGTCAGACCAAAATAATCAAATAAAAATAAAAGAAAAAGAAATGAAACTGAAAATGGGGATATATATGCAAAAATGTAAAATAAAATAAACACTCAAAATAAAAAAAGAACAAAAATAAAGAAAAAGAAAATAAAACAAAATAAAACAAAAATAAAATGTAATCAAAAGCCTCGAAAAAGCCACGAGCTCTGAGAGAGCCGCGAAAAGCCGCGAAAACAAAAATAAAGCCAAAACAAAAACTACTAAGCTGTGCTCCCCGGCAACGACGCCATTCTGATGTCACGCCTGAGCACTCGGATATAAGGTACTAAATAGGTCGTTGTGACCCAAGCGATCAAGCGCGGACAATCAAGAAAAATAGAGCATTAATATAGAGAAAATCAATCAAAAACGCGGAAGCGGTCTCGCTATTGGATTAACCTGGTATAGCGACCAGGGTCGAACTCAAGGAGCACGGATTGGCCTTTCGGCCTACGAAGTAGTAAAAAGGAATAAAATAAAAGAACAAAATATTTTTAGTGGTTTTTAATTTATTTTATATTTTTTTTGGATTTTTAATGTGTAAAGAAAATAAGAAAAGTAGACAAACACACACTTCAACAAATGATTAAAGGCACTAAAAATCAACCAAAAATTCAAACAAAAATATTTTTATGTGTTTTATAATTTTTAGTGTTTTTGGTGAATTTTTGAGAATTTTCGGATGTTTATTTAATTTTCTAAAAATCAAACAGTAGCTGAAATCAAAGGTACTGTCCAGCCGAGCTAAAGAGGCCTAGATAAAATATCTAAAGCCCCCAAATTAGCCGGGAGGTAATTTTCCTGTAAAGAGAACAAAACAAGGAAAATTTAGGCACCTATTTTATTATTTTTGGATTTTTGGTTTAATTATTAGAATTTTTATAAGTTTTTAGGTGTTTTTCAATTTTTAGGTGTTTTAGATAATGAAAAATAGCCAAAATTGGCTAGAAAATCAAGCACAACAAAGGGGACAGTGGAAATTTTTTTTATAATTTTTAGACACTATTTAATATTTTTTGTGATTTTTAAAGTTAGACAGTAGCAAAATTAATTTTTTTGAATTTTTAAAAATATCAAATGAAAACAAAAATGTCCTCAAAAATCCACGAAAATTTTACACCATGGCAGGAGCCATGTGTCCAATTTTCGTTGGATTTGGAGGTAATTTGCTATTTTATTCAAAAATAAAGAGAGGGCACAGTGCATAGGGACCAAAGTGCAAATACCCAAGAGTCTGGGGGGTCTGGTGCAATTTACCCAGCAAAACACGCGCCACGCGCGTGCCTGGGGCACTCAGGGACCCAAATGCAATGAAAATAAGTCCCGAGGACTTATTGGTAACAGGTACCAAAAGTCCAAGGGCTTATCTGTAAAATACCCACAAATATCACGCACATGCTCAAATAAACTACGCACAGGGCTATAAGTGCAAATAAGTAAAAACTTTCATTTAACTAATAACAACCAGAACTACAAGGGTATGGAATGCAAAACACCCAGGAAATCATGTGTCGAAGCACGTGCCCACAACTGGCAGGGGTATAAATGCAATTCACATAAAAGATAAGGTCCACAGTGCATTTTCACAAAAATAAAAGAATTACACTACGTATTTACAGGACTAAAACGAAATGCAGAAAAGAAAAGGGGGCCTAAGGACAATTTACCCCTTTTATTAACGTCGATGGCCGGATGTGTGACGCGTGGCGGATCTGACGACTGAGGACGACGACGCCTTTGACCTTGAAAACGTTGGCCTGATCTAACGCCTGAGGGTGCTCCACGTGGAGATCGGACGGCTCTGGTGCTCTGGAGTCTAAACCCTCGAGTAACCAACGGTTGAGATCGATCCTCCGAAGATCTGGCGGTGGCTGCAGCTCCAGGGATGAACGGTTCAGATGACACCTGGAGCGGGAGGACTGATCGAACGGAGGAGGAGGATCCTCGAAGAACAGATGACCGGCGAAGTTCGCCGGCCCGGTGGCTTCGCTCCAGGGATCCTCTGTTGCGCCTGAAGGTCGGAGAAGCTCCGCAAGGGTGTCCCGCAGCTGGTGGTGGGCTCCGATGATCCAGCCGAGCTCTGAGGAGCTCAGGCAAGGTCGGCGGAGCTGGGCCTCCTGGCTGAATGACGAAGGACCTCAGATGGCCTTCGTTCGACCTGCAAAGCAATCCAGAAGACTCGCGGGTCGAGGGAAAACTGCCTCGACCCGGTTAGGCGGAGCGACGGTGGTCTGTGGGTCGATATGGCGAGCTCCAGCGAAGGGGGTAGACGGAGGAGCTCGGCTCCCAGCTCTTGTGTGAGCTGGGTTGGATGGAGGGGTGAAGAAGGTGCGCTGGAAGATGGCGAGGGCTATGGCGATGCCCGATGATCGAATGGTGGTCGGAAGCGATGGGAATCGACGATGGACGGCGGCAGAGCGATTTGGGGGTAAATGAAAATCAGCGAAAAAGAAAGGCCTACAAGGTTACCTGGGTGGACGAGGAGACTGGGGAGGAGCTAAGGAAGCTCCTGGTCTTCGCCTCGAGGAGCGTCTCCCTCCGAGGCTCGGTGCTCACGCTGGTAGCGGAGCAATCGGCGGCTGTGCTCGCCGGATCAGTGGACACGCCTCCACTCCTCGCTTCGACGGCGCCGGACGCAAGCTGTCACTCTCACGAGTGCGCTGGAGCTCACAGGAGGTGGATTCGAATGACCAAAGATCGGGAATTATGGTGGCGGAGCAACGACTATATATGGCTAGGGGTCCGGCTAAGAAAGGTTCGGGCAAGCTTGTCGGAGCGCGGACCCCAAGACGGGCACCCCGGCGAAGGAGTCGGATGTGACGCGAGCGAAATGGACCCGGGGTTTAGGGAGATGGTGATCGGGTATGGATGGGAAAATTTCGAGAACTCGGGTACCCGCTAAGGATCCCTGTGGAGTGGTCCTGGGGGGGTAGTTGACCGGGCGGTCAACATCCCCAGGGCCAACAGGAATCGGCCACGTGGCTAGATCTTAGGAGTGAAATTTAGGGTAGCTAGGGGCCGATTTAGCAAAAACTCAAAACATGAAATATTTTTATTTTATTTTTTTTTCTATTTTTTAGTGATTTTTAATTAATTTTTAGAAATAAAAATAAGGTACTTACATTATATGTAATATATAGGTATATGTACACTATATAGGATTTTTAATTTTTGATTTTTTTAATTGTTATTTTTATACACTTTTATTCCCATTTTATATTTTATTTATTTTCATTATAAAATAAGGAATAAAAAGATATTTTTGTTTTATTTTTATTATTTATATACATAGGTAAAATCAATACATATATACATTTATATACATGGTATATTTACAATATATTTTTGTATTTTTAATTTTGTTATTTTTTATTGTGTTTTTGTTTTAATTGTTTTTATTTTATTTATTTACATTATAACACATAGAATATTTACAAAAATTTTGGAAATTAATTTTATTTATTTACAAGGTTAAATAAATATAAAAGAGTGGTTCATGTACATGATGAAAGTGGTGTTTTTGTTCTTTTTGATTTTTATCTTTTTCTTTTGGTTTTATACTTATAAATATAGACACATATTTACAAGCCTATTTTTGGTGAGGAAAATATTTTTATTTTATTTACATAAATATTTACACACATGAGCCCCTATCTCCCTCTACTTTGGCTTTTATGCGGTCAGGCCCATGCTGAGCCCTCCCTTGGGTTAGGTTGCTCAATATTTATTCTAAATATTTCCCTCTTTTTCTTTTTAATCTTTATTCTTTTATTTTTGCACAAAAACATGCTAATTATAGGTTTTTACACAATGCATGCTTTTGGTAATTATTTCTATTTACACATATCTACATGTATTTGCAAAGGTTTTTGGGTATTCATCAACAACCTACTATACTTAGGATTACTTGATCCTAAGTATAGGGGGATCACTGAGATCTACTTATTCTATTCTTCTATTCTTCGTTGTAGTATAACATTCCTTTTCATTTCCCTCTACTAGGCACGAGTTATGTCTTCTTCATCGCTCTTTGATCACTCTGAGGACATCGTTCGAGCTAAGTAGAGGGGGCATCGCATATATTACATATGTACTTTAGCCATAACTCGTACTTTGTGCGAGTATGTTAATAAATAAAATGGCTAAAATCCTTTATCTAAAAATCACAAAAAAAATTTCTTGACATAAAATTCTTTCTCGCACATAATAGCTATTTATAAAATTTATTTTTGTACAAATGTTTGTAAAAATGTTTTGCTTGTAAAAAATTCGTAAATATTTTTGTATCAAAATTATGTATATAGTACAAAATTTATGCAAAATGTTTGAAAAAATAAAAAGTTTGCAAAAACCCTTGTGTAAATATTAGTAACTAGTTTGCAAAACTTCTGCATTCATGCATGTATTCAAACATTTTCAAAAATTTTGCACATTTCCAAAAACTTTGCATAAAGAGATTTTTGTAAATATTCTTCTGAATCATAGTTGACATTTGAACTAGCCTAGACCTAAATTGGAAAATAGAGCTTGGTTACGAACTTAATCCACCTAATTCTAAAAGGAACCGTATAGGATTTAGGGTTAAGACTTTTTAGGTCCATTGCTGACTTAATTCTTTGAGTCCACTAGGCTATGATCACATGTCATCTTGATGATCCTAAGTAGAACACTTAACAACGCACACATGACTCTCACAGACAATGACTTTACTTGGACCAACACTTTACACTTAGCTCCATACGGATGAGGTGGTGAGAAGGCAGTTTCCTTGGCTTGGGGTAGCATATGAGGGTAGTACTTCTAGACAGAACCTCTCATCTTCCTTTAGGGAGGGAAGTGTGTCTCAACTTGGTCTGGCGATTTTGAGTTTGTGTTTGTGTACGTGGATTGGACTTGTTCTGATATGGATTATTGAGGAGTCTTGACCATAGATTGGTGGAACTTAGAGGCTTTTGAGTCTTAAACCTAGGTCCAAGTAAGGTTCCGGCAAACTAATAATCCAAAGGTCTGACTGAGCTCCATACTTCAATTTAATGAAGACAAGTTTAATAATCAACCTTGATTCTCTTCCTTTTTCTTTTCTTTTCTTTTTCACTTCTTCTTCAAATAAGGGTTTGCTAAGGGACTAACAAAGGTTAAGTATAGGGTGTGATGAATCTCTGATTCTCACTCTTTATTCTTTTATTTTATCTATTTATCTTGGAAAAGCATCATGTAAATAGGTGTAATTACAATAAGTTAGCATTCTGCATGATGTGTTAACAATGTATATTTAGCATGTATTTGTGCTTAAATAAAAGAATAAAGAAAAAGAAAAAGGAGGTATTTAGAATAAATACAGAGTGACCTGAACCCCAAGAGAATGTGAAGCCTTGACCTGATCGCCAAACAAAATAAGTAGAGAGAGATAGGGCCTACTCTATATTGTACATATTACTAATGTATGTAAATAACTATTCTGGATAAAAATAAAGATAAAATATTCTATCTACCTCCTTGTATATGGTCCTAAAAACAAAGCAAAAATAAAATAAAAATCTGAAAAATAAAATGAAAACAAGAATAAAATCCTACTTACTTGTACAAAATACATGTATAAATAGATAACATCCCCTATTTATTTCAAAATTGTACATCATTTCATAAAAATAAAATGAAAATTATTTTATACTCCAAAAACTATGTTGCAAATAAATAAAATACAAAATGGGGGGTATTTATGAAAAATAACAAAATAAAAATAATTGTACAAAATACATAGGTATATTATACCTATATATAATACATTATACTGTATAGAGATTACTTTATTTTCATAAAAAAATGAAAAATCACAAAAAATAGTTTGAAAAATAGTAAATATTTTTCATTTTATACACAATTTATTTTAAAGCCATTTATTATTTTTTATTTATTTTGTAAATATTTTGTAAAATCAAATTTTCTGATTGGTCCAGCTCAGACGTTGACCCCTGGTCAACATCTTCCCCCTTCCCGGGTCAGACCCGGATTGTGTTCGCCAGACCTGTTTCTCAATTTTCTCCAGCCCACCTCCGAGCTCTGTTTGCCTCGATGCTTGGACCCTATAAACCTCATACATCCGTCATCTACGTGGATCCCTTGGATGATCTGGATCATTCTTGGGTTTCGTGCTTTTTTGCCGATTATTCCAGACCCCCGAGCTTCGTATATAACATCTCTTCCGCCTCCCCTGAGCCCTAGCTCGTTCCTCGCCTGTTCTTACACCTTAGGCACCTTTGGCTGAGTGATAGCTACCGGAGGCTACCCTTGGAGCAGGGTTTGGTCGCGTGGATCACGCAGCTTGGCCGACGAGCGCCTCTGCATCGAGCCTCCCGGCCTTCCACAGTCTGGTCGAGGCCACAACCCTGCCGACTACCCTCGCCTGGAGCTCAGGAACTCGTTCCAACATTCAGGTACCCCTCATATCCCTTCCATTTTCCTTTTTGATTCATTCGCTCCGTTTCACACCGCCACACGTCCATTTTCTCTGACCAAACTGGTTGGAGCCTCGATAGCCACATCCAGTCGTTTTGATCGACTCACCCTCTCTCCCCTCATCTCGTACCGCATCCTGATCATCCTTAGGCTCGACCATCTGATTGAGATCGAGGCTTAGATCTCCCTCTACCCCCTTCACCGGAGATCGGATCCCATCCACTATCGCTTTTTTCCCTTCTTGCTTCAATAACCCGGACCGGAGCACATCCCCGAGTCCCAGCTTCCTATTGCAGGTACCCCTGCACAACATGACCCTTTGTCGGACCTCCAGCTTCATGGTGGAGCAGCTCCAGGTGGAGCTCCCTCGTCCCGGCCATCCGACCATCATCCAGCTGATCCACCTCCGGCATTCGACACGGAGAACCCCTCTATAGGTGCAGGACCATTCGGAGGCTCGATCAGCCCAAAATATGCACGCCCATCCTTGATCGAAGTTCACCTTTTACATGTTCATCCACCATCTCCCGCCATCGTTGGATGAGGAGCAAAGCACCGGTTTGGATATGAGATGCTCGTTGCTGCAGCTTTTGGACCGTTGATCTGGCACGCCCTGACACATTTGCGCCGCACGTCGCCGACATTCCCTGGAGCGTCAGATTTGACACCGCAGGCGATCTGCACCGCACGTTCCCGCATCATCCAGAGCTCGCTACATGCCACCCCACACCCTCCTCACGTGCCTCGGGATATTTTGCATCTTTTATCCTGCATTTTATTTGCTTTATTAGTTAGTCCAGTTAATAACTTTGTACACACAGATATTTTGCAGTTTGGACCTTGTGTTTTCAGTATTTGCATTCCAGTCCCTCTTTATGTCTAGCACGTGGCCTAACACATGACCTTGTGTGATATTTGCATGTTATGCCTTAAACTTCTGAGTTGTTACTGGTTGAAGGTTTTATTAATAGTATTTGCACTTATGCCCCTCTTAGCCTGTATCACGTGTGGTACGCGTGTTGATTTGGGATTTTTGCAATATTAGCCATGAGCTTTTAATGTATGTTATGATTTGGCCTGCAACTTTCATATAATTACGAACAAGTCCATGTGTACTGTGTGTGTTGTTTTTAATCAAATAATTACTAAATCAATTCCAAAAATTCCATAAAAAATTATAGTTAGCTTCTACTAACACATAATATTTTTGATACTTAATTTAGTTTTATTTGGTATTTAAAAAATAAAAAACCCCTAAAAAGTATCCTGTCTATTTTAGAAAATACGTAAAAAACGATAATAGCTTTAAAAATTCCAAAAAAATAGTAGTTGTTTAATTTTGTATGCTTTGATTTCGATGCAATTTTTTTTATAAAAATCATTAAAAATACTAGAAAAATAAAAAATTTGGTTTTCAATTGCTGTAGTTAGATATTTTTATGTCCTTTTTCATAAAAATCACAACCAGGATTTCAAGCATTTTTGATATTTTAAACTTGCCTTGTAATCCAGGCTGTACATTGTTTTCCTATTTTGATTTTGTTTTATTTTTACAAAATCATATAAAAATCATAAAATACCATAAAATCACCAAAAACACCTACATATTTGAAAATTATAAAAACATTTTTATTTTTTATTTTTTTGAGTATTTTTAGTCTTAATAAAAATTGTTAGAGTTTGTCATTGACCTTTTCATTTTTTCCTCACTTTGAAAATATAAAAAAATTGCAAACTAAAAACTACAAAAAATATGCCTTTTATTTTCTGACTAGGACTACTTCGTAGGTTTCACTCATGCTCCTTGTGTTCGACCCTGGTCACTATACCAGGTTAAATAAATAGCGGAGACCGCTAACATTGATTCTGAGCTTGATTGATTTATTTATGTGGTCTTGATTTTCTTGTTGACCCCGACTGGTTGATTAGGGTAGCAAAGACCTCGATTTGTCTTGATACTTAACCCTAGCCCGATCGATCGCCTCATCAAATACTACATAAAATAATAAATATTTTTTATGTTTTGACAAAAAATTAAATAATCATTAAATATTTTATTTCGACTTATTCTAATTTTTATTTTTGATTTGTCCTCTAACGAAGGACATGGACCAATACTTGAGGCCCTTGCAACCCTAGGTCCTGTAGCCTCTTGAACCGTCCCTCTTCATCGATTTTCCCGACTCCTCCTTGCATCTTCTTGACTATATTCTTTCAGCAATTTTAATCTTCGATCATCGTTCTATCATGCAATCATTTCTCCTCGATCGATGGAATGCTGCAATGAACCTAGGCTCTGTCAAAGCCCGTAAGTATAAAATAAACTCACCAGCCACCTTTTGATTTTTGATCTCGCTCCCGCTTTAAAATCCTGAGTTTCCTGGTTCCTGAGGTAGCTAGTGACAATAACTTCTTCATCCTACTGCTTGGCGTGGAGGAAGTCGAAGGTGGGCGAAGATCCAAGCATCGTCGGAGTAGCTGGCGGAGCTCCACCTGGGTTCCCTCCTTTGGTAGAACCTTAGTTTCTTTAGTTCTTTCTATTATTAGCATCGTAGATAGTCTAGTTTAGGATTTTATTTTTCTTGTTTTCATATTTTATTTCTTAAAATCCCAAATTCGTAATTCGTTGGAGCTTCTACTCCGGCGACTGTTTCGCCGTCTTCCAACCATCCTTCGACCCGCCTGTCACCACCATTCTCTTTCCCTTCGAGTTTTGAACGCCCCATTCATCATGACTCACCCCGATCCTCCCCAGATCAGGGAATCGACTCTCCTCCTCTGTCGTACATCGGAGAGCCTCCATTCGACCTCAAATCTGCTCATTTCCGACTAATAGGAGCCCCAAAACTCCCATGTGTGTGTGCAAATCTTCCTTGTAGGTTCTAGAGGCCCTAAGATCCGTCACGGGTGGAATTTTGATTCAACCAAGGTTCCTGGACCTACAACTCTTCTTCGACCTCCAAGGCTTACTCTAGTGACCCTCAACCCTATCTGAAGCCCCCAAGAGCAAGCCATGACCACCATGAGCATTTGGCACATTGTCGTGAAGCTAAAGACCATCGGAATTACGCAGGGGAGAGGATCGAAGTTTGCTTGAACCGACATTCTTCCCTGTTCTTCCCCTCTTGCTCTGCATCGTTGGATCGATGAGGAGCTCCAAATCAAGCAGCTGCAGTTGGATCCTTCACCCATCAGTCGTTAGATGAGCAGCTGAGATCTAATCTCAACCATCCAGAGGCGAAGCGGTATCCACCATCCACAACATGCCATTTGCTTAAGTGAAAGCATCCAAGCCGTCGTTCAATGCTCGTAGGGGGTAATTTTGCCCTAGAGTCCCTGCTGTTTGTATTTTATTTTTAGCCCTTGAACTTTCATCTGTAGTATAAAAACTTGTGGTTATTTTGCAACTAGCAACTATAGTTGTTTTATGTGCACTTAGGTCCTCTACCATGTCATCTCATGTACCCATACACGTGAGGTGGTGGGTGTTTTGCATGGATCCCCTATGTTTGTGTTATTGTTTAGTCTAGAAACTTTACAGTTCAATTTAAAGCTTTTTGGAAATTTGGCATGTATGCCTTATCGTGTCTTGTAGATTGCATTTAAACCCCCATTAGCGTGGAATGAATTAAATATTTTAGGGTAATTTACGCAGAAGCCCCTATACTTTGGAAATTGGTTCCAGATTAAAGTTTTATTTATTTATTTTTATTTGCATATTAGTCCCTGCTAATATTGCATTTTTATTTTGTATAGTCTTTGCATTAAAAATATCACTTTGCATATAAAAAATTATAGGGTTTTTAATATAAGTGTCTTCTATTATATTTCATCACATATATTCTTTGTAAGGCATTTAATATTAATTTCCTATAATTAAAAATACAAAAATATTGCATTTATTCCTTATTTTCATTAAAAAATCCATAAAAATAGAAAAATGTTTTGAAAAATTCTAAAAAATTTAAGATTATTTATTATTTTATTGTAAACTTACAGGATAAAAATCACTAAAAAATTCAAAAGAAAAACCCTAAAAATTGCAAACACTTTCTAATCCTAAATAAATTATAAAAATCAAATAAAAATAAAAATGTGATTTTTACTTTTGTATTTTCTTTATTATATTTACTTTATATGAAAATTAGTTTTGGAAAATTCTGAGCTTTTCAGCTATTTTTGAAATCCTAAACAAATTGACCTATTAATTTCATTCACTGTTTGCCTATTTTTGTGTAATTAAAAATGCAAAAAATTCGCAAAAATTCTGATAAAAATACTAGAAACATAGAAAATTATAAAAAAAACAGAAGACGTCAGTTTTTCTGATTTTTGAAGTATTTATAGCTATTTTATAACTCTAATAAAAATATATATTTAGATGGCTATATTTACTTATATTATTACCATTATTATTATTACCAGAAATCCCAAAAAAATATAATACCCTTAAAAAAGGACTGTACTTGATGGCATTTTCCATATTTTGTCTTTATTTTTTATATTCATTATCTATATATCTATGTTATATCTATATGGTAATCTTTATTTTCCAGTTAATCATGTGAAGATACAAAAATATATAGGAGTATTTTCTATTGATAGTAAATGGATCGGAATACAAAAGGTGTTGTTTTTAATTCCTTGGAGTTTATAGAGTTTTTATAAGCTTTTTAGTTTTTTTTGCATTTTATGCTTGAAATAGGGAGTTATGAAAAATCTTTGGAAAGCTTATACTCTTAAGAGCAATAACTCTTTTTTTAAATTACATGGTATATTTGATTTTGGACTTTCTAAGCCTATTCTGTATTCTGGTCCTAAATTCAAATATAAACAAAATAAATATTAGAAATATATTGTCATGATTAAATTGGAAATAATGGATAGTTATTTCAACTTTCGAGGTGGTCCCCCGCAGGGACTGTTAATAGCATTGAAAATTAGAGGAGGGGTATTACGCAAAACTCCTAGCCCGTCATAGATAAAGGGGATCAAACTACATGTCGCAATGTGATGTTTCTTTCTCCTATGAGCTCATCCGTTGATGGTGGAGTGCTAGGTGTTGCTCCACCCTTAGATGGAGCTCTCGATATCCTTTCGACCTATGGCTTGGCTCTTTCTCTTTATCCCGAGCTCATCTTAATTTCCTACGAAGAAACTGAGGACCATTGGGTCCTCTGACAGCAAATGATGGAAGATGAATGAAGCCTTGATGAGAGCTCCTAGTGAATTATAGACACCATGCCTCTAAAGGATATCAAATCAGAATGTTTAAGAAAAGATGTACCTGGAACGTGAGAAATCCAACAAGAAATGGGTTGGCTTAGGCCAACACCTTGAGTTTTGCCTTGCCTGAATGTGGAGCTGGTAGGATTCTCCACCTAGTTGATCGTCATATTTCAAAGAAAACCTTAGGTCAAAATATAAGATATAAGTGGTGTAAGTGTAGTGGCCATTGGGAATTTAACTTGGACAATCTCCAAGGTCGAACTCAACGGAACTGCTTTGCAAATTACTCGGTGGATGTTAGGCTAATGACTAAAATCTTGGTGAGCAAAAGTAAAGTGCCGTCTATAAGTAAAGTATAGTACTACCTAGAATTTTTTGATATTTTGAATTTTCACTATATTAATTTATTTTCAGTTTTATTTAATTATTGAATTTTGAAATTCATTTTCATTTATTTTTTTAAATGCATTTATTTTCATAGTTTTTCTATTTTATAAAGGGAATGAAATATATGTAAGGACAAAGATAAAATATTTTATATTTTAAAATTTAAAAAGGTGTTTTTGAAAGGGATTTTATGCTTTAACATTTTAATATATTTTTTTATAAAATTAGGGAAAGTAAAAAGGACTTAACTAATATAGCTAATACATTGAGAATCAAGGAATATTATTGAAAACGTGAGAGATAATATGGTGATATTTATATAAATAGTAGGTGGTTCGAACAACAAAACGTGGATTATTTTTATTATTTTAAGTTTTGTTAATTTTGATCCTTTTTCTAAGCTTTTATTTATGTATTTTTGAATTTTAGAAGACGGCAAGGAATTTTGAAAAGATGTTTGGAGGGCTTATACTCCTACATAAGAGACACAAACCACGTTTCGTATTTTATTATGAGAGTTGCATTATAAACCCCGTGCATATGAATAGCATTTAGCTTCAGCTCAAATCAGTTCTTAAAATTAATTAGTTGTTTGATTGGATTTTCAATTGATAGAGGGTTTGTCTAGCCGACTGCTAATTTTGATCCATCGGATAAATCTATTGAATAATCAACTTCATAATCAATTGACCAATAGTAACCTTTAACTAACCTATTATCTGAATTGCCATTATAACCAGGCGATTGAGCATTACAGCTCTGGCTATTTTTTTCAATTCAATTACTTTTTATAAGTATACTCATTTGGATGGTAACATCTACTAACCTTATCTCATTAAGTTCACCGACTTCCTCAAATGGGTTTTTTTGTTGTCTTGTATAATGAGACCTAAGGCCATTCAGTTCTTACAAACTTCTGCACTTTATACACTTATTCTTTCATATTCTACGCGCTAAAGAGAATCTTTCAATTGATTTCAACTCCATTCCTTGTGAAGAAAAGAAGAAGAAGAAGAAGTGGTTTGTGTAATTATGTTTTAAGCCTTACTTTCCAGATATAAGATCCGTGGGATTGTGCTATTATTTATCTTATATTGAATTACATATTTTATTGAGGTTGGGAGAAAATTAATTCATGTAGTATTGTATGGGTTGCTTAGGTTGTGAGAACCTGGCATCCAGGTTGGCGCATACATTTGACACTAATGATTTCTAATGTGCTTGTAACTGAGGAGGAGCTCCTATCACGAGAATTCGCAAGATACACTTTTCCTCCATTATTCTCTTCTATGAATGAATTTTCTCTCATGGAATTGTTTTCTAAGGTGCTTTAAGGACGACCGATGTTGGAGTGTGTGGATCTTGATCGCGTGATCTCGTATCTTGGAGGCATCATCATACATTACAAATTGGTAAAGTGTGACAGAAATCCTTTTTAAGGAAAGTCCTTATGAACGCTTGGGCAATTTTTTATCTTAAATTATTTTCTTATTGTTGGATGCTTATATACGTTGTTAAATGTGATTTATATTTTTGCTCAATCTGAATCTTATTATTATCATATCATGTAATAAATAATTCAGTTTTTGAATCGCCTAATGGCCTGTTTAATTCAGAGTTGGAAATTGAATGAATGTCAAGTAATTATTGGATAAAATCATCAATTAAAATTTCTGCAAACATAATCGACTACTAATTAAGACGTTTTCTATTTCTTTAGATGTCAGCAATAAGTGGAAGGAAAAGGTACGTATACATAATCGTTCATGATAAGAAAGACGTCATCCATTTAGCTTACAACCAAAGGAATAAAGGGCGACTTCTCTATCCTTTATGTCAAAGCTTCTTTAGCCAAAGCGATGGCACCATTCCTCCTGCGGAATATATATAGAATCCTATGATTAATTTTATGGTGATAATATCACGACGTCTAACAATACTTGTGTCAATTTGATGGTTGATAATATCCGGAGTGCAAAATACGTAACGTTAGAAGGATGTTTAGGAGGACCGGATTGGATATAGCCGTTCTTATACTTTTTTTCTAAAGAAACGAGAGTTACATTCACTGCGAATTTGAAAAATAAAATATCATTATGTAATAAGTAATATTTGTTGTTATAATTTTAACATCGAGATATAAAATAATAAATATTTAAATTATGTATAACTGTAGATCAATTTTGTTGTTGTGTATTAACCAACATGTCGCTTTCTTATCTGAACTGCACACAAAGAAAAAGGTCAGGCGTGCGTATCATGAACAGTATTTTTCTAATTCTGCTTAAATAATAAAGAGAACGAATGAACCGCTTTGGCACAAAAACTTTGCTTCAATTCGTTTTTCTTGTGCAAGATGTAGAGTTTTGAAATATATATACCAAACACAATATAAACTTTGCTTCAATTCGTTCGTTTTTCTGCTTGCATTTTGTATTTAAAATCAAGGGATTAACAATTTGAGGATAACTTCATTTAGTGATGTGCAAACAATTTCAAAAAAAAATTATACGTAAACATTCTAGCGACGGACGTAACTTCACATATAATGCACGTGGTGTTAGCCATGCAGATGAAAATGATAATATCTATAATTACACCAAGTAAGAAGGTGAGTAAGATCATCCCATGAAAGACCTTTTTCTGCAGAAGGTGACGACAAAGATGCCCATCGATTCTGATGGGCGTTGATACGTTTCTTTTAATAAAATCATCCAAACGGCATAAAGGCGCATGCAGACGAAGGCGATGGGTTATCTGAGCAGACTAAGCACAATTAAAACCTGATTAATCTAAATAATTAAAGGTGCTAGTCCACCTTCCCCATCAGCATGCTAGCACGGCCACCACCGCCACCGCAAGACGCCACCACCACCCCCTCCCGGCGGCCGCCATGCTGTCTTCGGACAAGTGGAACCTCCATGGCGAGTACTCAACGTAGCATTTCCCGAGGTACACCTCCCCGTACGCCGCCGCCTCCCCGCACTCGGCCCTCGCCGTCTTCACAGCCTCCGCAACGCAGCTCCTGCACTCCCCGAGGCTCTGATCTCCCACGCACTGAGCCACGCCATCCACGTACCCGATTCTCTTCTCCATGTACATCCCCTCCTCCGCCGCGAGGCCCGACAGCACGGCGTCCCTCATCTCCCGCAGGCTGGGGTCGTCGCCGCCGATCTGCATGCACTTCTTGTACTGGAGGGACTCGTCTGGTCGGTTGATGAAGTCGTGGGTGTCGTAGCGGAGGAGGCAGCCGCGGAGTTGGAGGGCGGCGGAGGAGGAGGTGGGGCAGAGGATGGGGAGGCGGTCGATTGCGGCACGTACACAGGCGGTGCAGTCGGGCTGGGGGAGGTCGGCACGGCACTGGAAGAGGCCGTAGAGGAAGGAGAAGGAGGAGGAGAAGGTGGAGGAGGAGGCGGCGTTGGCGAGGGAGGTGAGGAGGGGGTTGAGGTTGGATGGGAAGGCGAGGGGAAGCTTGTGGGGGTGTGAGGAGCACGTGACGTAGACGAAGGAGGTTGAGGAGGCGTCGTCGGAGAGGGAGGTGTGGAGGAAGGAGAGGCAGAGGAGGAAGAGGAGGAGGTGATGGGTGGGCATCGTGTGGTGTCTTCTGTGTGGTGAGGGAGAGTGAGAGCGAAAGTAGTAGTAGTGGAAATTGGGGCATATATGCTCTCATGGGCAGGAGCTTCCCAAGCAAGCCAACATAGTATTTGCATATGAAAGGGGTTTCTTTTTTCTTTTTATTTCATCCCATTATCAAATCCCTCTCACTAGCTCTTTCCCCTTGTGTGAAGTTCATTGCCACTTTAATTGGGTTATGCTTGAACGATGATCGGTTAGTTATAAAACCTTCAAATCATTCATGATTTATGGTTACAATTTGTCCTACTTGATTGAGTGAGTGTAATGCCCTTAAAATTTTGGCTTTCCCTAATGGTCTGAAAACATCTTTAATTTACACGCAAAAGAACCGTCTCGTCACAACCTTTCCAACGAGCCTAAGAATGCGCAATTCTAAGTTCGAACATGAAAGTTACCGAGTGTTCTAGAATTAAGTGCTTAATTAGTTACAGGAATGAAATTATTTGAGAGTTTCTAACGAGGCCTTGAGAGTGATGGCCCCTACCACCTAAAAACCCCACACACGTTCACCTCTTTTCCCACATTGACTTGGTCACTGAAACCTCCATCTTTCTTCTATCTTATTCACCATATCATCGATCTTCTTCTCCGGAGAGCATCGGGGGACGATGAAGTCGCCTCTATTATCGGCAGCTCATGAAGCCCCATGGCTTTGCGACAACGAGAGAATGAGGAATACCATCGCAAGGAGAAGATGATTCTCCAACTGAATCCATGATCAGAAAGACCGTGTGTGCAGATCGAAGGCGCACGTATATGTAATATATCACTGACCTTCTCTAAGTTCTCTTCTTATTTTCGCATTATTCGTGATTTTGTGAATGTCAATTTTGAGTCGATTTTTGGTCCTACCTCAGTGATCTTCTATTGTTGTTGGTAGCCTTGAAATCTCATCTTTAACATCATTCATATTATTTGTTTCCCTTGATCCAAATGGATTTGAGATATTAGATCAGAACTTGAGGGTTCAAGTAGGTTATGCGTATTAGGAACTGTCCCTCCATCTTCTCAAATCTATTGTATGCTTTTATTTATACGTTGTAGCACGATAGATCTTGCATGATAGATCTTGCAGGTGTAGATAACTTTTGATGTGGCAATTATTATATATTTGAGATATGTCCCCTGTGATGATTATCAACCACGATAATATTCGAGAATTTAACGGAAAAGGGGATACTGAATGTAATCCAGTTATCTAAAACAAAATCGATGGAAGGATCCTGGATTGGATTGGTTGTGCGTAATTCATGATATTGTTAAGGAAACTAAGGCTGTGTCCTGTGCATGTGATTGAATGACATGTGGTGGTTAAGTTTTCTCAGTTGTAATTAGTTTCTCAACAGATTAGTTTTAGGCTTAAGATTCCTAATAAAGTATACGAGGTACTTATCTTGTGATGGTGGAGAGAATTACAGATGGATGCGGAAGGCACGCATGATATATATTTTAAACAGCATGTAGTTAGTTCATGCAAACAGAAATTCTGAAGCACGCTTTATGGTGAATAGGTCGTTCATCGTTTCTATCAGAGTTATCAACAAATGAGCAATGTTTGTGGGGTTTTAAATATTTGTTTCAACATGAATTAGATTGTAAATTATGTGTATTATAGAAGGAAGCGTATTAATGTAAAGATCAGTACGCATTTCATAGGGAATACCCAAGGATTATGGACTTTGTAACAAAAAAGGAGGCTGGCTGTTGCTTAACTTTAGCCACATGTATATTTGTTAAAGGGTACCATATTGCTAAAGTAGGAGAGCCAATCATATGGCAGGAATGGCTACAAGTACATACCAATATACGGTACAAGGTTCTTATAGACATGGCTTATAAGTTTGAAGTTGTGATTATTGATAGTTGCAGTACCATAGAATGAATTGGGACCCAGAGTCATAAATACTAATGTTTCGGTTTTCTATTAATGAAACCCTTGGACAAGCTCCCATGTGGCATTTTTAGTAAAATACCACACACACACACACACACATGGACAAAAGGATAAATACTATAAGATAGGTGCACACCCTTTTAGTTCGGTTGAGCCGATAGTGAGTCACCCCCACTCAAAGGTATTGTAAAGTGAGGTGATGATAGGTACACCTGAGTATATTAGGTGGATGAACATATGCATCGCACCATACGGATCCGTTGTTGTGGCAATTTGTTTTGGATGTTGTGGCAATTTATTTTGGAGTGAGCGAGACTCCTCCAACAGACTCAGTTGACATAGTTGCAACTCCTCGACTTATGTGCCATGTTCCTAGTGTTAGAGTACTACCAACCAGACTAACTGAAGAGTCACACTTGCGCATAGATTTTTGTCTATATTATAAAGGAAGCATTGTAATGCTCCATTTCCTAATGTGATGGGTGAGTCCGATGTAAATAATGGAAATATGGATTAACTATGTCAACGAATTGGAATTATTGTATTGAATGAATTAGGACTTGTCAAAGGCTCAGAAGATAATCATGGGCATACAACTTACTTTCTCTTGATTGGTATTCCATTATACTTGTTCAATTACTATATCTTTGCCTTACCAACTTGATAGAGGTTCCTAACGTCTAGTCTTGGAGGGCCTGCGGTGTCCGACAAGTCGGATTTGACAATCGTTGAATCGGTGCTCTCACGGTACTTGGAACGTGTCTCAACCAATTATCAACACCCACAATGTATGATAATTCAAAGCAAATGTGTGAGTCAAAATTTATTTTTATTTTAACTCTACAAAATATATGCATATAATGTATAAGTATGTAGAGTATCGAACCATAGAGAACAATGGGGATAGGGTAATTATTGTCAATTAATGAAAATTAAATGACTATTTTTGTACTTTTACACTTTTTAATTTTTTGAGGTTTTTATTATATTTATTTTTTATGGGTTTTTATATTTTATAATTTTTCTATATTTTAAATTTTAAAATTTTCTTTTTAATTTTACAAATTTTTAGTTTTCATTTGTTTATAAGATACTAATATGTGTGCATGTATATATAGAATAATATGTATAATACAAATAATATATATGATATATAATAAATAAATAAATATAGGAATATATAAAGGAACCATCATTTTTATTGTTTTAAGGGCTATAAAATATATATAGGTCATCTATAATTAATAATAATAGTAATAATTATATAAGTATTATATATTGTATATAGTCTATATAAGTTTTTATATTTTTAAATATAGATAGATATTAAAAATTCACAGAGTTAAACATTTTTGTATTTTCAAGTTTTTCTTTATTTTTGTGATTTTGCTTATATTTTTTTTACTAATTTTAGGTATTTTTAAATGATTTAAATATACAAAATAGTAACTATAGTAAATAGGTCGGATTGTTTTGGATGTTAAAAATAGATAAATAGTCCAAAAATTTTCAAAATTATTTTTAATATATACTATATAATATTAATATAAATAATAAGTAGAAAACTATTTTTTTGAATTTTTTATATATTTTTTACTGATTTTATAGGCTTTTTAGGGATTTTAATTTTTAGTGTTTTTGGATTTTTAGTTTCTTATTTTATATTTTTTATGGTTTTTAGTCTAAAGTTATAATATATAGTAATAAGTATACTCTATTATTTTTTTGAATTTTAAAGTAGGTCTATTTTTTTGTATTTTTCTAAGCAAACATGAGATAATTAGCTCTTATTTGATTTTTAATAATTAGGGAAATGCAATAAAATGTGAAATAAAAATATGGGCATGGAGAAGCATCATTTTAACATATACAATAATTTTCCTAAAATTAATAAGGCACGTGAGCTATTTAAAAAAAATTGGAAATCAAATACATAAATACGAGCCTAGAAGGGGTATTTTCGCAATATTAATGAAGCATGAGGTGTTTTATGCAAAATATCCCAAAATATTACATTTATTTACAAATTTTAAAGATTAAAAAGAAATAACAAAAGCTTGAAGGGCTTCCTTGCAATTTTCCTACCTCACGTGGATCTCCATGTAAGGTAACCTGGCGCGGATCTATTTACAATATTCAATAAATACGGGGGGAGGGAGTCCTATGCAATTTTTCCACAAATATTTATACTTAACTTAATATTTACAGGACTGCTTGGGAAATACAAAAAAGCGAGAGGTTACTAATTAAATTACCTCTTAGTGGCGTGTGATCGTAGGGCAGAGCTCGCTCCCTGTGGCTACTTGGGCGGTTGAGATGCAGCACAAGTTCATTTTTGCTCGACGACCCAGATTAGATCTGGTATGAGGACTTCATCCAATGGCTGTGAATGATGATGGAAGAACAAGGAAGAAGTTCTTCTTCCCCGACCTTCGATTAACAAGATCTTCCTGCTTTGGCCTCCTGTCCCCTTACTGACAAGTGCTATGTCTTCTTGGAGCTTGCACACATCTGTAGGTCACTTAAATAAAGTCCAAGCCCCATTGGAAGGGGCCTAGAGTACAAGGTGACTTGAAGCTCTGATATGAGCTTCGATTTGGCATCCAGGTGTTCGGGGCCCGTATCAGCACAAAAAGATGGAGAAGGACAAGAGGGTTGCAATTGACCCTCTCTTGAAGCTGGATGCACAAGGGAACAATGGGGCGATGGAGCTCTAGTGATAGGCAGAGGGAGAAGCTCGTCGGACCTCGATTCATGGGAAATCGAGGGTGGAATTGATGAATAAGTGTGGAGAATACGTCAAAGAATGAAAGTAAGGTGAAGAGGCGAGTCGAAATAGGGGTAATCACAGTAAATTTCAAGCTGGAGCTGAAGCTCCCAACAAATGAAAGATCCTAAGATTACGTTATTCTATAAAGCTATTTGACAAAACTAAAAGCTAAATTAGACTACTGGAATGAAATGCAAGGAAATAGACCAAAATTATCAGTTCATACCTGAAGGTTTCAAGGAGCAGAGAAGCTCGTCGGAGATGGTCCGGGTGTTGAATCTCCATTTCATTAGATTTATTCATTTATTTTGGACTTTAAACCTTAGCTAAATAGATGTATATATTATTAATTTATCAAAACAAATACTTTATAAATTGTACTAAATATTGTATAAATTACTGTATAAAGACTGTATTTGTTACCAAAATAAAAAATAATAAAAAGAAAAGAAAAAGATTGAAGTGTCAAGAACATTGATTGACCCTAGCCCCAAGACTCAGTCATTATGATGACTTAGTTGGCAAGGAATAAAGTAGGAGGAGATAGGGCGGTCAAATTGTACAGAATACACAGGCTAAAAATCATAATTATATTGGTCCATAATTCATTTTTGTGACCCATTTTTTTCCTTATTATTTATATATCAAATCAATAAACTTTGTACATGAAAGTTGTAGATAAAAATACTTAAAAAAATACAAAAATTATTTCATATAAAAATAATGCATGTTGTGCCTTCTACATTCAGAATAAAAAGCCAAAAATCCAAATTTCACATGCATGTATCTTCTCCATATGAACTCAAAATGCACTAAAATCACTTTAATTGTATATAGATTTAATAAGCTATTTAGTGAACGTGGTTTCATTTAATTTAGAGTTAAGATGCAAAAGTTAAGTTTTGGACCCCTATTGTATCTTATACCTTAATAAAATATTTGTTTTATTTATTCTTTATTTTTCATGTTTTTATATTTTTATAAAATTTTAAGTATTATATATAACACATGTGTATAATTAAAATAAAATAAATTCATCAAAAAGAAGTAAAATAAATAAGTCTATTTCAATACATAGATGAATACCCTATACATATACCTATATAATAAATATACCTATTTATTTAAGTATATATATAAACACATAAAAATATCACAAAAATACCTAAATATGTAATTAAATAAATTAAAAATATATAAATTATGTGTATAAAATAATAAAATACAAAATAAAAATAAAACATATACTATATAGGTTATATATTATAATTATACATGTAAATATTAACTTGTAATGAAAAGCCTCATAAAAATAAATAAAAATATGTATAGAATACTACATTAAATTACAAACACTTTTTATGTTTTAATAAAAATTCAATTAATCCAATTCCTATTTATTATATATTTTACCAATCTTTTCTCTCTAGGATTTTTCTAGTTGGTCCACGTGGACCAACTAGAGATCCCCGCCTGTTGACCTCGGGTCAACTAGCCCTCTTCTCTCATCCTCGAGTGATGAGTGTGTTAGACTCGGATTTTCTTCCTTTTTTCGCTGAATCCACTCATATTTTGGCCCTCGGATCAAAACTAGAATTGATGATTTGATATCCCTAAATCATGCGAGGGCCAAAGATCCATTTGATTTTCATTGAGCAGACCATATCCTCTATCGAATTCCACCCTTTTTACAGCATATAAATAAAGTCCTCCAGCCACCATTCCAAATTTTATCCCTCTCTAGATGTTCTTAGACCCTCAAATCTACCCCATTCCCTACGCCTTGGTGAAAGCCAGAGGACGAAAGGATTTGCAGCAAGGAGGAACGCTTGTAGGTGGTGATCCACCTATCGTCGGAGGTGCTCTGCTGCGGTTCTGCTTCGTCGGCTATTTGCCAACTAAAGGCCCTTATCTTCAGATCCTAGGTAAATTCTTTAGTATTCTTTCTATTCTAGTCGTTAAATTTAGCATTAATCTCATCTTTAGCTGTAAAATAAAAAAAGCCCCGAATTCCTAGAGCTTGAGCTCTAGGAAAATTCATCGTCCCTCGACTTTGAACCAGTCCGACTTTCATCTCATCTCAATACCCATCATATTCTCCATCGAACTCGCCCCGTTTCCAACCCAAATCAATCGTGATTTGGTGAATCGAGTCTCACTCCTCCACCCCTCGCCGGAGACTCATCGCTTCCCCTCATTACATGTCTTTTTGCCTACCCTCGAGCTGAGGATGTATCCCTCAAGTTAAGGGATTTTTTGGTGCAGGAAATGGGACTCGAAGGCCCATCTGAAACCCCTTAGAAGACCTGGAGCTGTTCGAGCTCCTAGGGCTTCTTCGATCATTTTGAAGATATCTCCTTGCACGTGGAGGAGCATCAACATCCCGCAACTGTTGTCGGATCGAGAGAAGGACACCCAAGCTCGAAGATACATCAACTTACAAGTCTATGGAGACCTGTTCTTCGCAAGTTCTTGCAACCCCTCTCTACACCATCCGATCAAGAACAACGACCCGAGTCTAATCTGGGTTGTTTGCTTGCTTCCAAGGGGTACATGAGGACGACCATCAGATCATATACATGGTAGAAGCGCAACGACTCGATCCAACAGGGGTCTAGTTGTGAAAATTGCAAGGTTTACCCTCAGTCTTTTTGTTTTTGTTGAGTAGTATTGTAAATATTTTTGTATGTTTAAAAGTTTGTGTGAAAAATGCACTAAAGCCCTGCACCTTTTTGTATTCGCAATGAGGACCCCAACCATATCATCTTACCTAACCTCCCATGTGGGCTGAGCATTTTATACTTATACCCTTGAGGTTTTTGAATATTGTCATTTAATATATAAAAGTTTATTCAAACTTTTTGAAAATTTTGCATGTGTTCCCCCTAGAGTCATTTTATTTGCAAGTATATCCCTGCCATCTTGATTCATTTTTTTGTATTTCCTTTTATTTAAAATAGCTTCTGATCTCAAAAATTCTTAAAAATAATGTTTGAGCATGATTGGCTACTGATCCAAACTGAGATCCAAGAACATCTATCTCGTGTGATAGATGTAGATGTGATGACACGTACTCGAAGATTTTGTGATAGCGTCCTAAATCCTTAAAGTGTCTCAAATTTATTTGATGTTATATTTTATATATTATTAAATTCTTATTAAACCATTTTTAAGATGCATCAGGGATTCACCGCTTGCATCCCATGCAGGTAGTGACTCCTCTGATCCTATAGGGTCAGTGGGCTCTACTAGACGTAGAGGCCCATCACAGTGACTTGTCTTGGATTGTCTCCGTTCTGGTGAGATCCTTCAGGTGAGGATTGGGTGAGGTGATGCAGTGGGGGAGAATTTGACTGTGTTTCAATCCAAGATAGGTGTGCAGAGCGTAGGTTTCCATACACAAGACAGTTCGGCGTCTAGTTGAGCAACCAATCAAGGATGCCATAAATCAAGATTTGGAGGTAATTAACACTATTAACATATTAAAATTGTAGAGTTGGTGTACATCTGTAATTAAAATTATCACTTCTTATATTCATTATTTTTCAGGCTAGTTTTTCATAGGATCGTGATCCGGCTATGGATGCTTTGATCATGGGACATGGCATATTTGTTGCACAAATATTTGGGTCGTTTGAAGGCCCGAGTAAGTAAAGTATATAATGATAGTCCATATTTTTTCGTCACTTTGGAGATGTAAGTAACTTGTTTAATTAATTTCAGTACTTCGACCTGAAGCTTCTATTGGAGGTACTTTTGACAAATTTTCCTCCTAATCTACATGTTGAATACTAGAGGGTATTGATATATATTTATATGGGGAGAGAACATGTGGTATGATATCTTTTTATTTAAGAAAGATTGGAAGTATAATGTTTAGGGTATTTCAAAGCGGAATACTGAAAATTGAAAAAACGTTTAGTCCACCCTCAGAATGGCTTGAAAGAATACAAATTGGCTTAAAGACAACTTTGTCAGTAGTTTAGTATATGCATTATATTCTAAATTCATCCGTTATCGTATCTTTAAATCATAGCATAATATTTAATTATTTCTTGTTAGGTATTAGAGAATCCTCAGGTGCCCGGTCGAATGGAAGTTTTTGAGAAATCCAAAAGTGGGGATGTAGGTAGGGAAATTCACTAGATAGATCCTGGATAGGGTCCAATTCATGTTAGAATTCAATAATAATTTTTAACTTCTTATAGAAATTTAAATGATTTATGAAGTTTAACTTAAATAATATTTTAGGAGGAGATGATCAGTCTCACAACCATTGGCTCTCTAGATTACACATGTACGAGTTTGCCATCTCTTACTCCTGATGTGGCCTTCGAGCATAAGCATCACAAACGAGTTTGTTACGGTGGTCGTGGTGCTACCCTTCGGAATTAATATGGAGTAGGGAATAGCTCGTCTTCCTCTCAGAAGACACAAAGGGAGAGGGAGTTAAAGAGTCAAGTGACGAGCATGAATGTTGAAATTCAATATTTACACCAACAAATAGCAATTTTTAATGCATCCATGCATACACAACAAGCTGGAGCTTCAACTAGCCAACTGACACAACCAAGTAATCAAGTCACAAGGCTAGGCGACGATGATGAAGGAGAAGCAGAAGATGAAGACATGGATAAGGATGACAACGACGATGATCAAGAATAGTTTATCTCTTGTTTAATTTTATTGTATTAATTAGTAGAATAGTTTATTATATTGTAAAATTAGTTTGAACAATATAATGTAGAGTAGTTTACTTTATTGTTTAAATGATTTGAACAAGTTATGTTAGAGTAGTTTAATTTGAATTTCTCAACATTACCATTTCAAAACATTTCTTTTAATCTAGTATGTGAAGTGAATGTGTTTATTTTTTTCTTGATCCTTCTCTTTTTGATGAAGAGTAGATATTGCAATTGGTATTGAATGATTCATGTTAAAGTGATATGCAAGGTAGAATGAATGTCATTTTAGGGGAAACCTAATTTTTTATAGCAGAGAATCAAAGGGGACAGTCGCAACCGACCCTTCAGCAAAAAATACCCCATCATGGAGAATCATAGGAGACATTCCAATGAAGTTCCTTGGACGGTCGTGACCGTCCTCTCTGACTATCCATAGGTGACAACTGTCCCCTAAGCGTAATCACATGGGGACATTGGTATACGCCATCCTGTATGACAAATGGAACGCAATCTGTAGAGTCGGGCAGACGACCATCACTTATGATCAGAGGTGATAGTCACCCAATCGAAGAGGCATAATTCGATCGTCGTCTGTTTTATACTTTCCTATAGTGCATGGAAGAAAAGATGCGTAAGAAAAAAAATAAATATGTACTTTATAGGGTGCAATCTCACTCCTTGATAAGAATCACCCTTTTTGTTCCTCACCCTATGTGAATAAGTCTGCAACATCCCCTCGCCAATCAAGTCAACTTGGAGTGTGGCAAAAATGGTGTTGACAACAATCCCTATGCTACTTTTGTTGGTTGATTAATTACATCAACAACAATTACTAGTTCACATCCTGAGTAAACATTATCCATTGAGCAAATGCATTCCTTTACATAGTGGTTCACTTCTGTGTGTTGTATTGGAAAGAAATGTTCTAGTTCACTTTTGTGTATTAGAAAGAGTTTCATTATAGTAGGGATAGGATTTTTAGATCTCGAAACACACAACTTAACGTGAAATTTATATTCATCAGATTAATTACCATCTTAGTGGTTCATAAGCATGCTGATTGTTTCATGTTTTACAGTGACCAATACCAAACCAGAACCCACATGTTAATTTCTACTACTACATGTTTTATCTCGAGGAGATACACAATTTTATTAGTGATGTTTATGTGCATAAAACATCCACTCACATTGGAATTGGATTAACATTACAAGCAAAATATTATGGAGTTACTAAAATACTGAATATTCACTTATGATGGATAAAGTGCAACAAATGATATTGTGTTCATACCATGTGTGCATCTACATATATGTTTAAGATGAACACCGGCATCCACTTGTTTTGACATCGATATTAAAGTACAGAAACAATAGTATCCACAAGTTGTGGCATTAATGCCGACGCGTATAAGTGTTGGTTCAAGTTTTATTTGGAACTGACAAAATTATGATTTTTGTTTAATTTTGATTCCAAACTCCCCTGGAATCAATATCAACTAGTATCAGATTGAATTTCAGCAATGAGGATCAATAGTATGTGTTCATCAATTATTACGTCAACCAAGTAAATGCATAAAAAATTAGTAACCCTCGAAATCCAATGCAAGTGTAAATTCTCATAAAATTATAGTTCACATATAGTTTATTTTCTCCAATCTATTGAAGACCACAAGAAGAACTACTTGGATTCTGACCATGTATCCGTTCATACAACTTTTTATTGACCACTACAACAAAATTGAGTTATAGTGACGGTTTTTCAAAATCCGTCGCTAAATTAGTTGTTGTTAAATATATAACGACGATATTATTCGTTGTGAAATGTGTTTTCGTACTCACATTTAGTAACGAATATCATATATGTCGTTATATCATTAGCAGCGGTCCGTATAGCGATGTTTATCTGTTGCTATTTTTCAAAATATCAACTAATCACCGCTATTTTTTTAGTTCAAAATTTAGCGACGGTTAACTAGTAGTTTAAAAAATAGCAAGGAATAAGCATCGCTATGTTGACGTTGCTAATGATATAACGACATATATGATATTCTTGTTGTTTCACAACGAATAATATCGTCGTTATATATTTAACGGCTAATTTAGTGACGGATTTTGAAAAAACTGTCACTATAGCTCAATTTTTTTGTAGTGGACATCATATAGTGTAGATGCATGCTAAAGCATATCAGGTCTAGAAGGGCAAGCAAATATACGAAGCCCCAAGGCGGGATAATATACCCTAAGGGCTCGTTCGGTTCGGGAATAAGCAGGAATAAGGATTGGGAATAAGGAGAATAAGGGTCTATTCTTTGTTCGGCTGGAGAATAGGAATAAGGAGAATAAGGTGAAATAGAGGTAGTTAATGTGGGATAAAGATAGGAATAAGAGTGAAATAAGATGAAATGAGGAGGAATAAACGTACACGGGAAACCGTGTCGGATGGAGAATAGGCCCCTTATTCCAGGGTTTATTCTCCAAACGAACAGACCCTAAGGATATAAAAAGAAATGTTGTTTTTTAGTTACAAGCATCACAAAACTCCCAGAAATCGTGTGAGGAGTTTTCGTTCTTGACATTGGCTAATCCCAAAATCTAATACTTTGAAAGTGAGATAAGATCTTGTGTATATAAAGTACATAAATAGTTAGAAGGTATAAAAGTAATTAAACTACCACTACAGTTTGGATCCCGGATATTGGAAAAGGAGGTAAGACATGATTGGACCATGTGTGTCGAAGTTCCTCCTAGATGGAGGAGGAAAGGACCGACCCTCCTTAACAGAGGAGGAAGAGTGTGGTTATAGTTCTCGTACAAAGGTGGAAGGAACGTCGAGGCAAGGCTCATCCTCCATGGAGGAGGAAGGGCACCATGTCCTCGCGGAAGATGGAAGGGCATTGTTGGGGTCCTCCATGATGAAGCGAGAAGTTCTTGATCAATTTTGAAAAATAAATTTTGAGCGGGGAAAAGAGTGCCTTTTTTTCATTTGCTTTTCATGACATTTGTAATGTTTATATTGATGAGGCAAATAGAATTCTAATGCAACATTTTTATCATAAATGATAGAAATGCCTTCCCTAAATGCAACATCTAACTATAATTGTTGCAATTATTACTTTAACGTAACAATTACTGTCAATGTTGCAAAAGGATCACCACTGGTAACAATTTTTTAATGTGTTGGCATGATCTGTTACTAAAAATGGCATTTCCTGTGGTGAATGTTAATTTTAAAAAGAGTGCATATATATTGAGATTCATTGTTTAATCATATATTAATGGAAATGTCTTAAAAAAGTGAGCATACTCAGTGAAGTTTACTTTAATGGCATTGGTGCACCTTAAGCATCCATTTTCTGTTAACAAAGGCCACAAAGAAGCAAACTTTATTGTTTTTTTTTTGACAAAAGCATAAGTGGCAATTTTCCTTAAATTGGGCGTCACGCTTAGGAATGATTGCGGATTATATAAATCGGATGTGATGTATCATCTCTCGTACAGCACAAAACATTTACAAGTCATTGTCCATTAAACCCTATTTTTTATAACACACTAAACATTCTTGACGGAGAACTTGTCAACCTAGTGAAGAGTAGTAATCTTATTAAGGGTCTATTGCTCCCTAAATGGAATATCCAATTCATGAATAACGTTATCATATTTCTTGAATCCAAGGAAGAGGCACTGTGAAAGATCTCTCTTGCCTTGAAAACCATCTGGTCTCCAAATAAACGAAAAGAATTCCTCCATTCTCTCTTTGTGATCCACCTATTATCATATATCTTAAGCTGATTCGATGGGATTTCTTGTGGGGGGACAGCACAAAGGAGTAAACGTAGACATGTATTAGTTAATTGGAACACTATGCTGACCGAGACGTTATTGAGAATTAGAACCACCAATGACGTTTCTTAATGTCGATCACAAGGAGGGGTGATTTTTCAAATATAGATACCCATGCTCTTAGGCATTTTCGTTTTAAAGTAGATCCATATTCATTTTGAAGTGGGTTCCGTATTCATTTTAAATCAGGTATTCGTTTTGAAGTGACTGAAGATATCGATATCACTTTTACATTTGAGAATATTCACATTCGTATTCGTTAACCATTTTATTACGTAAGTAGTAACATAGTTTTATTTATAACTATCTGTAACAAAATTTCACACTATATTGCATTTATCAGTGCTAATTGTTATGAAATGAATTTATATCTAGTATTTACGCTTTATATATAAACCAAGAAACATGTATTTTTTAATTAATCAAAAAAATATTCCTATTATTATTTGTATTCAATTCCTATTCATATTGTAATTCATATTCATTTTAAGACATGATAGCATGTTTTTCATATCTATCATCGACGGGGCACCCCCTCTCTACCTCCTTGATCGCTACCGTCATTGCCCTTGAATGGGAGAGAGAGGTGACGCTTTTTGAATAAGTTGATTTTCTTGATAAGTTTTATCAATCAAATGATTTTACGAATGAATGACTTTAGAGATAATTATAATGGGGCGTTAATCAAGTTGATCGATCATTTATTTGCTATGTAGAAAAGTTTTTTTGGAGGAAGGGTTATAGAATGAAATTACATTTTTAAAATCATCTAGTGATTTCATAGGGATCAAGGGAGGTGAGGTGAATGTTGCAGCTCTTATTGCGGACAAAACAAAACTCGAGAGCATGATGAGGCCGATCATAAGCTCGAAAAGGTCACTTTCACATATCTAGGAGGATCGAAGGAATACTATCGGAGTAAAACAAGTCGAAATGATACTTGGAGAGAACACCGGTGAATGGAGGCCATTAGATAGTAGCCACAAAGTAGCATGGAGGAATTGGGGCGGGGATCGAACGTGAACGGGGGAGATGATCAGCTGTCACAATCCGCCCCGTTAGCTGGGACGAGCATTGTAATTTCTTTGTAGTCCTTTTAATATTTAATTTATCTTATCCATAAAAGAATCGGCAACAATTCCTCTATATTATAGACTTCCAACCAATACAAAGTACTTGAAACAATTCATATCAACATTCTATACAAATTTTCATATAATCCATTATCACAACCATCAAAGTAAACATATGTATTTGCAATATATATCAAGCACATTTCTCATTGTTTTTTATGTACAACCATCATACACTACCATAAATCCGGAAGATCTCTTTTCTCTTCATAAAAAAAACATGCAGTCTCCCATGATATATACTAATTATTTATCTGAAGCATAAAAACTTTACCCAAAATATCTGAAATATGGAGCAAGTTGGCATAATCCCTGATTAATGTTGTAATTCTCATTAATCATATACCTCATTCTCTAATATATCTGTAAATAATATTCAATAATAGAGGATTGAGTCTAAATTCAATATGAGCTTACACCTAGTGAAATGGCCTCAAGCTTTTGGGAAGCTACTTTTTCAACGTAATTTGCAATCCATCAAATAAATCTTTTCTGGAGACATATGGAAATTACTATTGGTATTTTTTCCAACAAAGATATGAGCTTACATCTAGTTATATTTCTTTCCATTACGTTTACCAAGTTTGATTCAACCCCATCACATAAGGAAATTACTTATGTATTAACTACAGCAACAAAATTTGTTTGGTATTTTTTTCCAACAAAGATAGATATGTCTAGCAGGGATATATCATTATATATGTATTATATCCAAACCAATATCCAATCATTCCTTATGCCAAATTAACCTTTAACTATGTATCTATTTGAAATAAATGGATAGAGTAACCCTAAATTCGCATCTGTAGACAAGGATCATTAGGTTTTCCATAATCAACATTAGACCCCTTAATCCTCATTATATAGAGAGGATTTAGGGTTAGGGTTTACAAAAAAGGGGGAACATCATTTATGCCAAATACCCTAATTACCCTTTTCCTTCAACACTCCCCTTCAAGCTGGAGCATATAAGTCATACATGCTCAGCTTGTTACAATATTTCTCGAACTGGATCCTTGCTAATGGCTTTGTAAATATATCTGCAGTCTGTTCTGCAGACGTAACACCCTGTGTGCGTAAGTGTCCCTTTTGTATGAGATCTCTTGTATAATGACAATCAATCTCCACATGTTTTGTACGTTCATGAAACATGGGATTGTTTGCAATGTATACTGCTGCTTGGTTATCACACCTTAGTTCCATAATATCCTTGGTCCCGACATGGAGATCAGTAAGCACGGACTTGACCCACACCAGTTCAGCTGCTGCTTGTGCCATGGCTCTATATTCGCTCTCAGCACTAGATCGTGACACCACTGCTTGCTTCTTACTTTTCCATGTGACTAGGTTTCCTCTCAGATATGTGCAAAACCCTGTTGTGGATTTTCTATCTTGCAAACATCCTCCATAGTCTGCATCCGAGTAGGCCACAAGATTGAGGTTGCCGTCTTTACGAAATAGTAGCCCTTTTCCAGGAGACTGCTTGATGTATCGAAGGACCATCATGCATGCCTCAAAGTGATTGACATTGGGAGAGTCCATAAACTGGCTAAGTCTTCCAACTGCCATAGTGATATCGGGACGAGTAATAGTGAGATAGAGCAATTTACCTACTAGGCGTCTGTATCTGCCACGTCTTCTGGTGCTGCTTCGTCGAAGATTCTCCCTATAGGATCCATAGGGATGTGTGCTGGCTTACAACCAAGCATCCCTGTTTCCGTCAATAGATCAGTGGCATATTTTTGTTGAGACATTACCAATCCATGCCTTGATCTAGCTATCTCAATCCCTAAGAAATATCGTAATTTTCCCAAGTCTTTAATCACGAACTGTTCTGCAAGATGCATTTTTACTATGGCAATTTCTTCATAATCATCTCCTGTAAGGATGATGTCATCAACATATACCAGCATTGCTACTGTGCCCTTCGGACTCCTTTTCGTGAACAAGGAATGACCAGAATACGATCTTTTGAACCCAATCACATGTAATGCTTCTGATAATTTGTGAAACCAGGCGCGAGGACTTTGTTTTAATCCGTAAATTGCTTTGTGGAGAAGACATACCTTCTGACACTCCCCTTGTCGCTCGAATCTAGGTGGTTGTTGCATATAAACCACTTCATGAAGATCACCATATAGGAAGGCATTTTTGACATCAAGTTGATATAACGGCCAATCCAGCTGAACTACGACAACAATAAGGATACGTACCATTGATAGACGAGCTACTGGTGAGAAGCTGTCGAAGAAATCAATGCCATAGGTTTGGGCAAACCCTTTGGCTACCAAACGAGCCTTGTAGCGTGCAATGGAGCCGTCGGGGTTGTACTTGATAGTGAAAATCCACTTGGAGCCAACGATATGACTATTTGCCGGTGAATCCACTAGTTCCCAAGTATGTCTGGACTCCAAGGCTGTCATCTCTTCTTGCATTGCCTGAAGCCAACGGGGATCGTGTAGCGCATCAATGTGATTCTTCGGAATAACAGTGTCTGAGACAGCTTGCGCAAACATCTTGTAGGTTGGAGTAAGTTTGGAGAGAGATACTGCGGCATTTATTGGGTGTTTAGTCTGATAGACTGACGGACATTGTCGAGCTTGGCGACGTTGAGCTATCGGGAGCTCTATTTGGTCTTCTGCAACAACATTAGTTTCTAAATCTTGAGTTGGGGAGCATACCTGAGGAGGTGGCACTGGCTCAGAAGAAGGCATGGGAGTTGGAACATGTAATGGAAAGGTGAGGCTTTCGATGGAGGAATGTGAGGAGCGAAAATTTGTGGAAGTTGAGAAATAGGGTATTGACTCAAAAAAGGTGACATCAGCGCTTACAAAGTATTTACGTGATCGGGTGTCGAAACATCGGTATCCTTTCTGCTTGGCAGCATACCTGAGAAAAATACATTTGACAGCACGTGCGGCAAGCTTGTCCCTGCCCGGTGCATGAATATGAACAAATGCAGTACATCCAAAAACCCGTGGTTGGATAGAAAAGATGGGTTTTCCAGGAAAAAGGATCTCCATCGGTATTTGTTCTTTTAGAGTTGTAGATGGTAGTCTATTGATAAGAAATGTCGCTGTTAAGACGGCATCTCCCCAATAGAGTGATGGGACATTATAAGCAAGAAGTAATGTACGTGCAGTGTCTAGGATATGACAATGTTTACGTTCAGAAACACCGTTTTGTTGAGAAGTGTAGGGACAAGTGGTTTGGTGCGAAATGTCTTGGTTAAGAAGCAGATTTTGCAATTCATGAGAGAGAAATTCTTGTCCATTATCGGAGCGAAAGGTTTTAATGGTTCGTCCGAATTGTGTTTTTATATTTTCTATGTATCGAATAATGAAGTTAGTAGTATCCTATTTGTTTTTCAATAAAAACACCCATGCTACTCGAGAGAAATCATCGATCAGGACAAGATAGTAACGATGGCCCAGTCGATCAGGATACCGACTGGGTCCCCAAATATCCATGTGAACTAGATCAAAAATTTCAGTAGAATGTTGGTTACCAGAGAAGGGAAACGTAGCTCGGTGATGCTTCCCAATTTGACAAGCCTCGCAGGTGATAGTATTCGTGGATGATATTTGTGGGATGAGCTGAGATAATTTGTGTACTGACGGATGACCTAAACGTCGATGCCAAAGAGTAGACTGGTTCATAGAAGTGGTGGAATAGGCGACCATGGCAGATGAGTTTTCGAGGTGGTAGACGCCTCCTTCTTCACGGCCCGTACCAATCGTCCTCCTAGTCAGTATGTCCTGAAAAACACAAGTAGAAGCGTCAAAGATCGCGCAGCAACGAAGTTCTTTACATATCTGGCTAACCGAGAGTAAACTAAGCGGGAAGTCTGAGACTAAGAGAGCATTATGTAGCTGAATTGTAGGGGTAAGGGGTACATCCCCAACTCCTGTAATTGGTGACGATCGTCCATCAGCCACTTGAACAGTTTTTCCCTTGGGTGTTGTTCTGAGCTTTCGAAAGAGTCGAGGGTTTCCACACAAATGGGTGGAGGCCCCCGTATCAATAAGCCATTGTGAATGATTAAGATGGCTGGCTGAAGCAAAGACAGTACCTGTCTGGGCGATTGCGGCAACATCTCCGGAAGTGGTCGCCTCATTAGGATTTATTTGTGAAAGCCGCTGCATAAGATCTTCAAAATCCTTCCGTGGGATTTCGATTGAGCCTCCTTCAACGTCTGTAGTTGCAACCCGATCCGATGGTCCAGGACGCCCATGTTTGCTGTAGCACACATCTTCGGTATGTCCTATTTTGTAACAGAAGGTGCACTGTATGTGTGACCACCCTCTCCCTTGCATGTGACGACCGCGTCCTCTGCCTCTGTAGTTGCCCCTGAAATTTCGTCCAGATGCCGCGAGAGCTATTGTTTGACTCATAGTGTCTGTAAGAGGGGTTGACGTAGCCGGTAGACGACATAATGTGTTGTATGCTTCCTCCATGATTGGCAGAGTAGGAGAGGTGACCATCTGATCCCGAGGGGCGGCAAAGGTCTGATCTAATCCACCAAGGAAGATCATGGTTGCCATATTTTGTCGATGTAGCCGTTGTGTGGGGCATGTGCAGAGAGGATCACATACATTGTAGCTGGCAACCAAGGATTTGAGTGCAGAAAAATATTCTGATAGAGGACGGCCATTCTGTCGCATATGCATCAAATCATGAAATGATTGATACATTTTGGTAGAATTTTTATCTTGCCCATAAGTGGCTAGCAAAGATTTCCACATATCGTGTGCACTTTCATAGTAGACTAACTCCTGAGCGATCTTGTCGATGACACTGACCATAATCCACGAACTTACCATGGCGTTGTCTTTAACCCAAGATGTGTATTTTCCAACCTTGTTGGTTGATTCTTCCTCAAGGAGGATATGCTCTTTATCATATCCTCGAACGATCATCAGGAATAACCAGGACCACATGGAATAGTTCGTGGCGTCGAACTTTGGTATGGATCCAAAGGATGGCATTTTTGAATGACCACCTCCATCTATTTCGGATGTAGGTCATTCGGATGCCATGAGAGCTTCTGCCTTGGCCTTGGAGCAGGATTGTAAGCTGCTGCCACCTAGGGCGTAATATGATGAGTATGCGACTCGGTCGCTCTCTCTCGCTCTCTCTCGGTCCTTTTATATTATCTTATTTCATGTCAATACATATGTCGAGGAAGGATTAATTATGTTTACAGGAAAAGAAAAAAAGCGGGCGGATCAAGCGTCGTCTGGACCACTAGGAGGAGGAGCGCTGGAAGGAGCGCCAAGACGGAGGGCGCGGGCGAATCCCGGCGGAGAGCGTGGACCGACGCGATCCAGAAGCGGATCCCGGCGAAGCGGTCCTGAAGCGGACGGATGACGCGGACCGACCCGTGGGCGATGACGCAGGAGAAGTCCCGTCGCAGAGTGTGGAAGAGGCTGGTGATGAATACCCATTCATCACTCTTTATTCTTATATTTTAGCTACAAAAACCTCTGCAAATGCATATAGATATATGTAAATATAAATAATTACCAAAAGCATGCATTGTGTAAAAACCTATAATTAGCATGTTTTTGTGCAAAAATAAAAGAATAAAGATTAAAAAGAAAAAGAGGGAAATATTTAGAATAAATATTGAGCAACCTAACCCAAGGGAGGGCTCAGCATGGGCCTGACCGCATAAAAGCCACAGTAGAAGGAGATAGGGGCTCATGTGTAAATATTTGTAAATAAATAAAACTATATTTTCCTCATCCAAAAATAAGCTTGTAAACACTTGTATATATTTATAAAAATATAAAAACAAAATAAAAAGTTAAAAATCCAAAAAGATCAAAAATACCTCCTTTCATCATGTACATAAACCACACCTATCTATTTATTTAGCTTTGCAAATAAATAAAAAGTAATTTTTGTAAATGGTCTATGTTATAAATTGTAAATAAATAAAATAAGAACAATTAAAAATCAAAACCTTGTAAATATTGTATATACCTATATGTAGTACATATTATGTATATAGCCTATTTTTATTTCCAAAAATTAATTAAAAATCACCAAAAAATAGAAAAAAATAAAATAAAAATATTTCATGTTTGGTGTTTTTGCAGATTCGGTCCCTAGCTACCTCTATTTGTCACCTCAAGATCCAGCCACGTGGCCGAACCTCATTGGCTCCTGGGGGTGTTGACCGCCCGGTCAACTAGCCCCCCCAGGACCACTTCCCACGGGTCTGAGCGGCCAACCCGATTTTTCCATTTAATACCCGCTCGACCCGATCACCAATCCACCAAACCCCGGTCCGAATCATTCTCCTTGCATCCGGCATCCTCGCCGGAGCCGCTCCCTCGGGATCCGCGCGCTCCTGAGCTTGCCCGGACCCCTTCTTCTCGGACCCCTAGCCATATAAAGGCGCTGCTCCGCCACCTTCCCACGCCATCTTTGGTCATTCCCCTTCTTCCCTGTGAGCTCCAGAGTGATCGCAAGAGTGACAGCGAGCGTCTCCACCTGTTGCAGCGAGGCGAGGAGAAGGATTCCACTGATCCGGCGACGTAGCCGCCGCAGCTCCGCCACCTGAGCGAGCTTCGAGCCTCGGGCCGAGACGTCCCTTGAGGCTAAGACCGGGAGCTTCCCCAGCTCCACCACAGTCTCATCAACCATTTAGGTAACTGATGGGTGGACCCGAAGGCTAGGGTATAGGTGCGAAGTTGGTCGTTGCGACCCAAGCGATCAAGTCAGCTCAATCAAGAAAAATATCAGACCACTAAAT
The DNA here is from genome assembly GCA_037367405.1 of Ottelia alismoides. NCBI lineage: Eukaryota > Viridiplantae > Streptophyta > Magnoliopsida > Alismatales > Hydrocharitaceae > Ottelia > Ottelia alismoides. The sequence goes on from JAZKJV010007113.1 coordinate 206,680, forward strand.
ACAAATAAAATCGATCAGAACAAAGCAAGCGGTCCTGCTAAATGTTTAACCTGGTATAGCACCCAGGGTCGAACTCAAGGAGCACGGGTTGGCCAAAGGCCTACGAAGTAGTAAAAAGGAAATAAAATAAAAGACAAAATATTTTTAGTGCTTTTTAATGATTTTTATATATTTTTTTTGGATTTTTAATATGTGAAGAAAACAAAAGAAACACAAAAACAATCACACTTTAGCTAATTATTTAATGCATCAAAAATCAAGCAAAAATTCAAACAAAAATGTTTTTATGTTTTTTGGGTTTTTTAGTGTTTTTGGTGAATTTTTGGAATTTTTATGATGTATATTTTATTTTCTAAAAATCAAACAGTAGCAAAAATACAAGGTACTGTCCAGCCAGACCCAAAAACCCTAGATAAAATATCTAAGGGCCTCAAAAGGGCCTGGAGGTATTTTTCCTGTAAACTAGGTAGGACAAGGAAATTTTGAGTACCAAAATTATTGTTTTTAGGTTTTTAGGTGATTTAATAGAATTTTTATGGGTTTTTAGGTGTTTTTAAGTTTTTATGGTTTTTAAGCCGTGAAAAATGGCCAAAATTGGCTAGAAAATCAAGAAACACAAAATAAACAGTACCTAATTTTTATAGAATTTTAAGGGGGTTTTTATATTTTTTGGGGATTTTTAACTCTAGACAGTAGCAAAAATGATGATTTTTGAATTTTTAAAAATATCAAATAAACTCAGAAATGTCCTCAAAAATTCTCAAAAATCCTACAACATGGCAGGAGCCATGTGTCAAATTTTCATCGAATTTGGAGGTGATTTGATATTTTATTCAAAAATCACAAGAGGGTATTGTGCACAAGGACTGAAGTGCAAATACCCTAAGTTCTGGGGTCCAGGTGCAAAATTCCCAGCAAAACACGTGCGCGGCGCGTGCCTGGGGCACTCAGGGACCTCTATGTAATAAAACTAAGTTCCAGGGACCAATTGATAACACGTACCAAAAGTCCGAGGACCTCAGCTGCAAATTACCAATAAATCACGCACATGCGGAATTAAACCATTCACAGGGGCATAGATGCAATTACTCAAAAAGTTTCATTCATTCATAAACATCCAGAACTACAGGGGCATATGCAAATAACCCAAGAATACACGTGACGAAGCACGTGGCTCACACAGGCAGGGGTATATAAGCAAATATCTAAAGTACGAGGTCCATTGTGCAAATAACCCAACGTAAATAAAATACGAAAAATATTTACAGGACTAACACTAAATGCATAAAAGAAAAAGGGGGCCTAAGACAATTTACCCCTTATTAAATATCGGAGGCCGTATGAGTGACGCGTGGCTGATCTGACGGTTCTGGACGACGGCGCCTTTGTCTTCGAAAACGTGGGCCTGATCGAACGGCTGAGGGCTCTCCACGTGGCTATCGGACGGCTGTGGTGCGCTGGAGGACGAAACCCTCGAGTAACTAACGGCTGAGATCGATCCTCGGGAGATCTAGCAGTTGCTGCAGCTCCGTGGATGGACGGACACGATGTAATCTGGAGCGCCGAGGTCAATCTGACGGTCGGCGAGGATCCTGGAAGAACTAGTCGCCGGCGACTTTCGCCGGCCCTCTGTGCACGTGGTTGTCCTCGTCTGCTGCCTCTGGAGAGCGGAGAAGCTCCGCGATGAAGCTCCGCAGCTGATAGTAGGCTCCGATGACCCAGCCAAGCCCTGGAGGGCTCCGGCGAGGTCGGCGGAGCTAAAGCTCCTGGCCCGGATGACTCAAGCCCTCAGATGGGCTCGTAATGACCTACAAAGGGGCTCAGAAGATTCGCTGGTCGAGGGCAAAGTGCCTCGACCCCGTTAGTCGGCGTGGAGGTGACTGGTGCGTCGGGGCGACGGGCTCCGGTGAAGGCGAAAGACGGTGGAGCCCGGTTCCCAGCTCCTGTGCGAGCTGGGTTGTGTGAGTGGGTGCAGAACGTGCGGAGGAGGAAGGCGGAGGTGACGATAGATTCCGATGATCGAATGGGGGCGTGAGGTGGTCGGAATCGACAAGACATGGCGACGGCGATATTTGGGGATAAATGGAAATTAGACTAAATAAGGGAGCTAAGGGACTACCTGGATGGTCGAGTAGACTGGGCTGGAGCTGGGGAAGCTCCCGGTCGTAGCCTCGAGGGACGTCTGGGCCCGAGGCTCGGAGCTCGCACCAATGGCGGAGCTACGGCGGAGCTATTCGCCGGATCAGAGGTCCGACCACTCTCTCCTCTCTGCGACACGGCCAACCTGGAGCTGTCACCTCGAGGGTGGCTGTGGAGGTCACGGGATGAAGAAATGGGGAGCCAAAGATGGAGGAATTCGGTGGCGGAGCTCGCTTAAGTAGGTTGGAGAGTCCGGGAAGATAGGCGCGGGTAGGGCGTGGAAGCGCGCGGATCCCGATGCAGGAGCTCCGGCGAGGGTGTCGGATGTGGGAGGTGTCAAACGGAGCCGGAGTTTGGGTGATTGGGAATCGGGTCGAGCGGGTATAAATACGAGAAAAAGGTCCGGTGCTCGAACCCGTGAAGAGTGGTCCTGGGGGGGTCAGTTGACCGGGCGGTCAACATCCCCCAGGGCCAATGGCTGAAGGCCACGTGGCTGAATCAAGAAGTGACAAATACATATAGCTAGGGGCCGAATCAGCAAAAACCCAAAACATGAAATATTTTTATTTTATTTTTTTTCTATTTTTTGGTGATTTTTAATTAATTTTTGGAAATAAAAATAAGGTATTTACACTATATAGCTATATATAGGTATGTGTACAATATGTAGGCTTTTGATTTTTAATTTTTAATTATTATTTTTATACAATTTTATTCCCATTTTATATTTTATTTATTTATAGTATAAAATAAGGAATAAAAGGGTGTTTTTATTTTATTTTTATTATTTATATACATAGGTAAAATAAATAGATATATACATCTATATACATGGTATATATACAATGTCTTTTTATATTTTGAATTTTGTAATTTTTATTTGATTTTTGTTTTGATTCTTTTTATTTTATTTATTTACAGTATATAACATAGAATATTTACAAAAAGTTTTAGAAAATAATTTTATTTATTTATAAGGTTGAATAAATATAGGAGTATGGTCTATGTACATGGTGAAAGGGCATTTTTGATCTTTTTGGTTTTTTTTTCAACTTTTTGTTTTGTTTTTATATTAATAAATATGTACAAATATGTACAAGCATATTTTTGGGTGAGGAAAATATGATTATATTTATTTACACTAATATTTACACATGAGCCCCTATCTCCCTCTACTTGGCTTTTATGCGGTCAGGCCCATGCTGAGCCCTCCCTTGGGTTAGGTTGCTCAATATTTATTCTAAATATTTCCCTCTTTTTCTTTTTAATCTTTATTCTTTTATTTTTGCACAAAAACATGCTAATTATAGGTTTTTCACACAATGCATGCTTTTGCTAATTATTCCTATTTACACATATCTACATGCATTTGTAAAGGTTTTTGTAGCTAAAATATAAGAATAAAGAGTGATGAATGGGTATTCATCACCCCCCTATACTTAACTTTGCTAGTCCCTTAGCAAACACTTATTTGAAAAAGAAGTGAAAGAGAAAGAAAAAGAAAAAGAGGATATACATGGATCAAGGTTGATTATTAAACTTGCCTTCATTAAATTGAGGTATGGAGCTCAATAAGATCTTTGGATTATTAATATGTCGGAACCTTATTTAGACTTAAGCTTAAAACCTAACAGCCTCTAAGTTCCACTAATCTATAATCAAGACTCCTCAATGCTCCAGATCAGAACAAGTCATCAATCACAAACCCTGAAGACCATGAATCTTTTCCTGTCCTGTGAAAGTGAGGTCTAAGCTCTCCACCTCAGAAATGGCAACTTGACAACCCTCCCCAACAAGTTAACTCTATGACCTCAATCTGGCCACTCTTTCCTCGAGGAGCGGGGTATTCCCTTCTAAGTTCAAGTTCAACCGGCTCAAGAAGAGGGGGAAGAAGAGAATGGGTCAAGGCCAGTGTAGCCAAGTACCCTTGGGAGCTTGACTAGTGTAGCCAAGTCTCCCTGCTGCAAGCTACAACAGGTGGATCATGAAACCAAGCTTTGCTTATTGCACTCTATACATACTCCGGTGGGATTATCATTTTCTCTCAGACCCACCACTTTTTTGGAGTTCTTTTATTTTTGCACATTTGTTTTTTCAAGTGCATCTGTACAACATATACATGTGCAGCATATATACAAGGAGTTTTTCCTCTTGAGCCAGTAGACTATCCCTCTTTTGAAGCTTTATTGCAACCCACAACTCCCGTCGTTAGATCTCATGGCAACCAGACCAAGTTGAGACGCACTTCCTTCACTATAAGAAGAAGAGAGGTTCCGCCTAGAAGTACTACCCTCATATGCTACCCCAAGTCAAGGAAGACTGCCTCCTCACCACCTCCTCCGTAGAGAGCTCGGTGCATAGTGCGGTTGTCCAAGTAAAGCCATAATCTATATGAGTCATGTGTTGTTGTTAAGTGCTCTACTTAGGCTCATTGAGATGACATGTGATCATAGCCTAGTGAACTCAAAGAATTAAGTCACCATGGACCTGAAAAGCCTTAAACCTAAGTCCTATAAGGTTCCTCTTAGAAATTAGGTGGATTAAGATCTTAATCAAGCTCCATTTCTCAATTTGATTCCAGGCTAGTTTAGATGTCAACTATCATCCAGGAAAACTATATACATATGTACAAAAAGATGCTTATTTACACACATTTTACAATCATGCAAAATTTTTGAAAAATGTTTTGAAATCATGGATGGATGATGCATGAAGTGCAAGTTTTGCAGAAAGATATTTACACACATTTACATAAGATTTTTGCAAACTTTTGATTTTCAAAACATTTTGGAAAAATTTTGTACTATATACATAATTTCGATACGAACATATTTACACAAGCTTTACACAAAAGATTTTTGAAATCATTTTTACAAAAATAATTTGTACACTAGCTATGTATGTGCAAATAAAAGAAGATTATGTACATGAAAATTTTTTTAATTTTTGTGGTTTTTAGCCATTTTATTTATTAACAAACTCACACAAAGTACGAGTTATGGCTAAAGTACATATGAAATATATACACACCCCCCTATACTTAGCTCGAACGATGTCCTCAGAGTCAAGAGCGATGAAGAAGACATAACTCGTGCTAGGTATAGGAGAGTGATAAGAAAGGCTATACAAAAAGAAATGAAAAGTCAAGAGGGACCCAGGTCTCCCCCTATACTTAGGATCAAGTAATCCTAAGTATAGCAGGCTGTAGACTAAGGGAAAACCTGAGTGCAGAATGTACAGGGTCTACCCCCCTATACTTAGGGTGAAATATCCCTAAGTATAGGCAACAAAAACAGGGGTAGATGGAAACAAAAGAAATACCCGAAAGGCCTCACATCCCCCCTATACTTAGGGTAAAGTGCACCCTAAGTATAGCATAATCACAAGATGGAGAAAGGGATGTGGGACTAAAGAATGTGATGATATGGACATCTGGATCTATATACAGCGGAAGATCAGTGGAACTCAGGCGTGAGATGCGTTAGATGTGAGTCAAAGACCACATCTCACGCAAAATGAATAGGGGCAAGATCAACGACCCGCGGCTCATGATCTAGAAATGGCTTGAGTCGCTGGCCGTTCACTCGAAAGGTACTCTCAGAAGACAACTCAGATATGTCGATGCTACCTTTGTCGTGTACCTTTCTAACCAGATAAGGTCCCTTCCATTTGCTCTGTAGCTTCCCTGGAAATAGGCGTAGCCTCGCATCAAACAGCCATACTCTCTGTCCAATCTCAAAATGCTTGTGGCTGATATGAGAATCATGCCACTCCTTGACTTTCTCCTTATAATGTAGGCTGCTTGAGAAAGCTGCATCTCTAAGCTCCTCCAAGGCAGCTAGCTCTGCCCTTCTCTGGTCTCCCATACCATCTGGATCCATCAAAATATCTGTGACTGCCCAAAGTGACTTGTGCCTCAGCTCAACAGGTAAATGGCATGGCTTGCCATACACGAGGCGAAAGGGAGATGTGCCCAAAGGTGTCTTGAAAGACGTCCTATATGCCCACAAGACCGAGTCCAAAAGCTGTGACCAATCCTTTCGGTCAGGGCGGACGACTTTCTGCAATATAGTCTTGATCTCCCTATTCGACACTTCGGCTAGACCGTTCGTCTGTGGATGGTAAGGTGTAGCAACACGATGGTCTATGCCGAACTCGCTAGCAAGTGCCTTCACCTGGTCGTTGATGAAGTGAGATCCCCCATCAGAAATCAGAACTCGTGGAACCCCGAACCGCGTGATGATGTGCTTCCTCAAAAATCTGCAAACTGTCCTCGCATCAGCGGCTCGGGCAGGGATAGCCTCCACCCAACGACTCTTATAATCAACGGCTAACAGAATGTACTCAAATCCTGGACTCTTAGGGAATGGACCCATGAAATCGATGCCCCATGCGTCAAAAACCTCACAGAAGTGAATGGGCTGCATCGGCATCATATCACGCTGTCCACAAGTGCCCATCCTCTGACAGTCAGTACACCTCTTCACGAACTCATCTGAGTCCTTGAAGAGGGTAGGCCACCACAAGCCGGATTGGAGCACTTTCTTTGCCGTTCTCCTCCCAGAATGATGTCCTCCTGCCTCCAGCTTGTGGCAGTAAGTGAGGACGCTATGGTGTTCCTCCTGAGGAATACACCGACGCCAGACGCTATCCCCTCCCTCGTGGTAAAGGATGGGATCCTCCCAATGGTAGGACTTGGCCTTCGCAAGGAAGGTCTCAAGTCTCTGTCTGGGCCAATCTTGTGGGACTTTCCCAACAACGAGAAAGTTCACAATATCGGCATACCATGGAAGCGAGGCGATAGCAAGGATCGCCTCATCTGGGAAGGTATCTCTAATAGGGTCAATCTGCTCAGAATCCTCAGGCTGCTCTAGTCGGGAGAGATGATCCGCCACCACATTCTTGACTCCAGGCTTATCCTTAATCTCAATATCGAACTCCTGGAGTAGAAGGATCCATCTAGTCAGTCTGGCCTTGGCATCCTTCTTTGCCATGAGGTACCTGATGGCGGTATGATCTGTAAACAAAGTCACTCTAGATCCAATGATATATGATCTGAACTTATCCAGGGCAAACACTACTGCTAGCATCTCCTTCTTTGTGACTGTATAATTCCGTTGTGCGGAATCCAATGTGCGGCTAGCATCGTGTATGGCAAATGGAACTCCATCCCTCCTCTGTCCCAGCACTGCCCCTACGGCAAAATCGGGGGCATCCGTCATGATCTCGAATGGGAGAGACCAATCAGGCGGCTGGAGGACAGGAGCCTCAATGACACACTGCTGAAGAGTCGCGAATGACGAAAGACACTTGTCATCGACAAGGAACTCAGTGTCTTTCGTCAAGAGGTCAGTCAACGGTCGGGCAATCTTGCTGAAATCCTGAATAAATCTCCTATAAAATCCAACGTGCCCCAGGAATGACCGTAGCTGCCTCAGATTGGACGGCGGTGTGAGTTTCCTAATGGCATCGACCTTGGCCGGATCAACCTCCATGCCCCTGTTGGAGATGATATGGCCAAGCACCGTCCCCTGAGTCACCATAAAATGACTCTTCTCCCAAGATAGCACCAAGTGATACTCAATACATCGTTGGAGTACTCGATCTAGGCAGTCAAGACAAGAATCAAATCCGTCGCCGTAGATCGAGAAATCATCCATGAAGACCTCCAAACACTCCCCTACCATGTCCGAAAAGATCGACAGCATGCATCTCTGAAAAGTCGTTGGGGCATTGCATAGCCCAAATGGCATGCGTCGAAAAGCATATGTGCCGAAGGGACAGGTAAATGTGGTCTTCTCCTGATCCTCAGGAGCGATGGCCACTTGGTTGTAGCCCGAGTACCCATCCAGGAAGCAATAATGGCTCTTCCCTGCCAGTCTCTCAATGATCTGGTCAATAAAAGGCAGGGGAAATGGTCCTTCTTGGTGGCTTGGTTGAGTCTCCTGTAGTCAACACAAACCCTCCAAGAGGTGGGTACTCGTGTAGCAATCTCCTCTCCCGACTCACTGATCACAGTTGTGATGCCCGTCTTCTTGGGCACCACATGCAAGGGGCTGACCCACTTGGAGTCGGAAATGGGATAAATAAAACCTGCACCCCACCATTTTGATATTTCCTTCATCACAACCTCTCTCAGGTTGGGGTTCAGTCGCCGCTGGAACTCACGCGACGGCTTCGCCCCTTCCTCGAGATAGATATGGTGGGAGCACACCGATGGACTAATCCCATGGAGATCTGCTACGCTCCATCCGATCGCCTTGCGGTTCTTTTCAAGAACCCCCATCAAACGGGATTCCTGCTCTCCAGTCAACTCGGCGGAGATGATGACTGGGTACATGTCTGGCTCGCCCGCAAGGAATCGATACTTCAGCGAAGTAGGGAGCGACTTCAGCTCTGGAATGCTGGGTGCTGGCAAATCTGGCTGCGGAAGAAACTGAGTGAAAGCTGCTAAGTCTGCCAAATCTGCCTGGGAAAGTGAAAGCGTACTCTCGCAAACTGGATCGGGAGAAGGTTGCTCAACTGCACTGTCTCTGGTCGGCTCTGCATCTACCTCCTCCTCCTCTATAGGCTCAGGTGAACTCAGGTCTGGCATCTGATCATAACAATCGGCCCAATCAGACTCTGAATCCGAGGGATCCGTATCAACTGCGGTGGCATCAGTAACACCGAAAAACAAGGTGGCCTCAGTACCACCATCACTAAACAGCGTGCTGCGATCTAGGACCGGCTCTGCTGCCTCTATGGTATCCTCGTCCAAGGCTGTGCTCTCCAGACTCTCCTCTGCTATCATCTCGGCATCAGCTGTATCTGAAAGTGAGAGGATGGTCTGTGTCTCAAGATCTGCCCAAGCTGCCTCATCATCTGTGATCACAAAATCACAGTCCTGGTGGATGTCTGGCTCTGCGTCTGTCAGCTGCTCTGAATCTGTACTCGCATCTGAGCGGGCTCTGAGACGAGCTCTATAGTCCTCGACCGTCTCTATTTGTATACTCTCGCCCTCGACGTGAAAGTACACCTTCCCGCTGTCATGATCAGTCACCGCCTTGGCTGTGGCCAAGAACGGACGACCAAGGATGATGGGGGTATCGGCCACTGACTCAGGGATCTCCATGTCCAACACTACGAAGTCCACGGGGAATTTCAGGCCCTGAATCGTGACGATAACGTCTCGTAATAACCCCCTCGGCCTCTTGACAGATCGATCAGCGAACTGAAGGACTGTCCTGCTCTGTCGAAGAGTGCCCAACTCGAAGCGGTCGAGAAGGGCTGCCGGAAGAAGGTTGATCGACGATCCGCTATCTAGAAGAGTACGGTCGAACCTATGCTCACTGATCTGGCATCTGACATACGGGGCCCCTGAATCTGGCCTCTTGGCTGGTAGGCGGTTCTGGATCGCAAAACACGTGGCCTTGGTCAGCACATGTATCTCTGAAGTGTGGTTCCTCCTCCTTCTCCTGACTGTAGTCCTCTCTCTCAAAGATCGCTGGAGAAGGGGGATGTGCTGCAAAGCCTCCTGGAGGGTCAGCTGGATGTGGAATCGATCGATCATGCTCTGGCTGAACGCCTCAAGCTCTCTCTTTTTTGGATCATTTTTCTTCCCCTTTCCCATCTGAAGGGCTCTAGGGAAGGGGATCACAGGGTCCTTCTCAGATGAAGGACTAGGAAAAGGCCTAGACGGTTCGATGACCGGATCCACACATACATCATGCACCATAGTGGGACCAGAAGAAAATAAACCTTTTCCCTTATTCACACCAAAGTCCTGAGATACAACATGGCGAGGAAAAACAACATCTCTCTCTATACTAACACCGGTGGCCTCAGTACCACTGTGGGCTGGCTGTGCTGCTGCTGCTGGTAGACGTCTCGCTGCATCAGTACCGCGGGCTGGCTCGGCTGAACTGGTGGCGTCAGTACCACCTCCTAGATCTGGTGAAGCGGCGGCCTCAGTACCGCCGGTGGGATCAGCATCCTTGGTGGCTTCAGTGCCACCGTCATCATCTGGAGCGGCCTCAGTACCGCTCTCCTCCTCCTCATGTGGCGCCTCTGAAGTGTCCTCGTGGTGAAGCTCAGATGAGGCGCCGCCGCCTGCTGGGGTCCTACCGCTCCTAAGTGTGACAAAATCAGCATCAAATAGACCCGAAGATGTATCATCAAATGGGTCACTAGGAGTGGCAAACTCAGTATGTACTACCTGCTCAGATTTCCTCTTGAGGTTGTTCGGGTTCGGCTCAATCTGGGCTGGAATGGCGGCCTTCCCTCTCACCAAGTCCCGCATCTCCTGGCGGAACTCGTCCATCTCCCGTCTGAATGTGGCCTGCCGGTCCGTGAGGAGGCGGGCGATGTCATCCAAAGCAGGGCTCTCGTGGGAACCCGACGGGTAGCCTCTCTGGGGGTGAGGCTGTTGCTGCTGGTAATGATGCTGGTAAGAGGGATATGAGGAAGGGTGCTGCTGCTGAACTAGGTGAGCCTGCTGCTCACGTCTCCACGACTGTCCCTGCTGCTGATAGGGACGAGGACCGAAGGATGGCTGATGCTGCTGATATGCTGGGGGCTGCTGTTGCGGCTGGTGGTGATCTCTCTGCTGGGAGTACTGCCCTCCCTGTCCTGACGGCTGCTGCTGGGGCTGGGTACCACCACTCCCCCACCTGAATCCGGGATGGTCTCGTCGGATCCCAGGCTGGGGGCGGTCATACCAAATCCCGTTGACATCCATCAACGGCTCGGCATCGTAGGGGGCTGGCAGGAGTACTGCCAGAGGCTGGTCCGGCTGGTAGACCACCATCTGCATCTCTGGAGATGGTGGGGACTGTAGGTCGGCTGCGGCTGCTGGTACGGCTCCTCCTGTACAAGATGGACCTGTCTAGGCTGCACGTGGTTGCTGGAGCGCTGGGACGAGTTGCTGCTGCTGCCGGCGTCGCCTCGCGACTGAAGACGGGGCTGAGGAGCCGTCTGTGCCTCCTGGAGACACATGAGCTGTGTCTTCATGTCGCTCAGAACCTGTGCCATCTGCTCCATCTGCGTGATACTCTGGCACTGCTTCTTCTCGATCAGCTCCATGCGGTCCAGCTTCTCGCTGATAATGCCCATGTCCGCAGCTGACGACTCTGCCTGTGCTGCTACGGCTGCGGACGAACTGGATGGACCTGCATCTACCCGTGCTATCCGCTGGTACTGCACGGGTCCTGGCTGAAGTGGCTGGGTCTTCTGAGTATACAACCTGGTCTGAGACATCACCATATAGTTCTCAGCCATCTCCTCGAAGATGGCCCAGACCTGGTCGTGGTCCTTGGCGAAGTAGGACCCGCCGCAAGAAGCATTCACCAGGCCCTGTAGCTCTGGTGTCAACCCGCTGAAGAAGCTCTGCACAAGGTTCGGCTTCGTGATGTCATGGTGCGGGCATCTATCCAGGAGCTCTCGGAACCTCTCCCATACCTCGTGAAACTGCTCGTTGGGGAACATGGAGAAGTTGTTGATCAGGGCCCTCGCTGCATTCGTCCGCCCGAGTGGATAGTACTTGTTCAAGTACTCGGTGCGGAGCTGCTCCCAGGTATAGACAAAACTCCCAAGATGCTTCAGCCAGGTGGCTGCTCTATCTGCTAGTGAAAATGGGAAGGCTATCATCCGGATCGTGTCCTGGTCCACATGGCGATCGTGGACAGTGCTGCAGATCATCAGAAACTCCTGGAGGTGGAGGTGGGGCTCCTCAGTGGCAAGTCCGTGGAAACGAGGAAGCATATGCAGGGTGTTCGGGGGGAACTTGAAGTCCCCCACAATAGCAGGAACCACCACCCAATGGTGCATCAGTGTAGATCCGGGGTTGTGCAACTCCCGCATCGGTCTAGGTGGTCCTCCTCCTCCTGCGGCTGCTGCCGCTGCGGCGGCGGCCGCGGCTGCTGCTGCTGCGGCTCTTGCCTCTGCATCCGGTATCTCCTCGGGCTCGCTCTGCTCATCTCGCTCTAATCGGAGGCGCTCCAACTCTCTCCTCATCTCAATCATAAATGCTCCCTGATCGCGTAACTGCTGCTGAACTGTCTCTAATGATGCGATCAAGGTGGAGTTGATCGCTCCCTGATCCATCACAACATGCTCAGTGCGGGAACGATCCTCAGAACTGCCGGCCATGGCGACGTCTACAAAACCAAACGAGACCAACTCAGGTGCTGTCAAATGAATCAATCTCTCCTTGGGCTCGTGTCTCTCAGGTAGATCAGAAAGGGGGTCGAGGGGGAACAGGGTGGAGTCGTACTCGGGCTCGGAGAGCGGGTCTGAGCTCCCACGAGCCAACCTAGATGAGGAGGTAGACGTGCCCGAAAGCGGTGCAGCCAGAGGCTGCCTAAGAGACCGTCTACCCATCATCTTGATCTGGCGAGTAAGGCGGATGAGATCTGGAAAAATTACGATCAGAAAACAAACCCCCGGTTCACCAACGCAACGCGAGCTGAAGACCGTGAAAGTTCGGTCAAATTATCTTGTCGATTTTATTTTGGTGAACACACAGAATATCAGAGCGCTTACGTGGCCTGTTGGGATGTCCGATGCTAACCCAACCGACTGGCCCGCACGGAGAAGTCGGTAATCAGTCGGGACTAGCAACGGGGGGCTCTACCTAGGGTGCGGGTCACTCTCTCGCGCATCCAAACCAAACAATGAGGGGGTTGCTCTCCCCAAGACAAAGTTTTTAGGGTGAGCGGTTTTTAAGATCAATAATTTTAGCAGTCCCAATTTTATGGTTTCACTTTTTTAATCTTTTTCAAAGCAAACAAAAGGCCTAACGAATTTTTCGGTTCTCCTGATTATTAAGTTCAAAATAGGGGGGAGAAGACGAAAAAGCCGAAGCACGATAAATCAATGATGCATGCAAAGTCAGAAATGCGTACCTGTCTCCAGCACTCTACATGCAATATGATCCGCGCATAAAAGTAAAGACAGAAATAAAACTAACCTAAATGATGCAGCGGTAAAGCCGAGTCCTAGATGAGCAAGTCTAGCGAAGAGCCGTCTAACCGGTCACCGACCTCCAAGCCAAAGAGTCCGGTCTTGGCCCGTCCCTCCTCTGTCCGACAAATCGGGGGTAGGAGTAAGCGCTTTACAGGACGGGCTGCGGCACGTAGGCTACGGAGGCAAATAAATCGGTTATTTTTATTATGGATTTTAAGTAGGTCCAATTATCGATCTATAGGAGCAGATAATCAATTAGGTGTGTAGATCCTACTAGTTACGGCACATTCACCAGAAAATCCTAAGTCTAGGGGCTCGAGCAAAAACCGCGAAAACACCGGAAAAGGCAGAAATAAAAGAAAAATAAAACCGCGAAAAAGCCGCGAAAAACCGCGAAGGTCCTAAGGGTCCCCCGAACACTCCGGTGCTCGGCGAAACAGACCCGCTACGGTCAAGTCACAAGTGTCCAAGCAGTCCAAGTCCTGAGTCCTGTATTATTACAATAATAATGAACGAAAATAAATCTACCCTAATCCTCACCCACTCAGCTCTCTCTCACTGTCTCTCCTGCGGCTCCGCAAAGAAAGGAGCCGCCTCCGAATCCCGCGGTTGCGCCGGCTCTCGAGAATAGCCGCCTCGGTCCTCGGGCCCTCGCAAGAGAAAACAAGTGGTCAGAACCAATCAAATAATATCAAAGAAAATAAAGGCAAATGAAAAATAAGGGTATATGTGCAACAATGTAAAATAAAATAAACACAAAAAACAAAAAATAAAAGAAAAAGAAAAAGAAAATAAAATCAAACAAAATATAGACAAAAAGCCGCGAAAATAAAAGGAAAAGAACTACTAAGCCGTGCTCCCCGGCAACGGCGCCATTCTGATGGGCGGACCCGAAGGCTAGGGTATAGGTGCGAAGTTGGTCGTTGCGACCCAAGCGATCAAGTCAGCTCAATCAAGAAAAATATCAGACCACTAAATACAAATAAAATCGATCAGAACAAAGCAAGCGGTCCTGCTAAATGTTTAACCTGGTATAGCACCCAGGGTCGAACTCAAGGAGCACGGGTTGGCCAAAGGCCTACGAAGTAGTAAAAAAGAAATAAAATAAAAGACAATATTTTTAGTGCTTTTTAATGATTTTTATATTTTTTTTGGATTTTTAATATGTGAAGAAAACAAAAGAAACACAAAAACAATCACACTTTAGCTAATTATTTAATGCATCACAAATCAAGCAAAAATTCAAACAAAAATGTTTTTATGTTTTTTGGGTTTTTTAGTGTTTTTGGTGAATTTTTGGAATTTTTATGATGTATATTTTATTTTCTAAAAATCAAACAGTAGCAAAAATACAAGGTACTGTCCAGCCAGACCCAAAAACCCTAGATAAAATATCTAAGGGCCTCAAAAGGGCCTGGATGTATTTTTCCTGTAAACTAGGTAGGACAAGGAAAATTTGAGTACTAAAATTATTGTTTTTAGGTTTTTAGGTGATTTAATAGAATTTTTATGGGTTTTTAGGTTTTTTAAGTTTTTATGGTTTTTAAGCAGTGAAAAATAGCCAAAATTGGCTAGAAAATCAAGAAACACAAAATAAACAATACCTAATTTTTATAGAATTTTAAGGGGGGTTTTTATATTTTTTTGGGGTTTTTAACTCTAGACAGTAGCAAAAATGATGATTTTTGAATTTTTAAAAATAGCAAATAAACTCAGAAATGTCCTCAAAAATTCTCAAAAATCCTACAACATGGCAGGAGCCATGTGTCAAATTTTCATCGAATTTGGAGGTGATTTGATATTTTATTCAAAAATCACAAGAGGGTACTGTGCACAAGGACTGAAGTGCAAATACCCTAAGTTCTGGGGGTCCAGGTGCAAAATTCCCAGCAAAACACGCGCGCGGCGCGTGCCTGGGGCACTCAGGGACCTCTATGTAATAAAACTAAGTTCTAGGGACCAATTGGTAACACGTACCAAAAGTCCGAGGACCTCAGCTGCAAATTACCCAATAAATCACGCACATGCGGAATTAAACCATTCACAGGGGCATAAATGGAATTACTCAAAAAGTTTCATTCACTCATAAACATCCAGAACTACAAGGGCATATGATGCAAATAACCCAAGAATACACGTGACGAAGCACGTGGCTCACACAGGCAGGGGTATATAAGCAAATATCTAAAGTACGAGGTCCATTGTGCAAATAACCCAACGTAAATAAAATACGAAAAATATTTACAGGACTAACACTAAATGCATAAAAGAAAAAGGGGGCCTAAGACAATTTACCCCATATTAAATATCGGAGGCCGGATGAGTGACGCGTGGCTGATCTGACGGTTCTGGACGACGGCGCCTTTGTCTTCGAAAACGTGGGCCTGATCGAACGGCTGAGGGCTCTCCACGTGGCTATCGGACGGCTGTGGTGCGCTGGTGGACGAAACCCTCGAGTAACTAACGGCTGAGATCGATCCTCGGGAGATCTGGCGGTTGCTGCAGCTCCGTGGATGGACGGACACGATGTAATCTGGAGCGCCGAGGTCAATCTGACGGTCGGCGAGGATCCTGGAAGAACTAGTCGCCGGCGACTTTCGCCGGCCCTCTGTGCACGCGGTTGTCCTCGTCTGCTGCCTCTGGAGAGCGGAGAAGCTCCGCGATGAAGCTCCGCAGCTGATGGTAGGCTCCGATGACCCAGCCAAGCCCTGGAGGGCTCCGGCGAGGTCGGCGGAGCTAAAGCTCCTGGTCCGGATGACTCAAGCCCTCAGATGGGCTCGCAATGACCTGCAAAGGGGCTCAAAAGATTCGCTGGTCGAGGGCAAAGTGCCTCGACCCCGTTAGTCGGCGTGGAGGTGACTGGTGCGTCGGGGCGACGGGCTCCGGTGAAGGCGAAAGACGGTGGAGCCCGGTTCCCAGCTCCTGTGCAAGCTGGGTTGTGTGAGTGGGTGCAGAACGTGCGGCGGAGGAAGGCGGAGGTGACGATAGATTCCGATGATCGAATGGGGGCGTGAGGTGGTCGGAATCGACAAGACACGGCGACGGCGATATTTGGGGATAAATGGAAATTAGACTAAATAAGGGAGCTAAGGGACTACCTGGATGGTCGAGTAGACTAGGCTGGAGCTGGGGAAGCTCCCGATCGTAGCCTCGAGGGACGTCTGGGCCCGAGGCTCGGAGCTCGCACCAATGGCGGAGCTACGGCGGAGCTATTCGCCGGATCAGAGGTCCGACCACTCTCTCCTCTCTGCGACACGGCCAACCTGGAGCTGTCACCTCGGGGGTGGCTGTGGAGGTCACGGGATGAAGAAATGGGGAGCCAAAGATGGAGGAATTCGGTGGCGGAGTTCGCTTAAGTAGGTTGGAGAGTCCGGGAAGACAGGCGCGGGTAGGGCGTGGAAGCGCACGGATCCCGATGCAGGAGCTCCGGCGAGGGTGTCGGATGTGGGAGGTGTCAAACGGAGCCGGAGTTTGGGTTATTGGGAACCGGGTCGAGCGGATATAAATCCGAGAAAAAGGTCCGGTGCTCGAACCCGTGAAGAGTGGTCCTGGGGGGGTCAGTTGACCGGGCGGTCAACATCCCCCAGGGCCAATGGCTGAAGGCCACGTGGCTGAATCAAGAAGTGACAAATACATATAGCTACGGGCCGAATCAGCAAAAACCCAAAACATGAAATATTTTTATTTTATTTTTTTCTATTTTTTTGGTGATTTTTAATTAATTTTTGGAAATAAAAATAAGGTATTTACACTATATAGCTATATATAGGTATATGTACAATATGTAGGCTTTTGATTTTTAATTTTTAATTATTATTTTTATACAATTTTATTCCCATTTTATATTTTATTTATTTATAGTATAAAATAAGGAATAAAAGTGTGTTTTTATTTTATTTTTATTATTTATATACATAGGTAAAATAAATAGATATATACATCTATATACATGGTATATATACAATGTCTTTTTATATTTTCAATTTTGTAATTTTTATTTGATTTTTGTTTTGATTCTTTTTATTTTATTTATTTACAGTATATAACATAGAATATTTACAAAAAGTTTTAGAAAATAATTTTATTTATTTATAAGGTTGAATAAATATAGGAGTATGGTCTATGTACATGGTGAAAGGGCATTTTTGATCTTTTTGGTTTTTTTTTCAACTTTTTGTTTTGTTTTTATATTAATAAATATGTACAAATATGTACAAGCATATTTTTGGGTGAGGAAAATATGATTATATTTATTTACACCAATATTTACACATGAGCCCCTATCTCCCTCTACTTGGCTTTTATGCGGTCAGGCCCATGCTGAGCCCTCCCTTGGGTTAGGTTGCTCAATATTTATTCTAAATATTTCCCTCTTTTTCTTTTTAATCTTTATTATTTTATTTTTGCACAAAAACATGCTAATTATAGGTTTTTCACACAATGCATGCTTTTGCTAATTATTCCTATTTACACATATCTACATGCATTTGCAAAAGTTTTTGTAGCTAAAATATAAGAATAAAGAGTGATGAATGAGTATTCATCAGTAACCACTTAGCTCTTCCATTTCATCTAATTTTAGTTTTCGCCCAATCTTCGCCGTAGACGTCTTTCTTCGATTCCGGTCATCCAGCTACCCATCACGATCATCGGAACCGACCCACATCTTCACCTTCTCCCGACGCACCTTCTGCACCCATTCACCCAACCCAGCTCGCACAGGAGCTGGGAACCGGGCTCCTCCGTCCACCACCTTCGTCGGAGCCTGTCGCCCCGACGCACCAGCCACCTCCACATCGCCTAACCGGGTCGAGGCAGTTTGCCCTCGACCCGCGAGTCTTCTGAGCCCCTTTGCAGGTCTTACCGAGCCCATCTGAGGGCTTGGTCATCCAAGCCGGGAGACCTAGCTCCGCCGATCGTGCCTGAGCTCCTCCGAGCTCGGGTCGATTATCAAAGCATCGCAGCAGACGCGGGAGCCCTCCAGCATTCTTCTCCGACCTTCAGAGTGCTCCGAGGAGGAGCGCAGCGCACGTACGAGCCCGGCGAAGCTCGCCGGGGCTTTGTTCTTCCAGCATCCTCCAGCGCCGTCGATCTTCATCCCTCGCTCTAGTTCTAATCTGGGCCGTCCATCCCTGGAGCAGCCGACACCGTCAGATCTGAGGAGACGTCATCTGGAGCGCCCACCAGCCGCAGCCGTCCGATCGCCACGTGGAGCGCATCCAGAGCCCCCGCCTAATAAAGGGTAATTTACCCCTTAGGCCCTTATCTTTATTTTATTTCGTTTGAGTCCTGTAAATATTTAAATACGTTGTTTAGTTTTAGGTTTAATTGCATAGAGGACCCTGAGCTTTAGTGTAATTGCATATATACCCCTGCCTGTTGTGAAACACGTGCTTCGTCACGTGTTGTTTTGGGTTATTTGCAGTCCATGCCCTTGTAGTTCTGGTTGTTATGAAATGAATGGAAGTTTTTAGTTAATTGCATTTATACCCCTGTGCGTGATTGATATACACATGTGCGTTTTATTTTGGGTTATTTGCAACTGAGCCTCCTGGACTTTTGGTACGTGTTACCAATAGGCCCTCGGGACTTATTTTCCTTACATATAGGTCCCTGAGTGCCCCAGGCACGCGTGTGGCGCGTGTTTTGCTGGGCTAATTGCACCGGGACCCCCAGAACTTTGGGTATTTGCATTCAAGTCCCTGTGCACAGTATTCGCTTTTGATTTTTGAATAAAATATCAAATCACCTCCAAATCCAATGAGAATTTGATACATGGCTCCTGCCATGGTGTAGGATTTTCACGGATTTTTGAGGACATTTTGGATTTTGTTTGCTATTTTTAAAAATTCAAAAACCCATATTTTCGTTACTGTCTAACTTGAAAATTCACAAAAAAATATAAAAACTCCCCTAAAAATTCTATAAAAATTATATACTGTTTAGTTTAGATTGTTTGATTTTCTAGCCAATTTTGGCTATTTTTCATTGCATAAAAACCTTAAAAACTTAAAAACACCAAAAATCCCATAAAAATTCTAGTAATTACATTAAAAACCCAAAAATAATAAACGTGGTGCCCAAATTTTCCTTGTTTTATCTACTTTACAGGAAAATTAACTCCAGGCCATTTTGAGGCCCTTAGATATTTTATCTTGGGTTTCTTGGCTCGGCTGGACAGTACCTCTTGTTTTCGCCACTGTTTGATTTTTAGGAAATAAAATACTCATCAGAAAATTATCAAAAATTCACCAAAAACACTAAAAAATATAAAACACATAAAAACATTTTTGTTTTAATTTTTGGTTGATTTTTGATGTATTAAATAATTTGTTGAAGTGTGCTTGTTTGTGTTTTTCTTATTTTCTTTATCATATTAAAAATCCAAAAAAAAATATAAAAATAATTAAAACCACTAAAAATATTTTCCTCTTTTATTTTATTTGTTCTTACTACTTAGTAGGCCTTCGGCCAATCCGTGCTCCTTGAGTTCGACCCTGGGAGCTATACCAGGTTCATCACATAGCAGGACCACTTCTTCGTGCTTGATTGATTTTTGCTTTATTTAGTGGTTCATTTTTCTTGATTTAGCGCATCTGAGCTACCGAGGTCGCAACGACCCTTTTTGTACCTTTACCTTAGTCGTTCGGATCGCTTATCAGAATGGCACCGTTGCCGGGGAGCACGGCTTAGTAGTTGATTTTCTTTTCGTTTTTATTTTCGCGGCTTTTCGCGGCTCTTTCAGAGCTCGCGGCTTTTCGCGGTTTTTGTTCATATTTTATTTTTGTTTTTGTTGTGTTTTGTTTTATTTTCTTTTTCTTTTATTTTTGATTTTATTTTTATTTTGTGTGTTTATTTTATTTTACATTTTTGCATATATACCCTTTTATTTTCATTTTCATTTCTTTTTCCTTTATTATTATTTGATTATTGGTTCTGACCACTCTGTTTTCTCTTGCGAGGGTCCGAGGACCGAGGCGGCTACTCTCGAGAAGCTGAAGCAACCGCGGGATTCGGAGGCGGCTCTTTTCTTCGCGGAGCCGCAGGAGAGAGTGAGAGAGAGTTGAGTGGGTGAGGATTAGAGTAGATTTTTATTTTTATTCATTATTATTGTAATAATACATGACACTCCTGGACACTTGGACTCTTCTGCCGTAGCGGGTCTGTTTCGCCGAGCACCGGTGTGCTCGGGGGACCCTTAGGACCTTAGCGGTCTTTCGCGGTTTTTCACGGTTTTCTTTTCTTTTCTTTCTGCCTTTTCCGGTGTTTACGCGGTTTTTGCTCGAGCCCCTAGAATTAGGAATTTCTAGTGATTGTGCCGTAATTAGTAGGATCCACACACCTAACTGATTATCTGTTCCTATAGAACGTTAATTGGACCTACTAAAAATAATTAATAAAAATAACCGACTCATTTGCCTTCGTAGCCTACGTGCCGCAGCCCGTCCTGTAAAGCGCTTACTCCTACCCCCGATTTGTCGGACAGAGGAGGGACGGGCCAAGACCGGACTCTTTGACTTGGAGGTCGGTGACCGGTTAGACGGTTCTTCGCTAGAAACTGCTCATCTAGGACTCGGCTTTCCCGTTGCATCATTTATGTAGTTTCCTTTCTGTCTTTACATTTATGCGCGGATCATATTGCATGTAGAGTGCTGGAGACAGGTACGCATTTCTTACTCAGCATGCATCATTGATTTATCGCGCATCAGCTTTTTCGACTTCTCCCCCCTGTTTTGGACTTAATAACCAGGAGAACCGAAAAACTCGTTAGGCCGTTTGTCTTTATTTGAAAAATATTAAAAAGTGAAATCATAAAATTGGGACTGGCTAATACTATTGATCTTAAAATCCGCTCACCCTAAAAATTTTGTCTTGGGGAGAGCAACCCCCTCATTGTATGGTTTGGATGCACGAGAGAGTGACCCGTACCCTAGGTAGAGCCCCCCGGTGCTAGTCCCAACTGATTACCGACTTTTCCGTGCGGGCCAGTCGGTTGGGTTAGCATCGGATATCCTAACAGGTCACGTAAGCGCTCTGATATTTTGTGTGTTCACCAAATAAAATTGACAAGATAATTTGACCGAACTTTCACGGTCTTCAGCTCGTGTTGCGTTGGTGAACCGGGGGTTCGTTTGTGATCATAGTTTCTCCGGATCTCATCCGCACTACTCGCCAGATCAAGATGATGGGTAGACGGTCTCTTAGGCAGCCTCTGGCTGCACCGCTTTCGGGCACGTCCACCTCATCATCTAGGTTGGCTCGCGAGAGCTCAGACCCGCTCTCCGAGCCCGAGTACGACTCCACCCTGTTCCCCTCGACCCCCTTTTTGTTCTACCTGAGAGACACGAGCCCGAGGAGAGACTGATTGATTTGACAGCACATGAGTTGGGCTCGTTTGATTTTGCAGACGTCATGGCCGGAGCCGGCAGTTCAGATGATCACTCCCGTCAGCCCGAGCATTTTGTACTAGACCAGGGAGCGATCAACTCCACCCTGATCGCATCACTTGAGACAGTCCAGCAGCAGTTACGCGATCAGGGGGCATTCATGATAGAGATGAGGCGAGAGTTGGAGAGGCTCAGAGCAGAGCGAGACCAGCAGAGCGAGCCTGAGGAGATACCTGATGCAGAGGCACGAGCCGCAGCAGCCGCAGCAGCAGCCGCAGCGGGAGGCGCCGCGGCAGGAGGACCACCACGACCGA
Organism: Ottelia alismoides; assembly: GCA_037367405.1. Classification (NCBI taxonomy): domain Eukaryota; kingdom Viridiplantae; phylum Streptophyta; class Magnoliopsida; order Alismatales; family Hydrocharitaceae; genus Ottelia; species Ottelia alismoides. The sequence goes on from JAZKJV010007113.1 coordinate 228,464, forward strand.
TGCGGGAGTTGCACAACCCCGGATCGACACTCATGCATCATTGGGTAGTAGTGCCAGCGATCGTGGGGGACTTCAAGTTCCCCCCGAACACCTTGCAGTTGCTGCCCCGTTTCCACGGACTTGCCACTGAGGAGCCCCACCTCCACCTCCAGGAGTTTCTTATGATCTGCAGCACTGTCCACGATCGCCATGTGGACCAGGACACGATCCGGATGATAGCCTTCCCGTTTTCACTGGCAGATAGAGCAGCCACCTGGCTGAAGCATCTTGGGAGGTTTGTCTACACCTGGGAGCAGCTCCGCACCGAGTATTTGAACAAGTACTATCCACTCGGGCGGATGAATGCAGCGAGGGCCCTGATCAGCAACTTCTCCATGTTCCCCAACGAGCAGTTTCACGAGGCTTGGGAGAGGTTTCGATAGCTCCTAGACCGATGCCCGCACCACGACATCTCCAAGCCGAACCTAGTTCAGAGCTTTTTCAGCGGGTTGACGCCAAAGCTTCAGGGTCTTGTGAACGCTTCTTGCGGCGGGTCCTACTTCGCCAAGGACCACGACCAGGTCTGGGCCATCTATGAGGAGATGGCAGAAAACTACATGGTGATGTCCCAGACCAGGTTGTATACTCAGAAGACCCAGCCACAGCAGCCAGGACCCGTGCAGTACCAGCGGATAGCACGGGTAGATGCAGGTCCATCCAGTTCGTCCGCAGCTGCAGCAGCACAGGCAGAGTCGACAGTTGCGGACATGGGCATTATCAGCGAGAAGTTGGACCGCATGGAGCTGATTGAGAAGAAGCAGTGCTAGAGTATCACTCAGATGGAACAGATGGGACATGTTCTGAGCGACATGAAGACCCAGCTCATGTGTCTCCAGGAGGCACAGACGGCTCCTCAGCCCCGTCTTCAGTCGCGAGGCGACTCCGGCAGCAGCAGCAGCTCGTCCCAGCGCTCCAGCAACCCTGTGCAGCCTAGACAGGTTCACCTTGTACAGGCGGAGCCGTACCAGCAGCCGCAGCCCACCTACCAGTCCCCACCATCTCCAGACATGCAGATGGTGGTCTACCAGCCGGACCAGCCTCTGGCAGTACTCCCGCCAGCCCCCTACGATGCCGAGCCGTTGATGGATGTCAACGGGATCTAGTATGACCGTCCCCAGCCTGGGATCCGACGAGACCATCCCGGATTCAGGTGGGGGAGTGGTGGTGCCCAGCCCCAGCAGCAGCCGTCAGGACAGGGAGGGCAGTACTCCCAGCAGAGAGAACACCAGCCGCAGCAGCAGCCCCCAGCATATCAGCAGCACCAGCCATCATCCTTCGGTCCTCGTCCCTATCAGCAGCAGGGACAGTCGTGGAGACGTGAGCAGCAGGCTCACCCAGTTCAGCAGCAGCACCCTTCCTCATACCCCTCTTACCACCAGCAGCAGTTCCAGCAGCCTCACCCCCAGAGAGGCCACCCGTCGGGCTCCCATGAGAGCCCCGCTTTGGATGACATCGCCCGCCTCCTCACGGACCAGCATGCCACATTCAGACGGGAGATGGACGAGTTCCGCCAGGAGATGCGGGACTTGGTGAGAGGGAAGGCCGCCATTCCAGCCCAGATTGAGCCGAATCCGAATAACCTCAAGAGGAAATCTGAGCATGCAGTACACACTGAGTTTGCCACTCCTAGTGACCCATTTGTTGATACATCTTCGGATCTATTTGATGCTGATTTTGTCACACTTAGGAGCGGTAGGACCCCAGCAGGCGGCGGCGCCTCATCTGAGCTTCACCACGAGGATACTTCAGAGGCGCCATATGAGGAGGAGGAGAGCGGTACTGAGGCCGCCGCTTCACCAGATCGAGGAGGTGGTACTGACGCCACCAGGATAGCCGAGCCAGCCTGCGGTACTGAGGCCGCGAGACGTCTACCAGCAACAGCAGCAGAGCCAGCCCATGGTGGTACTGAGGCCACCGGTGTTTGTGTTGAGAGAGATGTTGTCTTTCCTCGCTTTGATGTATATCAGAACTTTGGTTTGAATAAAGGAAAAGGTTTAGTTTCTTCTGGTCCCACTGTGGTGCATGATGTATGTGTGGATCCGGTCGTCGAACCGTCTAGGCCTTTTCCGAGTCCTTCATCTGTGAAGGACCCTGTGATCCCCTTTCCTAGAGCACTTCAGATGGGGAAGGGGAAGAAAAAAGAAAATCCAAAAAAGAGAGAGCTTGAGGAGTTCAACCAGAGCATGATCGACCGATTCCACATCCAGCTGACCCTCCAGGAGGCTTTGCAGCACATCCCCCTTCTCCAGCGTTCTTTGAGAGACAGGACCATAGTTAGGAGGAGGAGGAGGAACCACACTTCAGAGATACATGTGCTGACGAAAGCCACGTGTTTTGCGATCCAGAACCGTCTGCCAGCCAAGAGGCCAGATTCAGGGGCCCCGTATGTCAGATGCCAGATTAGTAAGCAGAGGTTCGACCGTACTCTTCTAGATAGCGGATCGTCGATCAACCTTCTTCCGGCAGCCCTTCTCGACCGCTTCGAGTTGGGCACTCTTTGACAGAGCAGGACAGTCCTTCAGTTCGCTGATCGATCTGTCAAGAGGCCGAAGGGGTTATTGCGAGACGTTATCGTCACGATTCAGGGCCTGAAATTCCCTGTGGACTTCGTAGTGTTGGACATGGAGATCCCTGAATCAGTGACCGATACCCCCATCATCCTTGATCGTCCGTTCTTGGCCACAGCCAAAGCGGTGACTGATCATGATAACGGGAAGGTGTACTTTCGCGTCGAGGGCGAGAGTATACAAATAGAGACGGTCGAGGACTACAGAGCTAGAGAGAGAGCCCGCTCAGATGCGAGTACAGATTCAGAGCAGCTGACAGACGCAGAGCCAGACATCCACCAGGACTGTGATTTTGTGATCACAGACGATGAGGCAGCTTGGACAGATCCTGCAGCACAGACCATCCTCTCATATTCAGATACAGCTGATGCCGAGATGATAGCAGAGGAGAGTCTGGAGAGCTGATGACCATCCGAATGACCAAGGCAAAGGTGTCTAAAAGGTCGTTGAGACCTCAATCACTCAGACTCGGGCCAACAAGAAAAATGAACCACTCAATACAAATAAAATCAATCAAAACACGCGTAGCGGTCCTGCTATATGTTTAACCTGGTATAGCACCCAGGGTCGAACTCAAGGAGCACGGATTGGCCGAACGCCTACGAAGTAGTAAAAACAAATAAAATAAAAGAGGAAAATGTTTTTAGTGGTTTTTAATTATTTTTATATTTTTTTGGATTTTTAATATGTAAAGAAAATAATAAAAACAAAAACAATCACACTTTGACAAATTATTTAAGGCATCAAAAATCAAGCAAAAATTCAAACAAAAATATTTTTGTGTTATTTAGGTTTTTTAGTGTTTTTAGTGAATTTTTGACAATTTTCTGATGTGTATTTTATTTTCTAAAAATCAAACAGTGCCAAAAGCAAGGGGTACTGTCCAGCCAAGCCAAAAGTCCCTAGATAAAATATCTAAGGGCCTTAAAATGGCCTGGAGGTAATTTTCCTATAAAGTAAATAAAACAAGGAAAATTCAGACACCAATTTTATTATTTTTGGGTTTTTAATGAATTTATTAGAATTTTTATGGGTTTTTGAGTGTTTTTAAGTTTTTAGGTTTTTTAAGCAATGAAAAATAGCCAAAATTGGCTAGAAAATCAAAGAACACAAACCAAATAGTAGCTAATTTTTATAGAATTTTTAGAGGAGTTTTTATATTTTTTTGTGATTTTTAAATCTAGACAATAGCAAAAACTAAGGTTTTTTTTTAAAAATAGCAAACACAATAAAAAATGTCCTCAAAAATTCACAAAAATCCTACACCATGGCAGGAGCCATGTGTCAAATTTTCATAGAATTTGGAGGTGATTTGATATTTTATTCAAAAATAACAAAAGGGTACTGTGCACAGGGACTGAAATGCAAATACCCAAAGTTCTGGGGGTCCCGGTGCAATTAACCCAGCAAATCACGCGCCAAGCGCGTGCTTGGGGCACTCAGGGACCTATATGTAAGGAAAATAAGTCCCGAGGACCTATTGGTAACACGTACCAAAAGTCCAGGGGGGCTCTGTTGCAAATAACCCAAAATAAAATGCACATGTGCAAAACAACCACGCACAGGGGTATAAATGCAATTAACTAAAAAGTTTCATTCATTCATAAACAACCAGAACTACAAGGGCATAGATTGCAAATACACTAACAAAACACGTGACGAAGCATGTGGCTCACAACAGGCAGGGGTATAAGTGCAAATATCTAAAGCTCAGGGTCCTTTATGCAATTAAACCTAAAACTAAACAACACATTTAAATATTTACAGGACTCAAACAAAATAAAACAAAGATAAGGGCTTAAGGGTAAATTACCCTTTATTAAGCGGGGGCTCTGGATGCGCTCCACGTGGCTGATCTGACGGGTGCGGCTGGTGGGCGCTCCAGATGGCGTCTCCTCGGATCGAACGCTCAAGACATCTCCGGAGATGGACGGCTCAGATCAGAACTGGAGCGAGGAGGCACGATCAACGGCTCTGGAGGATGCTGGAAGAACTGATGGCCAGCGAACTTCGCCGGCCTCGTGAAGGCGCCTCCGGCCTCCTCTGCTGCGCCTGAGTATCGGAGGAGCTCCGGCGTGAAGGTGCGCAGCTGCTGCTGTCCTCCGATGCCCCAGCCGAGCTCGGGGGAGCTCCGACGAGGGTGGCGGAGGTGAAGCTCCTGGGCTGAATATCGAGAGGCCTCAGATGGGCCTCTGCTGGACCTGCAAAACCCCTCAGGAGATTCTCGGGTCGAGGGCAAAGTGCCTCGACCCAGTTAGGCGACGTGAAGGTGACTGGTGCGTCGAGGCGGCGGGCTCCGGCGAAGGTGGAAGACGGTGGAGCCCGGTTCCCAGCTCCTGTGCGAGCTGGGTTGTGTGAGTGGGTGGAGAACGTGCGGCGGAGGAAGGCGAATGTGACGGTCGGGTCCGATGGTCGGATGGTGGTCGGAACCGGGGTGAATCGAAGGAATACGACGGCGAAGCGATTTGGGGGAAAATGGAAATCAGATGAAATGGCGAAGCTAAGAAGGTACCTGGGTGAAGGAATGGGCTGTGGTCGAGCTTGCGCAGCTCTGGGTCTTCACCTCAAGGAACGCTGACGTCCGAGGCTCGAGCTCCAACTCAGGGCGGAGGCACGGCGGTGATACTCGCCGGATCAGTGGTATCCTCCTCCTCGCCTCGCTGCAACAGGTGGAGACGCTCGCTGTCACTCGTGCGATCACTCTGGAGCTCACAGTGAATAAGGGGAATGACCAAAGATGGAGAACTAGGGTGGCGGAGCAGAGCTTAAGTATGCTGGCGGGTCCGGGAAGAAGGGCGCGGGTAGGGCGATGTAGCGCACGGATCCCGAGGTGAAGGCTCCGGCGAGGTTCTCGGGTATGACGTGAGCAAATCCGGAGCCGGGGTTTGGGTGATAGGCAATCGGGTTGAGCGGGGAAAAATCCGAGAAGTTGGGTCCGCCACTCAAACCCGTGGGAAGTGGTCCTGGGGGGCCAGTTGACCGGGCGGTCAACATCCCCAGGAGCCAATGCGGTTTGGCCACGTGGCTGAATCTTGAGATGACAAATACACATAGCTAGGGGCCGAATCTGCAAAAACTCAAAAATGAAATATTTTTATTTTATTTTTTTCTATTTTTTGGTGATTTTTAATTTATTTTTGGAAATAAAAATAAGGTATTTACATTATATGTACTATATATAGGTCTATACACAATGTATGGGGTTTTGATTTTTTTGATTTTTATATATTATTTTTATACAATTTTATCCTTTTTAATATTTTATTTATTTATAGAATAAAATAAGGAATAAAAGGGTATTTTTATTTGATTTTTATTATTTATTTACTTAGGTAAAATAAATAGATATGTACATCTATATACATGGTATATGTACAATGTATTTTTGTATTTTTAATTTTGTTATTTTTATTTGATTTTTGTTTTGATTCTTTTTATTTTATTTATTTACAATATATAGCATAGAATATTTACAAAAAGTTTGGAAAATAACTTTATTTATTTACAAGGTTAAATAAATGTAGAAGCATGATCTATGTACATGATGAAAGGGTATTTTTGATCTTTTTGATTTTTAATTTTTTATTTTGTTTTTATATTTTTATAAATATATATAAGTCTTTACAAGCATATTTTTGGTGAGGAAAAATATTTTTATTTATTTACATAGATATATACACATGAGCCCCTATCTCCCTCTACTTGGCTTTTATGCGGTCAGGCCCATGCTGAGCCCTCCCTTGGGTTAGGTTGCTCAATATTTATTCTAAATATTTCCCTCTTTTTCTTTTTAATCTTTATTCTTTTACTTTTGCACAAAAACATGCTAATTATAGGTTTTTACACAATGCATGCTTTTGGTAATTATTCCTATTTACACATATCTACATGCATTTGCAAAGGTTTTTGTAGCTAAAATATAAGAATAAAGAGTGATGAATGGGTATTCATCACCCCCCTATACTTAACTTTGCTAGTCCCTTAGCAAACACTTATTTGAAAAAGAAGTGAAAAAGGAAGAAAAAGAAAAAGAAAAAGAGGATGTACATGGATCAAGGTTGATTATTAAACTTGCCTTCATTAAATTGGGGTATGGAGCTCGATCAGATCTTTGGATTATTAATGTGTCGGAACCTTATTTAGACTTAAGCTTAAAACCTAACAGCCTCTAAGTTCCACTAATCTATAACCAAGACTCCTCAATGCTCCAGATCAGAACAAGTCATCAATCACAAACCCTGAAGACCATGAATCTTTTCTTGTCCTGTGAATGTGAAGTCTAAGCTCTCCACCTCAGAAATGGCAACTTGACAACCCTCCTCAACAAGGTAACTCTATGACCTCAATCTGGCCACTCTTTCCTCGAGGAGCGGGGTATTCCCTTCTAAGTTCAAGTTCAACCGGCTCAAGAAGAGGGGGAAGAAGAGAATGGGTCAAGGCCAGTGTAGCCAAGTACCCTTGGGAGCTTGACCAGTGTAGCCAAGTCTCCCTGCTGCAAGCTACAACAGGTGGCTTTGCTTATTGCACGTATATACATACTCCGGTGGGATTATCATTTTCTCTCAGACCCACCACTTTTTTGGAGTTCTTTTCTTTTTGGACATTTTTTTTTCAAGTGCATCTGTACAACATATACATGTGCAGCATATATACAAGGAGTTTTTCCTCTTGAGCCAGTAGACTATCCCTCTTTTGAAGCTTTATTGCAACCCACAACTCCCGTCGTTAGACCTCATGGCAACCAGACCAAGTTGAGACGCACTTCCTTCACTAAAAGAAGACGAGAGGTTCCGCCTAGAAGTACTACCCTCATATGCTACCCCAAGTCAAGGAAGACTGCCTCCTCACCACCTCATCCGTAGAGAGCTCGGTGCATAGTGCTGGTGTCCAAGTAAAGCCATAATCTATATGAGTCATGTGTTGTTGTTAAGTGCTCTACATAGGCTCATTGAGATGACATGTGATCATAGCCTAGTGGACTCAAAGAATTAAGTCACCATGGACCTGAAAAACCTTAAACCTAAGCCCTATAAGGTTCCTCTTAGAAGTTAGGTGGATTAAGATCTTAATCAAGCTCCATTTCTCAATTTGATTCCAGACTAGTTTAAATGTCAACTATCATCCAGAAAAACTATATACATATGTACAAAAAGATGCTTATTTACACAAATTTTACAATCATGCAAAATTTTTGAAAAATGTTTTGAAATCATGTATGAATGATGCATGAAGTGCAAGTTTTGCAAAAAGATATTTACACACATTTACACAAGACTTTTGCAAACTTTTGATTTTCAAAACATTTTGGAAAAATTTTGTACTATATACATAATTTTGATACAAAAATATTTACACAAGCTTTACACAAAAGATTTTTGAAATCATTTTTACAAAAATAATTTGTACACTAGCTATGTATGTGCAAATAAAAGAAGATTATGTACATGAAAATTTTTAAATTTTGTGGTTTTTAGCCATTTTATTTATTAACACACTCACACAAAGTACGAGTTATGGCTAAAGTATATATGAAATATATACACACCCCCCTATACTTAGCTCGAACGATGTCCTCAGAGTCAAGAGCGATGAAGAAGACATAACTCGTGATAGGTATAGGAAAGTGAAAAGAAAGGCTATACAAAAAGGAAATGAAAAGTCAAGAGGGACCCAGGTATCCCCCCTATACTTAGGATCAAGTAATCCTAAGTATAGCAGGTTGTATACTAAGGGAAAACCTGAGTGCAGAATGTACAGGGTCTACCCCCCTATACTTAGGGTGAAATATCCCTAAGTATAGGCAACAAAAGCAGGGGTAAACAGAAGCAAAAGAAATACCCTAAAGGTCTCACATCCCCCCTATACTTAGGGTAAAGTGCACCCTAAGTATAGCATAATCACAAGATGGAGGAAGGGATGTGGGACTACAGAATGTAGTGATATGGACATCTGGATCTATACAAGTCGGAAGATCAGTGAAACTCAGGCGTGAGATGCCTTAGATGTGAGTCAAAGACCACATCTCACGCAAAATGAATAGGGGCAAGATCAACGACCCGCGGCTCATGATCTAGAAATGGCTTGAGCCGCTGGCCGTTCACTCGAAAGGTACTCTCAGAAGACAACTCGGATATATCTATGCTACCGTTGTCGTGTACCTTTCTAACCAGATAAGGTCCCTTCCATTTGCTCTGTAACTTCCCTGGAAATAATCGTAGCCTCGCATCAAACAGCCATACTCTCTGTCCAATCTCAAAATGCTTGTGGCTGATATGAGAATCATGCCACTCCTTGACTTTTTCCTTATAATGTAGGCTGCTTGAGAAAGCTGCATCTCTAAGCTCCTCCAGGGCAGCTAGCTCTGCCCTTCTCTGGTCTCCCATACCATCTGGATCCATGATAATATCTGTAACTGCCCAAAGTGACTTGTGCCTCAGCTCAACAGGTAAATAGCATGGCTTGCCATACACGAGGCAAAAGGGAGATGTGCCCAAAGGTGTCTTGAAAGACGTCGTATATACCCACAAGACCGAGTCCAAAAGCTGTGACCAATCCTTTCGGTCAGGGCGGACGACTTTCTGCAGAATAGTCTTGATCTCCCTATTCGACACTTCGGCTAGACCATTCGTCTGTGGATGGTATGGTGTAGCAACACGATGGTCTATGCCGAACTCGCTAGCAAGTGCCTTTACCTGGTCGTTGATGAAGTGAGATCCCCCATTAGAAATCAGAACTCGTGGAACCCCGAACCGCGTGATGATGTGCTTCCTCAAAAATCTGCAAACGGTCCTCGCATCAGCGGCTCGGGCGGGGATAGCCTCCACCCAACGACTCACATAATCAACGGCCAACAGAATGTACTCAAATCCCTGACTCTTAGGGAATGGACCCATGAAATCGATGCCCCATGCGTCAAAAACCTCACAGAAGTGAATGGGCTGCATCGGCATCATATCATGCTGTCCACAAGTGCCCATCCTCTGACAGTCAGTACACCTCTTCACGAACTCATCTGAGTCCTTGAAGAGGGTAGGCCACCACAAGCCGGATTGGAGCACCTTCTGTGCCGTTCTCCTCCCAGAATGATGTCCTCCTGCCTCAAGCTTGTGGCAGTAATTGAGGACGCTATGGTGTTCCTCCTGAGGAATACACCGACGCCAGACGCTGTCCCCTCCTTCGTGGTAAAGGATGGAATCCTCCCAATGGTAGGACTTGGCCTTCGCGAGGAAGGTCTCAAGCCTCTACCTGGGCCAATCTTGTGGGACTTTCCCAGCAACGAGAAAGTTCACAATATCGGCGTACCATTGGAGTGAGGCGATAGCAATGATCGCCTCATCTGGGAAGGTATCTCTAATAGGGTCAATCTGCTCAGAATCCTCAGGCTGCTCTAAACGGGAGAGATGATCCGCCACCACATTCTTGACTCCAGGCTTATCCTTAATCTCAATGTCGAACTCCTGGAGTAGAAGGATCCAGCTAGTCAGTCTGGCCTTGGCATCCTTCTTTGCCATGAGGTACCTGATGGCGGTGTGATCTGTAAACAAAGTCACTCTAGATCCAATGATATACGATCTGAACTTATCTAGGGCAAATACTACGGCTAGCATCTCCTTCTCTGTGACCGTGTAATTCCGCTGGGCTGAATCCAATGTGCGGCAAGCGTAGTGTATGGCAAATGGAACTCCATCCCTCCTCTGTCCCAGCACTGCCCCTACGGTAAAATCGGAGGTGTCCGTCATGATCTCGAATGGGAGAGACCAATCGGGCGGCTGGAGGACAGGAGCCTCAATAACACACTGCTGGAGAGTCGCGAACGACGAAAGACACTTGTCATCGACAAGGAACTCGGTGTCTTTCGTCAAGAGGTCAGTCAACGGTCGGGCAATCCTGCTGAAATCCTGAATAAATCTCCTATAAAATCCAACGTGCCCCAGGAATGACCGTAGCTGCCTCAGATTGGACGGCGGTGCGAGTTTCCTAATGACATCAACCTTGGCCGGATCAACCTAAATGCCCTTGTTGGAGATGATGTGGCCAAGCACCGTCCCTTGAGTCACCATGAAGTGACTCTTCTCCCAAGATAAAACCAAATGAAACTCAATACATCGCTGGAGTACCCGGTCTAGGCAGTCAAGACAGGAGTCGAATCCATCGCCGTAGACCGAGAAATCGTCCATGAAGACCTCCAAACACTCCCCTACCATGTCCGAAAAGATCGACAGCATGCACCTCTGAAAAGTCGCAGGGGCATTGCATAGCCCAAATGGCATGCGTCGAAAAGCATATGTGCCGAAGGGACAGGTAAAGGTGGCTCCTAATCCTCAGGAGCGATGGCCACTTGGTTGTAGCCCGAGTACCCATCCAGGAAGCAATAATGGCTCTTCCCTGCCAGTCTCTCAATAATCTGGTCAATAAAAGGCAGGGGGAAATGGTCCTTCTTGGTGGCTTGGTTGAGTCTCCTGTAGTCAACACAAACCCTCCAAGAGGTGGGTACTCGTGTAGCGATCTCCTCTCCCGACTCACTGATCACAGTCGTGATGCCCGTCTTCTTGGGCACCACATGCAAGGGGCTAACCCACTTGGAGTCGGAAATGGGATAAATAAAATCTGCACTCCACCATTTTGATATTTCCTTCATCACAACCTCTCTCAGGTTGGGGTTCAGTCGCCGCTGGAACTCACGCGACAGCTTCGCCCCCTCCTCGAGATAGATATGGTGGGAGCACACTGATGGACTAATCCCATGGAGATCTGCTACGCTCCATCCGATCGCCTTGTGGTTCTTTTCAAGAACCCCCATCAAACGGGATTCTTGCTCCCCAGTCAACTCGGCGGAGATGATGACTGGGTACATCTCTGGCTCGCCCGTAAGGAACCGATACTTCAGCGAAGTAGGGAGCGGCTTCAGCTCTGGAATGCTGGGTGCTGGCAAATCTGGCTGTGGAAGAAACTGAGTGAACGCTGCTAAGTCTGCCAAATCTGCCTAGGAAAGTGAAAGCGTACTCTCGCAAACTGGATCGGAAGAAGGCTGCTCAACTGCACTGTCTCTGGTCTGCTCTGCATCTGCCTCCTCCTCATCTGTAGGCTCAGGTGGAATCAGGTCTGGCATCTGATCATCACAATCGGCCCAATCAGACTCTGGATCCGAGGGATCTGTATCAACCGCGGTGGCATCAGTACCACCATAAAGCAAGGTGGCCTCAGCACCACCATCACTGAAAGTAGTGTCGCGATCAAGGACCGGCTCTGCTACCTCTGTGGTATCCTGACCCAAGACTGTGCTCTCCAGACTCTCCTCTGCTATCATCTCGGCATCAGCTGTATCTGAATATGAGAGGATGGTCTGTGCTGCAGGATCTGCCCAAGCTGCCTTATCATCTGTGATCACAAAATCACAGTCCTGGTGGATGTCTGACTCTGCGTCTGTCAGCTGCTCTGAATCTGTACTCGCGTCTGAGCGGGCTCTCTCTCTAGCTCTGTAGTCCTCGACCGTCTCTATTTGTATACTCTCGCCCTCGACGCGAAAGTACACCTTCCCGCTATCATGATCAGTCACCGCCTTGGCTGTGGCCAAGAACGGACGACCAAGGATGATGGAGGTATCGGCCACTGACTCAGGGATCTCCATGTCCAACACTACGAAGTCCACGGGGAATTTCAGGCCCTGAATCGTGACGATAACGTCTCGTAACAACCCCTTCAGCCTCTTGACAGATCGATCAGTGAACTGAAGGACTGTCCTGCTCTGTCGAAGAGTGCCCAACTCGAAACGGTCGAGAAGGGCTGCCGGAAGAAGGTTGATTGACGATCCGCTATCTAGTAGAGTACGGTCGAACCTCTTCTCACTAATCTGGCATCTGACATACGGGGCCCCTGAATCTGGCCTCTTGGCTGGCAGACGGTTCTGGATCGCAAAACACGTGGCTTTCGTCAGCACATGTATCTCTGAAGTGTGGTTCCTCCTCCTCATCCTGACTGTGGTCCTGTCTCTAAAAGAACGCTGGAGCAGGGGGATGTGCTGCAAAGCCTCTTGGAGGGTCAGCTGGATGTGGAATCGATCGATCATGCTCTGGCTGAACTCCTCAAGCTCTCTCTTTTTTGGATTTTCTTTTTTCTTCCCCTTCCCCATCTGAAGGGCTCTAGGGATGGGGATCACAGGGTCCTTCGCAGATGAAGGACTAGGAAAAGGCCTAGACGGTTCGATGACCGGATCCACACATACATCATGCACCACAGTGGGACCAGAAGAAACTAAACCTTTTCCTTTATTCAAACCAAAGTCCTGAGATACATCAAAGCGAGGAAAGACAACATCTCTCTCAATAAAAACACCGGTGGCCTCAGTACCACTATGGGCTGGCTCTGCTGCTGCTGCTCGTAGACGTCTCGCGGCATCAGTACTGCGGGCTGGCTCGGCTGAACTGGAGGCGTCAGTACCACCTCCTCGATCTGGTGAAGCGGCGGCCTCAGTACCGCCGGTGGAATCAGCATCCTTGGTGGCCTCAGTGCCACCGTCATCATCTGGAGCGGCCTCAGTACCGCTCTCCTCCTCCTCATGTGGCGCCTCTGAAGTATCCTCGTGGTGAAGCTCAGATGAGGCGCCGCCGCCTGCTGGGGTCCTACCGCTCCTAAGTGTGACAAAATCAGCATCAAATAGATCCGAAGATGTATCAACAAATGGGTCACTAGGAGTGGCAAACTCAGTGTGTACTACCTGCTCAGATTTCCTCTTGAGGTTATTCGGATTCGGCTCGATCTGGGCTGGAATGGCGGCCTTCCCTCTCACCAAGTCCCGTATCTCCTGGCGGAACGCGTCCATCTCCCGTCTGAATGTGGCCTGCTGGTCCGTGAGGAGGCGGGCGATGTCATCCAAAGCGGGGCTCTCGTGGGAGCCCGACGGGTAGCCTCTCTGGGGGTGAGGCTGCTGGAACTGCTGCTGGTGGTAAGAGGGGTATGAGGAAGGGTGTTGCTGCTGAACTGGGTGAGCCTGCTGCTCACGTCTCCACGACTGTCCCTGCTGCTGATAGGGACGAGGACTAAAGGATGATGGCTGGTGCTGCTGATATGCTGGGGGCTGCTGCTGCGGCTGGTGATCTCTCTGCTGGGAGTACTGCCCTCCCTGTCCTGACGGTTGCTGCTGGGGCTGGGCACCACCACTCCCCCACCTGAATCCGGGATGGTCTCGTCGGATCCCAAGCTGGGGTCGGTCATACCAAATCCCGTTGACATCCATCAATGGCTCGGCATCGTAGGGGGCTGGCGGGAGTACTGCCAGAGGCTGGTCCGGCTGGTAAAACACCATCTGCATCTCTGGAGATGGTGGGGACTGGTAGGTGGGCTGCGGCTGCTGGTACGGCTCCGCCTGTACAAGGTGAACCTATCTAGGCTGCACAGGGGTGCTGGAGCGCTGGGACAAGCTGCTGCTGCTGCCGGAGTCGCCTCGCGACTGAAGATGGGGCTGAGAAGCTGTCTGTGCCTCCTGGAGACACATGAGCTGTGTTTTCATGTCGCTCAGAACCTGTGCCATCTGTTCCATCTGAGTGATGCTCTGGCACTGCTTCTTCTCAATCAGCTCCATGCGGTCCAACTTCTCGCTGATAATGCCCATGTCCGCAGCTGTCGACTCTGCCTGTGCTGCTGCGGCTGCGGACGAACTAGATGGACCTGCATCTACCCGTACTATCCGCTGGTAATGCACGGGTCCTGGCTGCTGAGGCTGGGTCTTCTGAGTATACAACCTGGTCTGGGACATCACCATGTAGTTTTCGGCCATCTCCTCGTAGATGGCCCAGACCTGGTCGTGGTCCTTGGCAAAGTAGGACCCGCCGCAAGAAGCGTTCACCAGACCCTGAAGCTCTGGCGTCAACCCGCTGAAAAAGCTCTGAACTAGGTTCGGCTTGGAGATGTCGTGGTGCGGGCATCGGTCTAGAAGCTCTCGAAACCTCTCCCATGCCTCGCTGCTCGTTGGGGAACATGGAGAAGTTGCTGATCAGGGCCCTCGCTGCATTCGTCCGCCCGAGTGGATAGTACTTGTTCAAGTACTCGGTGCGGAGCTTCTCCCAGGTGTAGACAAACCTCCCAAGATGCTTCAGCCAGGTGGCTGCTCTATTTGCCAGTGAAAACGGGAAGGCTATCATTCGGATCGTGTCCTGGTCCACATGGAGATCGTGGACAGTGCTGCAGATCATCAGGAACTCCTGGAGGTGGAGGTGGGGCTCCTCAGTGGCAAGTCCGTGGAAGCGGGGTAGCATCTGCAAGGTGTTGGGGGGGAACTTGAAGTCCCCCACGATCGCCAGCACCACTACCCAGTGATGTATCAGAGTAGATTTGGGATTGTGTAAATCCCGCATCGGTCGTGGTGGTCCTCCTGCAGCGGCGCCTCCCGCTGCGGCGGCTGCGGTTGCTGCTACGGCTGCGGCTGCTGCGGCTCGTGCCTCTGCATCAGGTATCTCCTCAGGCTCGCTCTGCTGGTCTCGCTCTGCTCTGAGCCTCTCCAACTCTCGCCTCATCTCTATCATAAATTCCCCCTGATCGCGTAACTGCTGCTGGACTGTCTCAAGTGATGCGATCAGGGTGGAGTTGATCGCTCCCTGGTCAAGTACAAAGTGCTCGGGCTGACGGGAGTGATCATCTGAACTGCCGGCTCTGGCCATAGCGACATCTGCAAAATCAAACGAGCCCAACTCAGGTGCTGTCAAATCAATCAGTCTCTCCTCGGGCTCGTGTCTCTCAGGTAGAACAGAAAGGGGGTCGAGGGGGAACAGGGTGGAATCGTACTCGGGCTCGGAGAGCGGGTCTGAGCTCTCGCGAGCCAACCTAGATGATGAGGTAGACGTGCCCGAAAGCGGTGCAGCCAGAGGCTGCCTAAGAGACCGTCTACCCATCATCTTGATCTGTCGAGTAAGGCGGATGAGATCTGGAGCAACTATGATCACAAACAAACCCCCGGTTCACCAACGCAACGCGAGCTGAAGACCGTGAAAGTTCGGTCAAATTATCTTGTCAATTTTATTTGGTGAACACACAAAATATCAGAGCGCTTACGTGACCTGTTAGGATATCCAATGCTAATCCAACCGACTGGCCCGCACGGAAAAGTCGGTAATCAGTCGGGACTAGCACCGGGGGGCTCTACCTAGGGTGCGGGTCACTCTCTCGCGCATCCAAACCATACAATGAGGGGGTTGCTCTCCCCAAGACAGAATTTTTAGGGTGAGCGGATTTTAAGATCAATAGTATTAGCCAGTCCCAATTTTATGGTTTCACTTTTTTTAGTCTTTTTCAAATGAAAGCAAATAGCCTAACGAATTTTTTCGGTTCTCCTGATTATTAAGTCCAAAACAGGGAGGAGAAGACGAAAAAGCCGATGCGCGATAAATCAACGATGCATGCTGAGTAAGAAATGCGTACCTGTCTCCAGCACTCTACATGCAATATGATCCACGCATAAAAGTAAAGACAGAAAGAAAACTACCTATGTGATGCAACGGGAAAGCCGAGTCCTAAACAAGCAATTTTCTAGCGAAGAACCGTCTAACCGGTCACCGACCTCCAAGCCAAAGAGTCCGGTCTTGGCCCGTCCCTCCTCTGTCCGACAAATCGGGGGTAGAAGTAAGCGCTTTACAGGACGGGCTGCGGCACGTAGGCTACGAAGGCAAATGAATCGGTTATTTTTATTAGTGATTTTTAAGTAGGTCCAATTATCGATCTATGGGAACAGATAAGCAGTTAGGTGTGTGGATCCTACTAATTACGGCACAATCACCAGAAAATCCTAAGTCTAAGGGCTCGAGCAAAAACCGCGTAAACACCGGAAAAGGCAGAAATAAAAGGAAAAGAAAGCCGCGTAAAAACCGCGAAAAACCGCTAAGGTCCTAAGGGTCCCCCGAGCACACCGGTGCTCGGCGAAATAGACCCGCTACGGCAAGTCCACAAATGTCCAAGTCCCTGTATTATTACAATAATAATGAAATAAAATGAAAGACCTCGCCCACTCAACTCTCTCTCACTCTCTCCTGCGGCTCCGCGAAGAAAGGAGCCGCCTCCGAATCCCGTGGTTGCGTCGGCTTCTCGAGAGTAGCCGCCTCGGTCCTCGGGCCCTCGCAAGAGACAATAAAGTGGTCAGAACCAATAATCAAATAATAATAAAAGAAAAATAAAAGGAAATGAAAACTAAGGGTATATATGCAAAAATGTAAAATAAAATAAACACACAAAAGAAAACAAAAACAGAAATAAAAGAAAAAGAAAATAAAGCAAAATAAAGTGAAAATAAAATATAGACAAAAAGCTGCGAAGAGCCGCGAGCTCTGGAAGAGCCGCGAAAATAAACGAAAAGAAAATAAGAAAAACTACTAAGCCGTGCTCCCCGGCAACGGCGCCATTCTGAAAACCGTCCGAATGACCAAGGCAAAGGTGTCTAAAAGGTCGTTGAGACCTCAATCACTCAGACTCGGGTCAACAAGAAAAATGAACCACTCAATACAAATAAAATCAATCAAAACACGCGTAGCGGTCCTGCTATATGTTTAACCTGGTATAGCACCCAGGGTCGAACTCAAGGAGCACGGATTGGCCGAAGGCCTACGAAGTAGTAAAAACAAATAAAATAAAAGAGGAAAATGTTTTTAGTGGTTTTTAATTATTTTTATATTTTTTTTGGATTTTTAATATGTAAAGAAAATAATAAAAACAAAAATAATCACACTTTGACAAATTATTTAAGGCATCAAAAATCAAGCAAAAATTCAAACAAAAATATTTTTGTGTTTTTTAGGTTTTTTAGTGTTTTTGGTGAATTTTTGACAATTTTCTGATGTGTATTTTATTTTCTAAAAATCAAACAGTGCTAAAGGCAAGGGGTACTGTCCATCCAAGCCAAAAGTCCCTAGATAAAATATCTAAGAGCCTTAAAATGGCTTGGAGGTAATTTTCCTATAAAGTAAATAAAACAAGGAAAATTTAGACACCAATTTTATTATTTTTGGGTTTTTAATGAATTTATTAGTATTTTTATGGGTTTTTGAGTGTTTTTAAGTTTTTAGGTTTTTTAAGCAATGAAAAATAGCCAAAATTGGCTAGAAAATCAAAGAACACAAACCAAACAGTAGCTAATTTTTATAGAACTTTTAGAGGAGTTTTTATATTTTTTTGTGATTTTTAAATCTAGACAGTAGCAAAAACTAAGGTTTTTGAATTTTTAAAAATAGCAAACACAATAAAAAATGTCCTCAAAAATTCACAAAAATCCTACACCATGGCAGGAGCCATGTGTCAAATTTTCATCAAATTTAGAGGTGATTTGATATTTTATTCAAAAATAACAAAAGGGTACTGTGCACAGGGACTGAAATGCAAATACCCAAAGTTCTGGGGGTCCCGGTGCAATTAACCCAGCAAATCACGCGCCAAGCGCGTGCCTGGGGCACTCAGGGACCTATATGTAAGGAAAATAAGTCCCGAGGACCTATTGGTAACACGTACCAAAAGTCCAGGGGTGCTCTGTTGCAAATAACCCAAAATAAAACGCACATGTGCAAAACAACCACGCACAGGGGTATAAATGCAATTAACTAAAAAGTTTCATTCATTCATAAACAACCAGAACTACAAGGGCATAGATTGCAAATACACCAACAAAACACGTGACGAAGCACGTGGCTCACATCAGGCAGGGGTATAAGTGCAAATATCTAAAGCTCAGGGTCCTCTATGCAATTAAACCTAAAACTAAACAACGCATTTAAATATTTACAGGACTCAAACAAAATAAAACAAAGATAAGGGCCTAAGGGTAAATTACCCTTTGTTAAGCGGGGGCTCTGAATGCGCTCCACGTGGCTGATCTGACGGGTGCGGCTGGTGGGCGCTCCAGATGGCGTCTCCTCGAATCGAACGCTCAAGACAGCTCCGGAGATGGACGGCTCAGATCAGAACTGGAGCGAGGAGGCACGATCAACGGCTCTGGAGGATGCGGGAAGAACTGATGGCCGGCGAACTTCGCCGGCCTCGTGAAGGCGCCTCCGGCCTCCTCTGTTGCGCCTGAGTATCGGAGGAGCTCCAGCGTGAAGGTGCGCAGCTGCTGCTGTCCTCCGATGCCCCAGCCGAGCTCGGGGGAGCTCCGACGAGGGTGGCGGAGGTGAAGCTCCTGGGCTGAATATTGAGAGGCCTCAGATGGCCTCTGCTGGACCTGCAAAACCCCTCAGGAGATTCTCGGGTCGAGGGCAAAGTGCCTCGACCCAGTTAGGCGACGTGAAGGTGACTGGTGCGTCGGGGCGGCGGGCTCCGGCGAAGGTGGAAGACAGTGGAGCCCGGTTCCCAGCTCCTGTGCGAGCTGGGTTGTGTGAGTGGGTGGAGAACGTGCGGCGGAGGAAGGCGAATGTGACGGTCGGGTCCGATGGTCGGATGGTGGTCGGAACCGGGGTGAATCGAAGGAATACGACGGCGAAGCGATTTGGGGGAAAATGGAAATCAGATGAAATGGCGAAGCTAAGAAGGTACCTAGGTGAAGGAATGGGCTGTGGTCGAGCTTGCGCAGCTCTGGGTCTTCGCCTCAAGGAACGCCGACGTCCGAGGCTCGAGCTCCAACTCAGGGCGGAGCACGGCGGTGATACTCGCCGGATCAGTGGTATCCTCCTCCTCGCCTCGCTGCAACAGGTGCAGACGCTCGCTGTCACTCGTGCGATCACTCTGGAGCTCACAAGGAATAAGGGGAATGACCAAAGATGGAGAATTAGGGTGGCGGAGCAGAGCTTAAGTATGCTGGCGGGTCCGGGAAGAAGGGTACGGGTAGGGCGATGTAGCGCGTGGATCCCGAGGTGAAGGCTCCGGCGAGGTTCTCGGGTATGACGTGAGCAATCCGGAGTCGGGGTTTGGGTGATAGGCAATCAGGTTGAGCGGGGAAAAATCCGAGAAGTTGGGTCCGCCACTCAAACCCGTGGGAAGTGGTCCTGGGGGGGCCAGTTGACCGGGCGGTCAACATCCCCAGGAGCCAATGCGGTTCGGCCACATGGCTGAATCTTGAGATGACAAATACACATTGCTAGGGGCCGAATCTGCAAAAACTCAAAATATGAAATATTTTTATTTTATTTTTTTCTATTTTTTGGTGATTTTTAATTAATTTTTGGAAATAAAAATAAGGTATTTACATTATATGTACTATATATAGGTATATACACAATGTATGGGGTTTTGATTATTTGATTTTTATATATTATTTTTATACAATTTTATCCTTATTTTATATTTTATTTATTTATAGAATAAAATAAGGAATAAAAGAGTATTTTTATTTTATTTTTATTATTTATTTACATAGGTAAAATAAATAGATATGTACATCTATATACATGGTATATGTACAATGTATTTTTGTATTTTTAATTTTGTTATTTTTATTTGATTTTTGTTTTGATTCTTTTTATTTTATTTATTTACAATATATAGCATAGAATATTTACAAAAAGTTTGGAAAATAACTTTATTTATTTACAAGGTTAAATAAATGTAGAAGCATGATCTATGTACATGATGAAAGGGTATTTTTGATCTTTTTGATTTTTAATTTTTTATTTTGTTTTTATATTTTTATAAATATATATAAGTCTTTACATGCATATTTTTGGTGAGGAAAAATATTTTTATTTATTTACATAGATATATACACATGAGCCCCTATCTCCCTCTACTTGGCTTTTATGCGGTCAGGCCCATGCTGAGCCCTCCCTTGGGTTAGGTTGCTCAATATTTATTCTAAATATTTCCCTCTTTTTCTTTTTAATCTTTATTCTTTTATTTTTGCACAAAAACATGCTAATTATAGGTTTTTACACAATGCATGCTTTTGGTAATTATTCCTATTTACACATATCTACATGCATTTGCAAAGGTTTTTGTAG
Source organism: Ottelia alismoides (assembly GCA_037367405.1). Lineage (NCBI taxonomy): Eukaryota > Viridiplantae > Streptophyta > Magnoliopsida > Alismatales > Hydrocharitaceae > Ottelia > Ottelia alismoides. Next base: position 248,970 of record JAZKJV010007113.1, read on the forward strand.
CTAAAATATAAGAATAAAGAGTGATGAATGGGTATTCATCAAGAGCACAGCCCTGGTTCAGGATACCACAGAGGCAGCAGAGCCGGTCCTTGATCACGACACGATTTTCAGTGATGGTGGTACTGAGGCCACCTTGCTTTACGGTGGTACTACTGATGCCACCGCGGTTGATACAGATCCCTCGGATTCAGAGTCTGATTGGGCCGACTGTGATGATCAGATGCCAGACCTGATTCCACCTGAGCCTACAAATGAGGAGGAGGCAGATGCAGATGATGAATCCACATTTCATCATCTTTATTCTATCATTTTGGCACCAAAACCCTAGCAAATGCCTGTAAATAGCCTTAAATCAAGCATCTTAGCATTCATGCATGTGCATCTAAACAGTGTGTAAATTACTGTAATTAAGGCCAAAATTATAGAATAAATAAAGAAAAGAAAAAGAATAAAATATTGTAAATATTTTATGACCCAAAACCCCCGAGACCTAGGCATCTTGATGAATAGGTCGACAAGGAATAAAGTAGGGGGAGATAAGGCCAAAAACACAGTCAAAATACCTACACTTGTTATTCATTCTTTATTCATTTTTGGACCTATTTTTGGTTCCACTTTTTGTACATCAAATAAAGAAACTTTGTACATGAAAGTTGTAGATAATTAAATAAAGAAAAATACAAAATTGATTTCACAGAAAAATAATGTACAGATAAAAAGTTATGGTCTGAATAAAAATCCAGAATGCCAACTTCCCAGACCCGTATCTCACAAATAAAAACTCCAAATGTAGCGTACTCACCTTTAATTGTATATAGAAGAAAATAAGCTAATTAATGGCGGTGGTTTCGCATTTGGCGGAGCTACGGTTTGAAAGTTGACTTTTGGACCCTCAATGTATACTTGTACATATTAAAAATTTTTAGTTTTTGGTTTATAATTTTTAGTGTTTTTGGTGAATTTTTGAGAATTTTCTGATGTTTATTTAATTTTCTAAAAATCAAAAAGTAGCTAAAACAGTAGGTACTGTCCAGCCGAGCTAAAAGGGCCTAGATAAAATATCTAACCCCCAATCTAGCTGGGAGGTAATTTTCCTGTAAAGAGAATAAAACAAGGAAAATTTAGGCATCTAATTTATTATTTTTGGGTTTTTGGTTTAATTATTAGAATTTTTATAAGTTTTTAAGTGTTTTTCAATTTTTAGTGGTTTTCAGTAATGAAAAATAGCCAAAATTGGCTAGAAAATCAAACACAACAAAATAGACAGTCAACTATGTTTTTGTAATTTTTAGACACTACTTAATATTTTTTGTGATTTTTAAAGTTAGACAGTGAAGAAAATAAAGGTTTTTGAATTTTTAAAAATATCAAATGAAAACAAAAATGTCCTCAAAAATCCTCAAAAATTTTACACCATGGCAGGAGCCATGTGTCCAATTTTCGTTGGATTTGGAGGTAATTTGCTATTTTATTCAAAAATAAAAAGAGCAATAGTGCACAGGGACCTATCTGCAATTATCCAAAGTTCCAGGGGGTCCGGTGCAAAATTCCCAAGAAGTCACGCGCGCGGCGCGTGTCTGGGGCACACAGGGACCTATTTACAAATAAAATAAGGTTTTGGGACTAATTGGTAACCGGTACCAAAAGTCCGAGGACCTTTCTGTAAATTACCCACAAATAAACGCACATGCACAAATCAATCCACGCACAGGGGTATAAATGCAAATATCTAAAAAGATTCATCCATTAAGTAACATCCAGGAACTACAAGGGCATCAATGCAAATATCCCAGAAAAACACGTGTCGAAGCACGTGACACACTACAGACGGGGGTATAAATGCAAATAGCAAACAAGACAGGGTCCAGAGTGCAAATACACCAAATAAAAATAACTGACTAAGGTATTTACGGGACTAAATGCGAAATAAAATAAACAGAAGGGTCTAAGGGATAAATTACCCTTTTATTAATGAGGCCGTCGGATGGGTGCCACGTAGCTGATCGAACGGTCCTCGCATGCTGTGGCTAAACCCTCAGGTGATCGACGACGGAGAAGGGGACACATGGAGATCGGACGGCTCTTAATCGCGGGTGCCCCTTCCTCCGATCGTGCGGTCCGGACCAGTCCTCCTCTGGATCTAACGGTGGCGACGCTCCTCAGATGGATGGTTGGGATGGATTCTGGAGCTGGAGGGTGATCCAACGGCTGCTGGAGGTTCTCGAAGAACAAGTGGCCGGCGAACTTCGTCGGCCCAGTATGCGCGCTCCGAGCCTCCGCGGGGGCTTTTGATGACCGAGGAAGCTTCGCCTTGGCCTCCCGCGTCTGTGGGATGTCTCCGATGAATCAACGGGGCTCCGGAGAGCTCTGTCGACTCTAGAGGAGGTGGAGCTCCGGTGCTCGAGTGGGAAGACCTCAGATAGCCTTCCTGGAACCTGCAAAATGTAACCAAAGAGCTCCTGGGTCGAGGGCAAAATGCCTCGACCCCGTCAGCGGTGGTGAAGGTGGACGGCGCGGTGGTGCGGGCGAACCCCGGCGATGCAACGGCGAAGGGGTTCGAACCCCAGCTCCTGTGCGAGCTGGGTTGAATGGAGGGGCGGAGAAGGTGCGCGGGAGAAGGGTGAACGTGATGGGGGATTCCGATGATCGAGGCGATGGGTGCGGTGGTCGGAATCGGTGCAGAACGACGATGGGTCGATTTGGGGCAAACTAGAAATTAAAGAACAAGGGAAAGAATCTAAGCTACCTGAGTGGATGGGTCGACTGGGGACGAGCAACTGGTGCTCTAGGTCCTTGCCTCACGGATCGTCGTGGCCCGAGGCTCTGGCGCTACCTCCAGGCGGCGCACGACGGTGGAAGCTCGCCGGATCGATGGCTCCTTGCTCTCTCCTCGCTGCAACACCCTCAGGGGCGAGCTGTCACTCTCGTCAAGACGGTGGAGGTCACTGGATGGAAAGCAAATGATCCAAAGATGAGGAATGAGGTGGCGGAGCTCGAGATTTATATGGGTGCAGGTCCGGCTAGACGTGGTCGGGTAGGGCAGTGTGGAGCGTGGACCCCGATGCGGATACCACGGCGAGGGTGTCGGATATGACGTGAGCAAAACGGACCCGGGGTTTGGGAGAATGGTGATCGGGTTTAGACGTTAAAATAACGAGAAGTCGGGTCACCCGCCTAATACCCGTGTGAAGTGGTCCTGGGGGGGGGGGTAGTTGACCGGGCGGTCAACAATCCCCAGGACCAATGAGAAAAGGCCACGTGGCTGAATTTTGAAATTAAAATTAAGGGTAGCAAATGGCCGATTTAGTGAAAACTCAAAACATGAAATATTTTTATTTTATTTTTTTCTATTTTTTAGTGATTTTTAATTAATTTTTTCGAAATAAAAATAAGGTATATACATAGTATGTTATGTATAGGTATATGTACACTATATGGGATTTTAATTTTTGATTTTTAATTGTTATTTTTATACAATTTTATTCCTATTTTATATTTTATTTATTTTCATTATAAAATAAGGAATAAAAGGATATTTTTATTTTATTTTTATTATTTATATACATATGTGAAATAAATACATATATAGATCTATGTACATGGTATATTTACAATATATTTTTGTGTTTTTAATTTTGTTATTTTTATTTTGTTTTCATTTTAATTGTTTTTATTTTATTTATTTACATAATATAATATAGAATATTTACAAAAATTTTAGAAATTAATTTTATTTATTTATAAGGTTAAATAAATATAAAGGTGGTTCTATGTACATGATGACTATACGAGAGGTGTTTTTGTTTTTTTTTTAATTTTTACATTTTTATTTTGATTTTATATTTACAAATATTTACAAGCCTATTTTTGTGAGGAAAATACTTTTATTTTATTTACACAAATATTTACACACATGAGCCCCTATCTCCCTCTACTTTGGCTTTTATGCGGTCAGGCCCATGCCGAGCCCTCCCTTGGGTTAGGTTGCTCAATATTTGTTCTAAATATTTCCTTGTTTTTCTTTTTAATCTTTATTCTTTTATTTTTGCACAAAAACATGCTAATTATAGGTTTTTACACAATGCATGCTTTTGGTAATTATTTGTATTTACACCTATCTACATGCATTTGCAAAGGTTTTTATAGCTAAAATATAAGAATAAAGAGTGATGAATGAGTATTCATCACCCCCCTATACTTAACTTTGCTAGTCCCTTAGCAAACACTTATTTGAAAAAGAATTGAAAAAAAGAAATCAAGAAAAAGAAAAAGAGAATGTTCATGGATCAAGGCTGATTATTAAACTTGCCTTCATTAAATTAAGGTATGGAGCTCGATCAGATCTTTGGATTATTAATTTGTCGGAACCTTATTTGGACTTAAGTCTAAAACTCAACAGCCTCTAAGTTCCACTATTCTATAACCAAGACTCCTCAATGCTCCAGATCAGAACAAGTCATCAATCACAAACCCTGAAGACCATGAATCTTTTCTTGTCCTGTGAATGTGAAGTCGAAGCTCTCCACCTCAGAAATGGCAACTTGACAACCCTCCCCAACAAGGTAACTCTATGACCTCAATCTGGCCACTCTTTCCTCGAGGAGCGGGGTATTCCCTTCTAAGTTCAAGTTCAACCGGCTCAAGAAGAGGAGGAAGAAGAGAACGGGTCAAGGCCAGTGTAGCCAAGTACCCTTGGGAGCTTGACCAGTGTAGCCAAGTCTCCCTGCTGCCAGCTACATCAGGTGGATCATGATACTCAAGCTTTGCTTATTGCACTCTATGTACATACTCCGGTGGGATTATCATTTTTTCTCAGACCCACCACTTTTTTGGAGTTATTTTCTTTTTGCACATTTTTTTTCGAGTGCATCTATACAACATATACATGTGCAGCATATATACAAGGAGTTTTTCCTCTTGAGCCAGTAGACTATCCCTCTTTTGAAGCTTTATCGCAACCCACAACTCCTGTCGTTAGACCTCATGGCAACCAGACCAAGTTGAGACGCACTTCCTTCACTAAAAGAAGAAGAGAGGTTCCGCCTAGAAGTACTACCCTCATATGCTACCCCAAGTCAAGGAAGACTGCCTCCTCACCACCTCATCCGTAGAGAGCTCGGTGCGTGGTGCTGGTGTCCAAGTAAAGCCATAATCTATATGAGTCATGTGTTGTTGTTAAGTGCTCTACTTAGGCTCATTGAGATGACATGTGATCATAGCCTAGTGGACTCAAAGAATTAAGTCACCCTAGACTTGAAAAGCCTTAAACCTAAGCCCTATAAGGTTCCTCTTAGAAATTAGGTGGATTAAGATCTTAATCAAGCTCCATTCCTCAATTTGATTCCAGGCTAGTTTAAATGTCAACTATCATCTAGAAAAACTATATACATATGTACAAAAGATGCAAAATTTTTGAAAAATGTTTTGAAATCATGTATGAATGATGCATGAAGTGCAAGTTTTGCAAAAAGATATTTACACAAATTTACACAAGATTTTTGCAAACTTTTGATTTTCAAAACATTTTGGAAAAATTTTGTACTATATACATAATTTTGATAAGAAAATATTTACACAAGCTTTACACAAAAGATTTTTGAAATCATTTTTACAAAAATAATTTGTACACTAGCTATTTATGTGCAAATAAAAGAAGTTTATGAGCATGAAAAATTTTTAATTTTTGTGATTTTTAGGGTTTTTAGCCATTTTATTTATTAACACACTCACACAAAGTACGAGTTATGGCTAAAGTATATATGAAATATATACACACCCCCGTATACTTAGCTCGAACGATGTCCTCAGAGTCAAGAGCGATGAAGAAGACATAACTCGTGCTAGGTATAGGGAAGTGAAAAGAAAGGCTATATACAAAGACGAATAAATGAAATAGAAAAGTCAAGAGGGTCTCGGGTCTTCCCCCTATACTTAGGATCAAATAATCCTAAGTATAGCAGGCTGTATACTTAAGGGAAAAACCGAGTGGAGAATGTACAGGGTCTACCCCCCCTATACTTAGGGTAAAATATCCCTAAGTATAGGTAGCAAAAACAGGGATAGACAGAAACAAAATAGATACCCGAAGGTCTCACATCCCCCCTATACTTAGGGTAAAGTGCACCCTAAGTATAGCATAATTACAAGATGAAGAAAGGGATGTGGGACTAAAGAATGTAATGATATGGACATCTGGATCTATACAAGGCGGAAGATCAGTGAAACTCAGGCGTGAGATGCCTTAGATGTGAGTCAAAGACCACATCTCACGCAAAATGAATAGGGGCAAGATCAACGACTCGCGGCTCATGATCTAGAAATGGCTTGAGACGCTGGCCGTTCACACGAAAAGTACTCTCAGAAGACAACTCAGATATATCAATGCTACCGTTGTCGTGTACCTTTCTGACCAAGTAGGGTCCCTTCCATTTGCTCTATAGCTTCCCTGGAAATAAACGAAGCCTCGCATCAAACAACCATACTCTCTGTCCAATCTCAAAATGCTTGTGGTTGATATGAGAATCATGCCACTCCTTCACTCTCTCCTTATACTGTAGGATGTTTGAGAAAGCTGTATCTCTAAGCTCCTACAGGGTGGCTAACTCTGCCCTCCTCTGGTTTCCCATACCATCTGGATCCATCAGAATATCTGTAACTGCCCAAAGTGACTTGTGCCTCAGCTCAACAGGTAAATGGCACGACTTTCCATATACGAGGTGAAAGGGAGATGTGCCCAATGGTGTTTTGAAAGACGTCCTATATGCCCACAAGACCGAGTCCAAAAGCTGTGACCAATCCTTTCGGTCAGGGCGGACGACTTTCTGCAATATAGTCTTGATCTCCCTATTCGACACCTCGGCTAGTCCATTCGTCTGTGGATGGTAAGGTGTAGCAACACGATGGTCTATACCGAACTCGCTAGCAAGGGCCTTCACCGGGTCGTTGATGAAATGAGACCCCCCATCAGAAATCAAAACTCGTGGAACCCCGAACCGCGTGATGATGTGCTTCCTCAGAAATCTGCAAACTGTCCTCGCATCAGCGGCTCGGGCGGGGATAGCCTCAACCCAACGACTAACATAATCCGCAGCCAACAGAATGTACTCAAATCCCTGACTCTTAGGGAATGGACCCATGAAATCGATGCCCCATGCGTCAAAAACCTCACAGAAGTGAATGGGCTGCATCGGCATCATATCACGCTGTCCACAAGTGCCCATCCTCTGACAGTCAGTACACCTCTTCACGAACTCGTCTGAGTCCTTGAAGAGGGTAGGCCACCACAAGCCAGATTGGAGCACTTTCTGTGCCGTTCTCCTCCCAGAATGGTGTCCTCCTGCCTCAAGCTTGTGGCAGTAAGTGAGGACGCTATGGTGTTCCTCCTGAGGAATACACCGACGCCAGACGCTATCCCCTCCTTCGTGGTAAAGGATGGGATCCTCCCAGTGGTAGGACTTGGCCTTCGCGAGAAAGGTCTCAAGTCTCTGCCTGGGCCAATCTTGTGGGATTTTCCCAGCAACGAGAAAGTTCACAATATCGGCATACCACGGGAGTGAGGCGATAGCAAGGATCGCCTCATCTGGGAAGGTATCTCGAATGGGATCAATCTGCTCAGACTCCTCAGGCTGCTCTAAACGGGAGAGATGATCCGCCACCACATTCTTGACTCCAGGCTTATCCTTAATCTCAATGTCGAACTCCTGCAGTAGAAGGATCCATCTAGTGAGTCTGGCCTTGGCATCCTTCTTTGCCATGAGGTACCTGATGGCGGTGTGATCTGTGTACAAAGTCACTCTAGATCCAATGATATAAGATTGAAACTTATCTAGGGCAAACACTACGGCTAGCATCTCATTCTCTGTGACTGTGTAATTCCGCTGGGCGGAATCCAATGTACGGCTAGCGTAGTGGATAGCAAATGGAACTCCATCCCTCTTCTGTCCCAGCACTGCCCCTACGGCAAAATCGGAGGCATCCATCATGATCTCGAATGGGAGAGACCAATCAGGCGGCTGGAGAACAGGAGCCTCAATCACACATTGCTGGAGAGTCGCAAAGGACGAAAGACACTTGTCATCGACAAGGAACTCGGTGTCTTTCGTCAAGAGGTCAGTCAACGGCCGGGCAATCTTGCTGAAATCCTGAATAAATCTCCTATAAAATCCAACGTTCCCCAGGAATGACCGAAGCTGCCTCAAATTGGATGGCGGTGCGAGTTTTCTAATGACATCGATCTTGGCCGGATCAACCTCCATGTCCCTGTTGGAGATGATGTCGCCAAGCACCGTCCCTTGAGTCACCATGAAGTGACTGTTCTCCCAAGATCGAACCAAATGGTACTCAATACATCGCTGGAGCACTCGGTCTAGGTAGTCAAGACAGGAGTCGAATCTGTCGCCGTAGACCGAGAAATCGTCCATGAAGACCTCCAAACACTCCCCTACCATGTCCGAAAATATCGACATCATGCACCTCTGAAAAGTCGCAGGGGCATTGCATAGCCCAAATGGCATGCGTCGGAAGGCATATGTACCAAAGGGACAGGTAAAGGTGGTCTTCTCCTGATCCTCAGGAGCGATGGCCACCTGGTTGTAGCCCGAGTACCCATCCAGGAAGCAATAATAGCTCTTCCCTGCCAGTCTCTCAATGATCTGGTCAATAAAAAGCAGGGGAAAATGGTCCTTCTTGGTGGCCTGGTTGAGTCTCCTATAGTCAACACAGACCCTCCAAGAGGTGGGTACTCATGTAGCAATCTCCTCTACCGATTCACTGATCACAGTCGTGATGCCCGTCTTCTTAAGCACCACATGCAAGGGGCTGACCCACTTGGAGTCGGAAATGGGATAAATGAAATCTGCACTCCACCATTTTGATATTTCCTTCATCACGACCTCTCTCAGGTTGGGGTTCAGTCGCCGTTGGAACTCACGCGACAGCTTCGCCCCCTCCTCGAGATAGATATGGTGGGAGCACACTGATGGACTAATCCCATGGAGATCTGCTACGCTCCATCCGATTGCCTTGCGGTTCTTTTCAAGAACCCCCATCAAACGGGATTCTTGCTCTCCAATCAGATCGACGGAGATGATGACTGGGTACATCTCAGGTTCGCCCGCAAGGAACCGATACTTCAGCTAAGTAGGGAGCGGCTTCAGCTCTGGACAGCTGGGTGCTGGCAAATCTGGCCTCGGAAGAAGATGCGTGAATGCTGCTAAGTCTGCCAAATCTGCCTGGGAGAAAGAATACGAGCTCTCGCAAACCGGATCTGGAGGAGGCTGCTCAACTGTGATGTCTCTGATCTGCTCTGCCTCTACCTCCTCGTCATCTGTAGGCTCAGGTGGACTCAGGTCTGGCATCTGGTCATCGCAATCTGCCCAATCAGACTCTGAATTCGAGGGATCTGCATCAAACAAGGTGGCATCAGTACAACCATCACACAAGGTGGCCTCAGTACCACCACCACTAGCAACCGTGTCGCGGTCGAGAACCGGCTCTGCTGCCTCTGTAATATCCTGGACCAGGCCTGTGCTCTCCAAGCTCTCCTCTGTTGTCATCTCTGCATCAGTGGTGTCTGGAAATGAGAGGATGGCCTGTGCCGAAGGGTCTGTCCATGCTGCCTCATCATCTGTGATCACAAAATCACAGTCCTGGTGGATGTCTAGCCCGACATCTGTCAGCTGCTCGGTATCTGTGCTGGTCTCTGTGCATGCTCTCTCTCTGGCTCTGTAGTCCTCGACCATTTCTATTTGTACACTTTCGCCCTCGACGCGAAAGTATACCTTCCCGCTATCATGATCAGTCACCGCCTTGGCTGTGGCCAAGAACGGACGACCGAGGATGATGGGGGTATCGACCACTGAATCAGGGATCTCCATGTCCAACACTACGAAGTCCACGGGGAATTGCAGGCCCTGAATAGTGACGATGACGTCTCGCAACAACCCCTTCGGCCTCTTGACAGATCGATCAGCAAACTGAAGGACTGCCCTGCTCTGTCGATGAGTGCCCAACTCGAAGCGGTCGAGAAGGGCTGCCGGAAGGAGGTTGATATACGATCCGCTATCCAATAGAGTTCGGTCGAACCTCTGCTCACTAATCTGACATCTGACATACGAGGCTCCTGAATCTGGCCTCTTGGCCGGCAGACGGTTCTGGATCGCGAAGCACGTGGCTTTCGTCAGCACATGTATCTCTGAATGATGGTTCCTCCTCCTCCTCCTGACTGTGGTCCTATCTCTCAAAGAACGCTGAAGAAGGGGGATGTGCTGCAAAGCCTCCTGAAGGGTCAGCTGTATGTGAAATCTATCGATCATGCTCTGGCTGAACTCCTCCTGCTCTCTCTTTTTTTTGGGTCTTTTTCTCTTTTCTTCCCCTTCCCCATCTGAAGGGCTCTAGGGAAGGGGATCATCGGGTCCTTCGCAGATGAAGGACTAGGAAAAGGCCTAGACGGCTCGACGACCGGATCCGCACATACATCAATCACCACAGTGGGACCAGAAGAAACTAAACCTTTTCCTTTATTCACAACAGTGTTCTGAGGTACATCAACAGAAGGAAAAACAACATCTCTATCAAAACGAACACCGGTGGCCTCAGTACCACCTCGGGCTGGCTCTGCTACAGGACGTCTCGCGGCCTCAGTACCGCGGGCTGGCTCGGCAACTCTGGTGGCATCAGCACCACCTCCTCGAACTGGTGAAGTGGTGGCCTCAATACCGCCGGTGGAATCAGCATCCTTGGTGGCATCAGTACCACCATAATCATCGTGTGCGGCCTCAGTGCCGCCCTCCTCCTCCTCATCTGGCGCCCTGGGTGGATCCTCGAGTCGTCGCTCAGATGAGGCGCCGCCTGCTGGTGCTCTATCGCTCCTAAGTGTAACAAAATCAACATCAAATAGATCCGAAGACATATCATCAAATGGATCACTAGGAGTGGCATGCTCAGTGGAAACTACCTGCTCAGATTTCCTCTTCAGGCTGTTCGGATTCGGCTCTATCTGTGTAGGGATGGCGGCCTTCCCTCTCATCAGGTCCCGCATCTCCTGGCAGAACTCGTCCATCTCCCGTCGAAAGGTAGTCTGCTGGTCCGTAAGGATGCGGGCTATGTCATCTAAGGCGGGGCTCTCATGGGAGCCCGACGGGTAGCCTCTCTGGTGCTGAGGCTGCTGGAACTGGTGCTGAGAGGGGTAGGAGGTAGGATGCTGCTGCTGGTGTGGCTGGTGAGCCTGCTGCTCACGTCTCCAAGATTGTCCCTGCTGCTGATAGGGACGAGGAACGAAGGACGACTGCTGGTGTGGCTGGTAGGCTGGGGGCTGCTGCTGCTGGTGATCCCTCTGCTGGCCATACTGCCCTCCCTGACCGGATGACTGCTGCTGGGGCTGGGTACCTCCACTCCCCCACCTGAATCCGGGATGGTCTCGTCGGATCCCAGGCTGAGGGCGGTCATACCAAATCCCGTTGACATCCATCAACGGCTCTGCATCGAACTGGGCTGGCGGGAGTACTGCCAGAGGCTGATCCGGCTGGTATACCACCATCTGCAAGTCTGGAGATGGTGGTGACTGGTAAGAGGGTTGTTGCTGCTGGTACGGCTCCGCCTGTACAAGGTGAACCTGTCTAGGCTGCTGAAAGGAGCTGGAGCGCTGGGACGAGCTGCTGCTGCCGCCGGTATCGCCTCGCGACTGAAGACGGGGCTGGGAAGCCGTCTGTGCCTCCTGGAGACACATGAGCTGGGTCTTCATGTCGCTTAGAGTCTGTGCCATCTGCTCCATCTGAGTGATGCCCTGGCACTGCTTCTTCTCGATCAGCTCCATCCGGTCCAACTTCTCGCTGATGATACCCATATCCGCAGCGGACAACTCTGCCTGTGCTGCTGCAACTACAGATGAACTGGATGGACCGGCATCGACCCGTGCTATCCTCTGATACTGCACGGGTCCTGGCTGCTGCTGGGGTCTGTGCTGTGTATACAACCGGGTCTGGGACATCACCATATAGTTCTCGGCCATCTCCTCGAAGATGGCCCAAACCTGGTCGTGATCCTTGGCGAAATATGACCCGCCACAAGAAGCGTTCACCAAGCCCTGGAGCTCTGGTGTCAGCCTGCTGAAGAAGCTCTGCACAAGGTTTGGCTTCGAGATGTCATGGTGCGGGCATCGGTCTGTGAGCTCTCGGAACCTCTCCCATGCCTCATGGAATTGCTCGTTGGGGAGCATGGAGAAGTTGCTGATCAGGGCCCTCGCTGCATTGGTCTGCCCGACTGGATAGTACTTATTCAAGTACTCGGTGCGGAGCTGCTCCCAGGTGTAGACGAACTTCCCCAAATGCTTCAGCCAGGTGGCTGCTCTGTCTGCTAGGGAAAAGGGGAAGGCAATCATCTGAATCGTATCCTGGTCCACATGGCGGTCGTGGACAGTACTGCAGATCATCAAGAACTCCTGGAGGTGGAGATGGGGCTCCTCGGTGGCAAGTCCGTGAAAACGGGGAAGCATCTGCAGGGTGTTCGGGGGAACTTGAAGTCCCCCACGATAGCAGGCACCACCACCCAATGATGCATCAGTGTAGATCCGGGGTTGTGCAACTCCCGCATCGGTCTCGGTGGTCCTCCTGCCGCGGCGGCTGCTGCTGCGGCGGCGGCGGCTGCGGCTTGTGCCTCTGCATCTGGTCCGTCCTCAGGCTCGCTCTGATCTCTCTCTGCTCTGAGTCGCTCCAACTCTCTCCTCATCTCAATCATGAAAGCTCCCTGATCCCTCAGCTGCTGCTGGACTGTCTCTAACGAGGCGATCAGGGTGGAGTTGATCGCTCCCTGGTCCATCACAATGTGCTCGGTCCTGGAGCGGTCCTCTGAACTACCGGCCATGACGTCTGCAAATTCAAATGAGCCATACTCAGGTGCTGTCAAATCTGCTAATCTCTCCTCTGGCTCATATCTCTCAGAACCGAAAGAAAGGGGGTCGAGGGGGAACAGGGCGGAATCGTACTTGGGCTCGGAGAACTGGTCTTGGTTCTCGCGGGCCAACCTAGATGATTGGGTAGACGTGCCCGAAAGTGGTGCAGCCAGAGGCTGCCTAAGAGAGCGTCTACCCATCATCGTGATCCGGTCGAGTAATGCGGATGAGATCTGGAAAAACTATGATCAGAATGCAAACCCCCGGTTCACCAACGCAACGCGAGCTGAAGACCGTAAAAGCTCGGTCAAATTATCTTGTCAATTTTTATTAGGTGAACACACAAGATATCAGAGCGCTTTACGTGACCTGTTAGGATACCCGATACTACTCCAACCGACTGGCCTGCATGGAAGAGTCGGTAGTCAGCTGGAAATAGCACCGGAGGGCTCTACCTAGGGTGCGGGTCACTCTCTCGCGCAATCAAACCAAACAATGAGGGGGTTGCTCTCCCCAAGACAAATTTTTAAGGTGAGCGTCTTTTAGGGTCAATAGTTTTAGCCAGTCCCAATTTTATGGTTTTTCTTTTTAATATTTTTCAAATAAAAACAAACGCCTAACGAATTTTTCATTTCTCATGATTATTTAGTCCAAAACAGGGGGGAGAAGACGAAAAAGCCGATGCACGATAAATCAATGATGCATGCTAAGTCAGAAAGGCGTACCTGTCTCCAGCACTCTACATGCAATATGATCCGCGCATAAATGTAAAGACAGAAATTAAACTACCTAAATGATGCAGCGATGAAAACCGAGTCCTAGATGAGCAAGTTCTACTCGCAGAACCGTCTAACTGGTCACCGTCCTACAGGCCAAAGGTCCGGTCTTGGTCTACCCCTCCTCTGCCCGACAAATCGGTGGTAGGAGAAAGCACTTTGTGGGGTAGACTACGGCACGTAGGCCACGAAGGAAAATGAGTCAGTTATTTTTATTAATTGATTATTAGTAGGTCCAATTAAGCGTACTATAGGAGCAGGCAGATAATTAAGTGTGGGGACCCTACTAATTACGGCACAAGCAAGTATAAAATTCTAAATCTAGGGGCTCGATCAAAAACCGCGTAAACACCGGAAAAGGCAGTAAAAAGAAAAGAAAACAAAACCACGAGAAAAGCCGCGAAAAACTCCTAGGGGTCCCCCGAGCACACCGGTGCTCGGCGAAACAGACCCGCTAAGTCAACCAAGTCCAAAGAGTCTCTGAGTACCTGTATTATTACAATAATAATCAAATAAAAGAAAAATAAAACCTCTCCCACTCAACTCTCTCTCTCTCGCTCTCTCCTGCGGCTCCGTAAAGAAAGGAGCCGCCTCCAAGTCCTGCGGTTGCGTCGGCTCCTCGAAAGTCGCCTCTGCGGTCCTCGGGCCCTCGCAAGGAACAGAGACAAGTGGTCAGACTAATAAAAATAATCAAATAAGAAAAAGAAAAATAACTGAAACTAAAATGAGGGTATATATGCAAAAAATGCAAAAAATAAACACTCAAAATAAAACAAAAATAAAAACAAAAGAAAATAAAATAAAGCAAAATAAAACAAAAATAAAATATAAACAACAGCTGCGAGAAAGCCGCGAGCTCTGAAAGAGCCGCGAAAAGCCGCGAAAACAAAAATGAAAATAAAAAACTACTAAGCCGTGCTCCCCGGCAACGACGCCATTCTGATAACCAGCCAAATGACCAAGGTAAAGGTATCAATCGGTCGTCACGACCTTAATCACTTGGTTAAGTCGATCAAGAAAAAGTAGACCACCAAGATAGATAAAATCACTCAAAATGCGAAAGCGGTCTTGCTACTAGATTAACCTGGTATAGCGACCAAGGTCGAACACAAGGAGCACGGGTTGGCCTTGCGGCCTACGAAGTAGTCAAAAAGGGAATAAAATAAAAGAAGCAAATATTTTTAGTGGTTTTTTTAATTATTTAATATTTTTTTGGATTTTTAATGTGTTAAGAAAATAAGGCAAATAAATAAACACACACTTCAATGATTTATTAAAAGCATTAAAAATCAACCAAAAATTCAAACAAAAATATTTTTATGTGTTTTACAATTTTTAGTGTTTTTGGTGAATGTTTGAGAATTTTCTGATTTTTATTTAATTTTCTAAAAATCAAAAAGTAGCTAAAACAGTAGGTACTGTCCAGCCAAGCTAAAAGGGCCTAGATAAAATATCTAAGGCCCCCAAATTAGCTGGGAGGTAATTTTCCTGTAAAGAGAATAAAACAAGGAAAATTTAGGCACCTAATTTATTATTTTTGGGTTTTTGGTTTAATTATTAGAATTTTTATAAGTTTTTAAGTTTTTTTCAATTTTTAGTGGTTTTCAGTAATGAAAAATAGCCAAAATTGGCTAGAAAATCAAACACAACAAAATAGACAGTCAACTATTTTTTGTAATTTTTAGACACTATTTAATATTTTTTTGTGATTTTTAAAGTTAGACAATGAAGAAAATAAAGGTTTTTGAATTTTTAAAAATATCAAACGAAAACAAAAATGTCCTCAAAAATCCTCGAAAATTTTACACCATGGCAGGAGCCATGTATCCAATTTTCGTTGGATTTGGAGGTAATTTGCTATTTTATTCAAAAATAAAAAGGAGCAATAGTGCACAGGGACCTATCTGCAATTATCCAAAGTTCCAGGGGGTCCGGTGCTAAATTCCCAAGAAGTCACGCGCGCGGCGCGTGTCTGGGGCATACAGGGACCTATTTGCAAACAAAATAAGGTTTTGGACTAATTGGTAACCGGTACCAAAAGTCCGAGGACCTTTCTGTAAATTACCCACAAATAAACGCACATGCACAAATCAATCCATGCACAGGGGTATAAATGCAAATATCTAAAAAGATTCATTCATTAAGTAACATCCATGAACTACAAGGGCATTAATGCAAATATCCCAGAAAACACGTGTCGAAGCACGTGACACACTACAGACGGGGGTATAAATGCAAATAGCAAACAAGACAGGGTCCAGAGTGCAAATACACCAAATAAAATAACTGACTAAGGTATTTAAAGGACTAAATGCGAAATAAAATAAACAGAAGGGCCTAAGGGATAAATTACCCTTTTATTAATGAGGCCGTCGGATGGGTGCCACGTAGCTGATCGAACGGTCCTCGCATGCTGTGGCTAAACCCTCAGGTGATCGACGACGGAGAAGGGGACACGTGGAGATCGGACGGCTCTTAATCGCGGGTGCCCCTTCCTCCGATCGTGCGGTCCGGATCAGTCCTCCTCTGGATCTAACGGTGGCGACGCTCCTCAGATGGATGGTTGGGATGGATTCTGGAGCTGGAGGGTTATCCAACGGCTGCTGGAGGTTCTCGAAGAACAAGTGGCCGGCGAACTTCGCCGGCCCAGTATGCGCGCTCCGAGCCTCCGCGGGGGCTTCTCATGACCGAGGAAGCTTCGCCTTGGCCTCCCGCGTCTGTGGGATGTCTCCGATGAATCAACGGGGCTCCGAGAGCTCTGTCGACTCTAGCAGAGGTGGAGCTCCGGTGCTCGAGTGGGAAGACCTCAGATAGCCTTCTGGAACCTGCAAAATGTAACCAAAGAGCTCCTGGGTCGAGGGCAAAATGCCTCGACCCCGTCAGCGGTGGTGAAGGTGGACGGCGCCGTGGTGCGGGCGAACCCCGGCGATGCGAAGGCGAAGGGGTTCGAACCCCAGCTCCTGTGCGAGCTGGGTTGAACGGAGGGGCGGAGAAGGTGCGCGGGAGAAGGGTGAACGTGATGGGGGATTCCGATGATCGAGGCGATGGGTGCGGTGGTCGGAATCGGTGCAGAACGGCGATGGGTCAATTTGGGGCAAACTAGAAATTAAAGAACAAGGGAAAGAATCTAGCTACCTGAGTGGATGGGTCGACTGGGGACGAGCAGCTGGTGCTCTAGGTCCTTGCCTCATGGGTCGTCGTGGCCCAAGGCTCTGGCGCTACCTCCAGGCGGCGCACGGCGGCGGAAGCTTGCCGGATCGATGGCTCCTTGCTCTCTCCTCGCTGCAACACCCTCAGGGGCGAGCTGTCACTCTCGTCAAGACGGTGGAGGTCACTGGATGGAAAGCAAATGATACAAAGATGAGGAATGAGGTGGCGGAGCTCGAGATTTATATGGGTGCAGGTCCAGCTAGACGTGGTCGGGTAGGGCAGTGTGGAGCGCGGACCCCGATGCGGATACCCCGGCGAGGGTGTCGGATATGACGTGAGCAAAACGGACCTGGGGTTTGGGAGAATGGTGATCGGGTTTAGGCGTTAAAATAACGAGAAGTCGGGTCACCCGCCTAATACCCGTGTGAAGTGGTCCTGGGGGGGGGTAGTTGACCGGGCGGTCAACAATCCCCAGGACCAATGAGAAAAGGCCACGTGGCTGAATTTTGAAATTAAAATTAAGGGCAGCAAATGGCCGATTTAGTGAAAACTCAAAACATGAAATATTTTTATTTTATTTTTTTCTATTTTTTAGTGATTTTTAATTAATTTTTTCGAAATAAAAATAAGGTATATACATAGTATGTTATGTATAGGTATATGTACACTATATGGGGTTTTAATTTTTGATTTTTAATTGTTATTTTTATACAATTTTATTCCTATTTTATATTTTATTTATTTTCATTATAAAATAAGGAATAAAAGGATATTTTTATTTTATTTTTATTATTTATATACATATGTGAAATAAATACATATATAGATCTATATACATGGTATATTTACAATATATTTTTGTGTTTTTAATTTTGTTATTTTTATTTTGTTTTCATTTTAATTGTTTTTATTTTATTTATTTACACTATATAATATAGAATATTTACAAAAATTTTAGAAATTAATTTTATTTATTTATAAGGTTAAATAAATATAAAGGTGGTTCTATGTACATGATGACTATACAAGAGGTGTTTTTGTTTTTTTTTTAATTTTTACATTTTTATTTTGATTTTATATTTACAAATATTTACAAGCCTATTTTTGTGAGGAAAATACTTTTATTTTATTTACACAAATATTTACACACATGAGCCCCTATCTCCCTCTACTTTGGCTTTTATGCGGTCAGGCCCATGCTGAGCCCTCCCTTGGGTTAGGTTGCTCAATATTTTTCTAAATATTTCCCTCTTTTTCTTTTTAATATTTATTCTTTTATTTTTGCACAAAAACATGCTAATTATAGGTTTTTACACAATGCATGCTTTTGGTAATTATTTGTATTTACACCTATCTACATGCATTTGCAAAGGTTTTTGTAGCTAAAATATAAGAATAAAGAGTGATGAATGAGTATTCATCACTGATCCAGTATAGTGTCGTATCTTGAAGGCTGAAAGGGAAGGTAGTCATCTTCACTACCTCCAACAGGATGTTGGGGTAATGCATTATGCTATAAATCATGTTGAACTGTTGTAGGTGAATGTAAGGCTCCTCGTTGGTGTTTCCATGGAATATAGGAAAGAGAGGAAGCATTGATGGTTTCAACTAAAAATGTTTGTGGATTGTAGTTATTCTGGTCCACTCAATAACCTGGCCAGTATTAGGGTCGTAAGCCTCTTTCAGTGTTGGCTTTGGTGGTCATCCTCCCTCAGCTCCTCCTCCATGGTGTCATGCATGCTGCTCATCTTCATTCCAACCATGGTGTTCTTCCTCCTCTCCTCCTCGGCTTTCTCTGTCCCTCCTCATCTCAATGAGCATTTCTCTGAAGGCAACTAGGGCGAGAGCTAGTTCTATAAATTGCTGCTGCATGGCTTGAATTGAGGCTAGCAATTGTGTGTTGACTTCATTTTGGTCTACTATCTCATCCAAACTCGTCCATTTATCATGTTTCTAGGGAGACATATCAAAATCTAAATGTTGCTCAGTCTCTAGATTGGATTCTGGCTCTGCAATAGGGAAGATGCCCCGATCAGTTTGGAATCCAGCACTAGATGTAGAGAAGAGTTCAGAAATAGGTTCAATTCTAAACTTATTAAAGATAGAGATGAATAAGGAGTGAAATCAATCTTCATCCAAAAGGGGCAGAATTCAAGAAGAGAATTTTCCCGATCTGTTTGAGATAGAAGAAATGGGGAGTCGTGAGAGTGACCCGAATATTCAAACGGGTCTCTCAAGAATCGTCCGTAATCATTGAAGATGTCGGTATCTGGGAATCAATGTTGGTGTTGGTAAAATCTAAACAAAGCCATCCTTGATGCGACATCTTGAGAGTCAAGAGAAGTGGATGATGGATTAGATGAAGGAGATGAAGAATTAAAGAGGGAGCGAGAAAAGAAGGTTAAGAAATGAGGAATGTAGAAGAGTAAATGAGAAAAAAAGTGTGAGATAAATGCAGCGCAAAGGAACGATGTTTTTTTATCTTGACCTGCTTTAAACTAATCAAACAAACCACAGAACAAGGGTTGATTCACCAAATCAACACGATAAGCCGTAAGAGTTCAACTACTATCTTTTCAAATTTATTAGTTGTACCAAGCAATCTAATCAAATTTAGTCCTTAGTGTCTATCCATATATGAAAGAGAGTATTACCAAAAAAGTATCTCGTACTTCCCACTTCCTTTGTAACCAGTAGTCTGTACTTTTGAGATCCTTGATATCAGTGTTGGCTCAGCTACTCATCCAAAGAAATGGAGAGAGTAAGCTGATAGTGGTGAATCCAAATACTTATGATCATGTATGCAAGCAGACGAGGACCTACTCGAATGCGTAATAAGTAGACAGACACTCTCATGAGGGAATGGCCTATGCTCAATACTTCAAACTAGGCCCGCAAGTAGACTAATCACTCCTCACCTACGTACAATAGAAGCGCTCGTACTTCACCGTGACCAGGTGATAGTCAAGACAGTCACGGACTGGGTTATTGGCTCTAATCCTTAGTGGTCATACCTCATTCTGTCTGGAAGGTACCTAAATACAATGAGGGTGTTGTGAACCCAATACATTGAAGTGTGATGAATCAATTTTAATTAGGTCAAGGGTTTCTTAGCAGTTCCTTTTTAATTTTTTTGAGCCTTCACTTGTTTTGAGTATTTTTCTTGCAAGATGCTTAATGATTTGGTCATATCTCGTTTTGGCCTATGTTATGAGATTCGAATCTGAATAACTTGAACCCGGCCCGATTATGGTCCACATGATCCGATAAAACTATTGGTCGATACTAAATGATCTGAATCGATCGATAGATCGTAAATCAAAATTTGTTTGGGATCAATTGATCAAAAATCAATTGCATCGTAATACGTGTCATTAGAAAAGCGTGATGTAAAATCCGACAGCCGGACCTTGAGCTTTCGCAGTTTTTGTTATGGTACACATGTTATAATTTTTATTTAGGATATTTTAATTGTTTTTCTTTCTCTTCGGTTACATTTTGGGATACATGTACATATGTAGTATCTTTCATTACATGTAATGTTATATAAAAATTTATGCTATAAGAATTGGTGATATTTGTTGTTTTATGGTGGAGTATCAATTTGTGAATGTAATTTCAAATTGTAAAAATTTTTCCCTTAATTTCAGTAACCTAATGCGATCAATAGCGTCATGATACTGCAAGTAGTATGTAAACGGGTTACGCAGATCTGTGGGCATCACATATGTGGTCAAAGTCAGAGGGAGAAGATGGAAAAGCAAGGCAAGTCGGAAAACGATGATGCAATGCTCAATCAAAAGACATACAATGTTTTCCAGCTCTCTCCAAGTGGGATGCAAGACAAAAGTTTCTAAACCTAAGCTATATGCAATGCAATGAAGAAATCACCCTAGAACATGAGCTTCTGTTATCCTCAAGAACTTGTTCAATTTGAGTAGATCGAAGCGCAAAACTATAGGTATAGGAATGATATTAGGGATTTGGATGTAATTTAATTGAACATCCACTCCTAATGATTAGGGGCACATTCCAATAGACGTAAAATGAAAAGAAAGCAGAAAACACAAATCACATAAAATAAATGAAAAGAAGAGGAAAATAGAGAGGAATAAAGATAGAATACGACGAAAATGCGAAAAACCAATCAAGTCCCATAGGTGATGAATCCTTCATCATCTTTATTCTATCATTTTGGCCTGAAAAACCCTAATAAATGCGTGTAAATAGAACTAATTCATGCATTTTAGCATTCATGGATATATGTGTAAATATTGTATAAAATGCGATTTTTAAAGCCAAAATTATAGAATAAAGAAAAGAAAAGAAAAAGAATAAAATATTGTAAATATTTTATGACCCGAAACCCCGAGACCTAGGCATCTTGATGAATAGGTCGACCAGGAATAAAGTAGGGGGAGATAAGGTCAGAATCACAGATAAAATACCTATACATTTTATTCATTCTTTATTTATTTTGGGACCTATTTTTGGTTCCACTTTTTATTAATCAAATAAAGAAACTTTGTACATGAAAGTTGTAGATAATTTTATAAAGAAAAATACAAAATTGATTTCACAGAAAAATAATACACAGATAAAAAGTTATGATCTGAATAAAAATCCAGAATCCCAACTTCCCAGACCCGTATCTCACAAATGAAAACTCCAAATGCAGCATACTCAC
Source organism: Ottelia alismoides (assembly GCA_037367405.1). Lineage (NCBI taxonomy): Eukaryota > Viridiplantae > Streptophyta > Magnoliopsida > Alismatales > Hydrocharitaceae > Ottelia > Ottelia alismoides. The sequence continues at coordinate 270,469 of JAZKJV010007113.1, forward strand.
CTTTAATTGTATATAGAAGAAAATAAGCTAATTAATGGCGGTGGTTTCGCATTTTGCGGAGCTACGGTTTGAAAGTTGACTTTTGGACCCCTATTGTATACTTGTACATATTAAAATATTCAATTTATTATTTAGTCATTATTTTCATATTTTTATATTTTTGTAATATTGTAAATATTACTTATAATGATTATGTGCATTAAAATCAGAATAAAAATGCAAAGAAAAATAAAAATAAATATGAACATATATTCAATACATAGATACATTACTGATACACATACCTATACATTATACCTTTATGTTTTATTTAAGATATAAAACACCTCATAAAAATAAAACAAAAATATATTTGTGTATATAAAAGTATTTCATAATTTTATAAAATAATAATCAAAAATAAATAAATCAAATATATACAATTAAAAATAAAAGACTCCAATACATAGATATAGATACCTATAGGGGTATAAATGCAAACTTGTAAAAATATACTCCATAAAAATAAATAAAAATCACCATAAATTAATTCATAAAATAAAAAACATTTTTTATTTTATAATCAAAAATTAATAAAATCGTTTCCTATTTTTACATGAATTTAGAAACCTTTTTTCCAAGGTTTTTTCTGGTTGGTCCACGTGGACCAACCAGATCTCTTCCTCGGTTGACCTCGGTCAACTCTCTGACCGAGGTCTGAAGCCTGTCAGAATGGGTTTTGTCCCATCTTCGTGGATTTTCCCGGCCTCATCTTTCACCGTTTGAGGTCGATGTCTTCACGAGAAATGTAGACCTACTATTGATCTTGCACGCCCATTGATTTTTTTGGAGATTGGACCTCTGTCGCGCCTTGTGCACCTCGTGCAAGGAGCCCTCTCGTCCAACTTTTCAAATAACCTCCAAAACCCTCCATTCCACTTTGATCACTCTTCCACCTACAAAACCCTAACCTAGACACTTGACCAGACTCGTGGTGACAGCAGGAGCTTGGTGGGCGTTTAAACGGGGCGACGCGGTGTTGAATCGAGTTAGATCCCCTCGCCGGAGTTCTCGCCGGAGAACCCCTTGTGCTAGTGCGGGTGAGGTCTCTTCTTCCCCCTTTTCTCTTCTTTTCTCTAAGGTTTGAATGATAAAAAAAACCCCAGTGGCTTTTCCCTTAGTCCAGATCTTTATCTATTAAGCCATCCTTGCATCCCCGAATCAACCGCGGCCGGCATCGAGTCTCGCCGGCCGCTTTCACCTTCCCAACCATTTGCCCTTGCGTGTAATATTCCACGAAGTCGGGGCACTTTGCCCCCGACTTCTTCACTCATCTTCTTTGCAGGTACCCGCGTGCTGCTGCTTCATCATCTGAGGGAGTGACACGCGCCGCCGGCGAAGCACGCCGCCACCGCCCGCGCATAGCCGCCGCCTTCGCGCACCTGGGGCAAGAACATAACGTGGGGAAGGGGAGTGAGCTACAGCCACCGTCCATCCTCCCCCTCCCCTTTTGATCACAGCCGCCCGCAGTTGGAGGAAGGGCCACCGTAGATCTTCCATCATCCTGGCCATCCGCGCTGCCATGTGGATTAGTGGGGGCTTTTGCATCTGCGCCCCCACGTTTTTGTGTAATTACCAGACCATCTCCAAGCTTTCATTTGAGTTTTAGATATTTTGTGACATTTATCAAAAGCCCCCTGCATTTTTGTAATATCGCGTATTAGTTCCCCCAGGGCACGTGCTTCGCGCACGTGGTCTTGCTATTTTGCATGGGGATCCTCGCAGCTTTTGGTATTATTGACTGGTCCTGAGACATTTTATTTCTGTTCAAAACTTTTGCGAATATTGCGCAGAGGCCCCTAGATTCCTGACTAATCACACAAAGGTCCCTGCCAGTCTTTACTTTTTGCTTGCTTGTGGTATTTATTTGAAGGCTCATTCTAGCTCCGAAATTTCTCAAATTTTGAACTTAAGCTCCTGTGCATGTGTTCTTCCACGCCATATTTTTATTTTTCATAATTATCGCATTTTATTATTTATAAAAATTCAAAAATAGTCATTTTCAGCACTGTTTGCGTTATAAAATCCCTAAAAATTATAAAAACACACCAGAAAAATTCCAAAAAAATATATTTCGTGTCTTTTAGTTTGTTTTAACTCCCAGCCAAAAATCATTAAAAAATACAAAACCAACTCCTAAAAATTGCAAAACTCTAGAAACCTTCATAAAAATTTATAAAATTCATAGAAAATCCAAAAATAGTGTTTTCTTTTCCTGAAATTTCCTTGTTTCATTATCTTTTATTAAAAATTAAAGTGGAGAATTTTTGTTACTGATTGCTATTTTATTTCTCCATTTTAGTTCCAGCCTTGCATTTTTGCCACTGTTTTGCTTTATTTTGCTAATTAAAAACACCAAAAACAGCTAGAAAAATCCCCAAAAATCACAAAAACAGTAAAAAAATCCAAAAGATATTAAAAACATTTATTTTTTGAATTTTTGGTTATTTCTGTGCATTTTTATAAATAGTTGACCTTGTCTTTTATTCCTTTGTTCTCATTTTCCAATATTGAAAAAGAAATAAAAAAAATATATAAATTATAAAATTAAAAAAATCAGAAAATTAAAAATCAAAATACAAAATTAAAAATTAAAAATTAAAAACCCACAAATAGAAATTGGCTAAGTGATTCCTTAGACCTTGGGTTTGGATCTTTATTTACACTCTGCACCGTTGTTTCCTGTGTTCGACCCCTACTTGCTTGCCATTATACATTGTTAGTAGGGTATAATAAATGTTAATCCTTGCTCTTGATTGCTTGAGTAATTGTGTGGGTTAATTGTTGAAGACCGAGGTGGTTTGAGCAGTCGCATCAGCGACAGTGAGTCTGACTTGTCAGACCACTATTTAGCGGCTCTCGCCCTCTCGCTTTTCAAATGGCGCCGTTGCCGGGGAGCATCGGCTTGTAGAGTACCTTTGGGTCTTTTCAGTTACTTAGCCATTTTTGCTTACTTGTCTCTTGTGTATTAGTTATTTTGAACTATCTGACATCTCTTTTGTTTTCTTGCGAGGGACCGCCGACCGAGGAGGATCGCCTAGGGGATCCTGAGCAGCCTTGGGAGGAGGAGCCGGCTATTCTACCCTAGCCGGCAGGAGAGAGCAGGAGAACTAGAGAGAGAGAGAGTTGCTTTTATTTTTGAGAGAGAGAGTATTTGATTAATTTGTAATAATACAGGACTTGGACACTTGAACACTTCGGGCCTAATTTCCGGGTGTTTGTTCACCCGGGGGCTCACCGCGGCTTTTTCATGTTTTCTCGACCGTCATTTTCCGGTTTTGTTTTCTTTTTCATTTCTTTTGTGGATTGAGCTCTTAGAATTAGGTCCTGCTTGATTCGAGTAACTTAGGTCCAAACACCCTAATAACTCTTGCATGCTCCTATAGTTCGTATTTGGACTTAGATTAATTAAGTAGTTAATCATTGGCTCTTGATCCGCGCGTCGCGAGCTCACTCCACACAAGCGCTTTCTCCTAACTCAAATGTGTTGAGCAGAGGAGGAGTGAGCCTAGATCGGACACTAGGATTGGGAGTTAGCGGTTAACTCGTGGTTCTTCACGCTAGAAGTTGCCTGTTCTAGGACGATTTCCGCATTGCATAACCGGCATGTAGATTAGGTTTATAAATTTCTGCCTTGCATCCCGCATGGAGAGAGCTGGGATTCACTGTAAGTCTTCTCACTTTGCATTCATCATATAGGCACAAAGGTGAGATTTCCATCTTGGTGCCGACTTGCATTGGCTTTTCCCGACTCTTTTCTCCCTCTGATTTTGGATATATTAGGATAAAGAAACTACAAAATCGTTAGGCGCTTGTTTGAATCTACTCAAAAGAAGCGATAACACAAAAAAAATTAAAAAAAGGACTGCTAAGAAAACTTTGACCTAAATAAAAATTGGTAATTGGATTTATTGATTGGGGAGAGTAACACCCTCACTTGTTTTCAGGTTGCATGGGAAGGTCTCCTTCCAAGTGAGGTGAGCGTTCGTAAGGATTAGAGCCCAAAACCCAACTTGTGGCTGCCTTGTGTATCGCCTGGATTTCCGAAGTATTGGCGCTACTATCGTACGTAGTCGAGTAGGGCTTGGTCGCCAGTGGTGACTCACTATTGTGTGAGCGCCGACCTAGTCCGAAGTACCGAGCATAGGCCACGCCTTCACGGTGGTGTCTGTCTCACCGGCTGCATCCGATTAGGATCTTGCACGCTCACGGGTGATTCCGTTGCGAGCGAGGTCCGAAGTATCGGTTTCGCCTATCGGCTTCCTCCCTCTATTTCTTTGGCTGAGTAGGGATCCAGGAAGGGTTACAAGGACCTTAAAAAGCGCAAGTTACAGGTTACACAGGAGGAGGACAAGTACGGGAACACTTTTCCGGCAGTACTCTCGCTCCTATAGGCGTAGCGCTCTAAGGACTCGTTAAAAGATAAATTCCTGAAATCAAGATAAAAATTACAAAGATAAAAGCCGAACCTTCACGGCTTCACGCGTTGAGTTGGTGAACTCCCTTGTCTTGTGTTTTGATTGCTAATCACATTTAGGTCAAGATCAAAAATATCGCGCCGTTGCGCAATTTTGTTTCCCCTTCAGTTGACCCTCGCTCATTGTGAGCCCTCTACTGTTGTACACTCCTTTTGTTCCTTGTTGACCCCCGTATCTTTCATCCACATCGATCTTCCTCTTGATCTTCGAGATGGCGACGAATGGACAGTTTAGTCGAGGCTCTGTCGGCACCCACATCGGCTCCATTCGCTCACCCTCTCTAATAATTCAGGGCGATTCCCGAGACACCGGTTCAAACCCTGTGAACCGACCTCCAGACTCCCTGCCTTCTTCAATAAACCGGGATCACTCTCGTCCTGAACTCTGTCCGTTTTGGATGGCCATTGATTTTACTCCTTACACATCGCCATCCTTAACGAAGTTCTGTGTCGACCTCGACACAGACCACATCTCCCTATCTGGTGTTGCAATTCAGACTGATCGGGGCATTCTACCATGTGCAGACTTAGAGCTCGAGCCAGTCAGCCAAGCAGAGACAGAAATGGCAGGAGGAAGGGGAAAAGGACCACAACCCCAGCAGGAGCCTGAAGACAACGCAGTGGAAGGACAATACACTACGCAGGGCGAGGTCAACAGTCAACTGCTGGCTTCCATTCAAGCCATTCAGCAGTAGTTGACCAATCAGGCTTTGGCCCAGAATGCCTTTCAGGACATGCTGAATGATCTGAGGAGGAGGGCTGATGCGAGAGACGGCCGACGGGAGGATGATCCCAATTTCGAGGAAGTCAATGATGAGTTTTCAGTGGAACCTGACTTTGAAGCAGCAGAAGAAGATCCACCGCAGCCCAAGCCCACACTCAAGTAGACATACAACCCAGGAGCAGGGCGCATCACTGAGTGGATTCAAATTCCACGAATGCATGCTCACTTCGAGCTAAAGCCACAGTTTCTGTCATTGCTTCCCACTTTTCATGGGAACACCACTGAAGAACCATATGTCTTTCTCAAGAAGTTTAACCGCATCTGTTCCACTGCTCACTACCACGGAGTTCCCCTGGATGTGATCAAGATGACCGCGTTCTCTTTCAGCCTTCAAGACAAGGCCCTTTACTGGGTCAATCATCTCGGGAAGGTCGTCACCACCTGGGAGGAGTTGAAATCTGCCTTTCTCCATAAATTTTATCCCCTGGGGAGATTAAATCAGATGCGGGCCCGGATCTCTAGTTTCTGCCAGCAGCCCCACGAGACTATCCATGAAGCGTGGGAACGATTCAAAGACCTCCAAGAAAAATGCCCCCACCATGAAATACCAAAAACCAGTCTCGTACAGCATTTCTTCGGGGGGCTATCATTTGAGAGCCAAAAGCTCGTGAATGCAGCTTGCGGCGGTTCACATTTTAACAAGGACGAGGATGTAGTATGGAACGTCTTCGAAGAAATGGATGAGGGAGAAGCAGCCCAATCCTCGTCTAGAGTTTACATGAAGACACCAACCGCCATCAGCAAGCCAGTTAACATGGCTTCTCACACCGAGGACAAAGATGAGAGCTCCAACTTGAGCATCATTGGGAGCCACTTGTCCAAAGTGGATATCATCGAGAAGAGGTCGCAGGACCTCAAAAAGCTGGCAGTCATAGAGAAGAGGACCCAAGGTCTGGAGAAGCTCGACCAGATCTCCCAGCAGCTGGAGCAGCTCGTCCGAGCATTGAATGCAAACATGTGCAACGCTGTGTCTACCTCTGCCGAGCCAAACGCTGAGAAGAAGGAGCCTACAGTGCAGCAAAACCCTCAGCCGACTCCACCGCAGCCCCAGCCTGTCCAGCACGTGTACTACGTGCAGGTTCCGGAGCAGCCACCGCAGCCTCAGACGCAGATGGTTGTATACCAACCAGAGCACCAGCCCGCATACTCCGAGCAGTTCTCTCCACCCCCGCCGCTGATCCAGGAGATTAATGGCGTCTGGAACAACGAAGCGCAGCTGACCCGTCCTCATGGACACTCTCAGGGTCAGAACATGGGCAACAGGCCCTTCCAGCAGCAACACCAGGGTGGGAGACCCTTCCAGCAGCCATACCAGTACCCGCCTCCCTCACATGGAAACACGTGGAGGCAGAATTACCAACGTGGGCCTCAGCAGTCCGGATATCGTGGACAAGGTTATCACCATCAACCGGCTGCACAATACAATCAACACCATTCGCAGTACTCCTCCAATCCCCCTCCTCAACAATTTGCACAAGGATACCAGTCACAATCTCAACCGCCATATCAGCAGTCTAGACCCCAGCAGGGGGAATCTTCTGAGATTGTGCCGGTCAATCCGGCCCTGGCCTGTTTGGAACAGTTGATGAAGAATATGGCTGAGATGAACCAGAAGATCGACGACCTGACGGCAGCCAAAACCGTCATACCAGCCCAGGTCGAAGCTAATCCTAATAATTTCCGACGCAAGGAGCAGGTAGCCGGCAGTGTCCAACCCGAATCAGGTGAATTTAATTGTTTTTTATCTAACGCTGTTACTCTCAGGAGCGGTAGGACACTCCAGCCATCGGCGACGGTGAAAGGAAAGCACATTGCATCTGACGGGGAATCGTCAGTCCAGCCAACACCAGGGCCAGTCAGCATTTTGGGGACAGCACCAGGATCCAGAAAATCACAAAAAAATGAAGAAAACAGAAAAACACAAAAAGATAGCAGCAACCTCGGTGGAGATCAGCCGGCATTGGAGACGCCTGCACCCGCATCACAGTCAGCTCCTGACAGGGGGAGCACCGCACCTGCAGCGAGTCCAACGCCAGCACCTGAAGCCGAGCCTGTCATTTTTGGTCCACAAATTATAGATGAATCCATTCCTTTTTGTCATCTACCTGTAAACAACAACACGGACACTATTTTGAATGAAATTGGAGAAGAGTTTGTAAATATTTCTTTTCCTGAAGCAATGAAACAACACAAAAAAATGAAAAATTTGAAAAGTGCTTTGTCTGATCCTGCTATCATAGAAATCATTCAGAATTTGGTGTTAAATATGCCATTAATGAAAGCTCTTGAGTACATGCCAGCCGTGAAGAAAGGACTTAAAGAGGCATGTACAACCAAGCGCAGGCCAACCCCCCATAACTCCAGAAGCAAAGGTGGTAAATCTGAAAAGCACATCCTCACTATGGCCACCGTCAATGCCATCAGCAACCTCCCGGACAAAAAGCCAGATATGGGAGCACCTCTTGTACGTTGTCAGATGTTCGATCAAGAGTTCGAACGAACACTCCTCGACAGCGGGTCTTCTGTCAATTTGATGCCCGCGTCACTACTCACAGAGTTCAGGCTAGGACCGCTCAAGCCCACGAAGATGATTCTGCAGTTTGCAGACAAGTCAGTCAAGCGGCCTAGTGGCCTGTTGGAGGACGTAATCATCACGGTTCAGGGAAAGGCATTCCCGGCCGATTTTGTGGTGTTAGACATGGACGTCCCTTCTCCATTACTCCTTACCCTGATTATACTAGGAAGACCATTTCTGCGGATATCAAACGCAGTAGTGAATTATGGGACAGGAGAAATCACTTTTGGCGCTGGGAATGAAACTATCAGAGTAGAGACCCTGTCTGAGGGAATGCCAGTGGAACCGACATCTGCGTCGTGTGCAAGGGTGATCGAGAATGATGAAGATTGCGATTTTCTAGCAGAGATTCAAGATACCAACCTATTCCTGAATGATAATGAGATCCACGGACTCCTCCGATCCGAGGAGGAAGTGGAGACCGCAGTCAAATTCCCTTGTATCAATCAAGATGAGGAACTTGCTGATGCACTACAAGATACTATCGTGGGGTCGTTATGCCTTCAAAACCAGGAGCCGAATTCAGAAGCATTTTCGGATGAAGATGTAATCATTGAAGAATTTTGTCAGGATATGAGAGAAGAGACAGAGCAGACTATGGTGGACATTGCACAGTTGAAAGACTCACCACCTGTACTAATAGCTGAGGTCACCACTGAAGTAGCTCAGACTCCGCCAGAGCTGAAACCCTTGCCCTCCAATATGAAGTATGCCTTCCTTGCAGGAGAACCGAACATGTACCCGGTCATCATCAATGCACATCTGACCGAAGATCAAGAATCTCGTCTGATGGAGGTTCTTGAACGCAACCGCAAGGCGATAGGCTGGCGAACCTCCGATCTCCATGGGATCAATCCGTCACTCTGTTCGCATCGCATCTTTCTGGAAGAAGACTGCAGACCCTCTCGTGAACTGCAAAGAAGATTAAACCCAAATCTGCGAGAGGTGGTTATGAAAGAAATCCAGAAATGGTGTGATGCGGGATTCATTTATCCCATCTCCGACAGCAAATGGGTGAGCCCTCTGCATATTGTGCCCAAGAAATCAGGGATCACCATCGTGAAAAATGACAAAGGAGAGGAGATCGCCACCAGAGTACCAACTTCTTAGCGAGTGTGCGTAGATTACAGAAGACTCAATCTTGCCACCAAGAAGGATCATTTTCCGCTGCCCTTCATCGACCAAATCTTGGAGAGATTGGCCGCGAAGGAATATTTCTGTTTCTTGGACGGTTACTCTGGGTATAATCAAGTTGCTATTGCTCCTGAAGACCAAGAGAAGACCACGTTCACCTGTCCTTTTGGCACATATGCCTTCAGACGGATGCCGTTCGGGCTTTGCAACGCCCCAGCCACATTTCAGAGGTGTATGCTTGCAGTTTTTACCGATATGGTGGGTAGCTTTCTCGAGGTCTTTATGGACGATTTTTCGGTCTATGGGGATTCATTTGATCAATGTCTGGATTATCTAGACCGAGTCTTACGGAGGTGCTGCGAAGTGAATCTTGTGCTCTCCTGGGAGAAGAGCAATTTCATGGTGACCGAAGGAATCGTGCTGGATCACGTTGTTTCTAAACGTGGCATGGAGGTTGACCCAGCCAAGGTGGATGTAATTTCTAAGCTGGAGCCACCTACAAATATCAAGCAAGTCCGGTCATTCTTGGGCCATGTCGGTTTTTACCGACGATTTATTAAAGATTTCAGCAAATTGGTCAGACCGCTGACTGAGTTGCTCGGCAAGGACAATGAGTTCATTGTAGACGATCGTGTGCTCCTTGCCTTTAATCAGTTGAAAGAGCTCATCACGCAGGCCCCTGTCCTACAGCCACCAATTTGGACTCATCCTTTCGAGATTATGACCGACGCGTCAGATTATGCCATCGGAGCTGTACTGGGATGGAGGAAAGACAATATACCATTTGCGATTCACTACGCTAGCCGAACGCTCGACGAAGCCCAGAGAAACTACACTGTCACTGAAAAGGAGCTGCTAGCGGTAGTCTTTGCTTTGGAAAAGTTCAGATCTTACCTTCTTGGGTCCAAGGTTATCATCTACACAGATCATTCGGCCATTCGGTATTTACAGCAGAAGAAGGACGCCAAACCACGTCTCATCCGGTGGATCCTTCTCCTCCAGGAGTTTGACATGGAAATCAGAGATAAACCTGGGGTAAAGAATGTAGTGGCCGATCATCCGTCAAGACTTCCGGAACCAGAGTCTCCTGAGCTGAACCTGCAGCCTATCACAGAGACCTTTCCAGATGAATCAATTCTGTCTGTCACATCACTTCCTTGGTATGCAGACATTGTGAACTATCTAGTTGCCAAGAAAATCCCACAGGACTGGCCTAAGTTGAAAATAGACAGATTTTTGTCTAAAATACATTTTTACCAGTGGGAAGACCCGTATCTGTTTCGTGAGGGAGCAGATTGCATCTGGCGAAGGTGCATTCCTCAGGAGGAAGTTCCAAGTGTCCTCGCTTTATGTCATGATCAAGATTCTGGAGGACATGATTCAGGCAAACGGACGGCAGCAAAGGTTCTTCAAAGTAGCCTCTGGTGGCCTTCATTATTCAAAGATGCAGATGAGTACGTCAAAGGTTGCACTGACTGTCAGAAGATGGGTGGAACCATAGGAATGAGAGATACGATGCCTCTGATGTACATTCAGATCTCAGATGTCTTTGATGCATGGGGCATCGACTTTATGGGCCCGTTTCCTAACAGTCAGGGTTATGAGTATATTCTGCTTGCTGTCGATTATGTCAGTCGATGGGTGGAGGCTATCCCCGCCCGAGCCGCCGACAGTCGGACTGTCTGTCGATTCTTACGAGATCACATCATAGCACGGTTCGGGATTCCCAAGATCCTCATATCTGACGGGGGCAGTCATTTCATAAACAGAGAGGTGAAGAAGCTGACCCAAGAATTCTACATCGAGCATCGTGTTGCTTCACCCTATCACCCGCAGTCCAATGGCTTAGCTGAATGTTCAAACAGGGAGATCAAGACAATTCTACAGAAACTTGTGCGTCCGGATCGCAAGAACTGGTCTCAGCTGCTTGATTCCGTTCTTTGGGCTTACAGAACAGCGTACAAGTCACCCTTGGGAATGTCTCCCTACCGCCTGGTGTATGGCAAGCCATGCCACTTGCACGTGGAACTTATTCACAAATCTCTATGGGCTATTAACATCTGTAATTTGGACTCCAAGCAAGCAGGACAGAACAGGAAACTGGATCTGAACAGATTACTGGAATTCAGAGATTATGCATATGACAACAGCCTGATGTACAAGGAAAAGGTCAAAACATGGCATGACAAGCACATCCGCCACAAGTCCTTTGATCCAGGTCAGAAGGTATGGTTGTTCGATGCGAAATTAAAGATCTTTCCAGGCAAATTGAAGAGCAAATGGACTAGGCCGTTTTTGGTTAGGCAGGTGCGTGACAACGGAAGCGTCTTGATATCTAATCTGCCATCTGACGCACAACCTTTTGTAGTCAATGGACATCTTCTGAAGCCATACCTTGAACATGACACATTCATGGCTGTCATTGACTCCATTCAAGTAATATATGAGAATGAGCTGAACAGCCCGGGACAGGCAGAGGAAGGCGAAGCACATAAAAATATTTTTGAATGATTTTCCTTTTCGTTTTTTCTTCTTTTCTTCTTTTCAAGTTCTTTCATCTTGTTCTACCGAATTGATGCCATCCCTTTCATCACTGCTACACTTTGGATGTACCTTATCCTAAGTATAGGGGGGATGTGCATCCCGAGTTGTTCATATCCAATCTCATCTCTTTCTTCTTTTCTTCTTTTCTTCTTTTCCTTTTCTATCTTCTATTCTTGTCGACCCTCTCCATTGTCTCCTCTTCTTGTCTATACTTAGGGATATTTTACCCTAAGTATAGGGGGAGACAATCTGAGTACGATCTGTTCATTCACACCCTTGACCCTCCCTGCGTTGTGTACAGTCTGCTATACTTAGGATTATTTGATCCTAAGTATAGGGGGGACGGTCAATTTCTCATTCGTTTGTTCATCCATTCCTTTATTTATTTATTCTTTAGATTTTCTTATACTCAGTACGAGTTATGTCTTCTCTTTTCTCTCCGATCTATGAGGACATAGCTCAAGCTAAGTATAGGGGGGTCGTATATACTACGTATATACTTTAGCCATAACTCGTACTTTCGTATTTTGTTAATAATATGGCTAAAAATTCTTTAAAATTTATTAAAAATCCTTAATAAGAAGATGTGGTTATTCCTCATATTCTTTTTGTATTTACTGATTAATAAATCAGGTGAAAATGTTTTTTGCAAAATGTTTGAAAAATAGTTTGAAAATCTTTGTGAACATTTATTGAAAACTATTTTGAAAATATTTTGTTTCGTGTTTTCAACCTGTGTCAAAATGTGTGGTTTGTAAAATTTCTTTTCTTTGTGCGAAATAAAATGTTTGAAAAATGATTTGCAAATGGTTTGAAAAATGGTTGCAAAAATGTTTTGAAAAACCTATATATACTGTTTTGAGAGCCTTCGCAAAATGTTTTCAAATGTGTGTAAAATGTTTGTAAAAACTATTTTGGACGATAGTTTTCAAAAATTGTGTGTAAATTGTTTTCAAATAAGTTTGAGGAATATATAAATCACACCAAAATCCATCTTATGTATATATGTATAAAATTGATCACTTACCCTTGTAAATTCTTAAAATCCACTTCTTGTATATATAAGAAGCACTCCCGTGTACATATTTTAACCTATTTTCAGCCAAAAACTTTTTGTTTTCAAAAAAACTCCCAAAAACATTTGCAAAAACTAAAATCCAAAAACATCTGAAAAAATCTTTTTGGAAAATACAAAAAATGCATCTGCATATGCATCATGATCATATTTTCAAAAATCTATAAAAAGTTCAAAATCTTTGAAAATTGCATCACAAAAATATTTTCTGCATTGCATTGCATAGCATTCGCATTTTTTTGGATTGAGTTTGATAGTTGAACGAGTCTAAGTAAAATCCGGAGATTGGAGCTTGATTGGACCTTAAAATCTACCTAATAACAGGAACCTTATAGGAACTGGATTTGAGGTACTTCAGGTCTAGTTGACTTAATTCTTTGAGGATTACGAGACTTGGTTTAATGGATTCTTAATTGCCTAAGTAGAGTATTTCGGAGAACACGCACGACTCTTGTTGATAATGACCTAACTTGGACACCTGCACCTTTCACATGGCTCAACTCAGTTGGAGTGGTGAGGGGATTGGATTTGCCGGTACGAGACGCACACAAGTGGTGTCATCCTCTAGGGAGGGAAGTGCACCCCAACCTGTCCAGTGATTAGGAAGTCTAAAGACAGGAGGCTGTGGGTTGCGATAAAGCTTCAAAAGAGGGATAGTCTACTGGCTCAAGAGGAAAAACTCTTTATGTAAATGCTGCTGTATATAGTATTCAAAAAAAAAAGAAGAAGAAGTTCAGGCATGTACAAAAATAAAAAGCCTGCAAGTATGTACAAAGTCAATAAGCAAGGTTGAGCATCAAAGTCATATCACGTAAGCCTGCAGCAGGATGACTTGACTACACTGGTCTTGCATCCCAGGATAGGTAGCTACACTGGCCACCGTCAATTCTTCTCTTCACCCCCTCCTCTTGAGCCGGTTGCCACTTGAACTTAGAAGGGAATACCCCTCTCCTCGAGGATGGAGTTGCTGGATTGGGGAATCATTGGGTTGTCGTACTGGAGAAGTCAGTTTCTTTGTCATTTTAGCTGGGGAGAGCCACCATCACTTACACTGTACAAGTCAGAATCATAGTCGTAAGAGTTTGCGTATGAATTGAGATATTTCTGACCTGGCTATTGAGGAGACTTGAGCAAAGTTTTGGGGTTCTCAAGGACTGTTGGATTTCAAATTTGGTTCTCAATAAGGTTCCGCCCGCACTAAAATTCCAAAGGTCCGACTTAGGCTCCAAACTTTGATTTTGTGAAGACAAGTTTGATAATTAAATTTAGTCCATCTTTCTTATTTTTCTTTTCTTTCTTTTTCTTTTTCTGCACTTATTGCATAAGTGTTTGCTAGGGACTAGCAAAGGCAAGTATAGGGGGATGATGAATCCACGTTTCATCATCTTTATTCTATCATTTTGGCCTGAAAAACCCTAATAAATGCGTGTAAATAGAACTAATTCATGCATTTTAGCATTCATGGATATATGTGTAAATATTATATAAAATGCAATTTTTAAAGCTAAAATTATAGAATAAAGAAAAGAAAAGAAAAAGAATAAAATATTGTAAATATTTTATGACCCGAAACCCCGAGACCTAGGCATCTTGATGAATAGGTCGACCATGAATAAAGTAGGGGGAGATAAGGTCAGAATCACAGATAAAATACCTATACATTTTATTCATTCTTTATTTATTTTGGGACCTATTTTTGGTTCCACTTTTTATTCATCAAATAAAGAAACTTTGTACATGAAAGTTGTAGATAATTTTATAAAGAAAAATACAAAATTGATTTCACAGAAAAATAGTACAAAGATAAAAAGTTATGATCTGAATAAAAATACAGAATCCCAACTTCCCAGACCCGTATCTCACAAATGAAAATTCCAAATGCAGCATACTCACCTTTAATTGTATATAGAAGAAAATAAGCTAATTAATGGCGGTGGTTTCGCATTTGGCGGAGCTACGGTTTGAAAGTTGACTTTTGGACCCCTTTTGTATACTTGTACTTATTAAAATATTCAATTTATTATTTAGTCATTATTATCATATTTTTATATTTTTGTAATATTGTAAATATTACTTATAATGATTATGTGCATTAAAATCAGAATAAAAATGCAAAGAAAAATAAAAATAAATATGAACATATATTCAATACATAGATACATTACTGATACACATACCTATACATTATACCTTTATATTTTATTTAAGATATAAAACACCTCATAAAAATAAAATAAAAATATATTTGTGTATATAAAAGTATTTCATAATTTTATAAAATAATAATAATAAATAAATAAATCAAATATATACAATTAAAAATAAAAGACTCCAATACATAAATATAGGTACCTATAGGGGTATAAATGCAAACTTGTAAAAATATACTCCATAAAAATAAATAAAAATCACCATAAATTAATTCATAAAATAAGAAACATTTTTTATTTTATAATCAAAAATTAATAAAAGCGTTTCCTATTTTTAATTGAATTTAGAAACCTTTTTTCCAAGGTTTTTTCTGGTAAAAAAAACCCCAGTGGCTTTTCCCTTAGTCCAGATCTTTATCTATTAAGCCATCCTTGCATCCCCGAATCAACCGCGGCCGGCATCGAGTCTCGCCGGCCGCTTTCACCTTCCCAACCATTTGCCCTTGCGTGTAATATTCCACGAAGTCGGGGCACTTTGCCCCCGACTTCTTCACTCATCTTCTTTGCAGGTACCCGCGTGCTGCTGCTTCATCATCTGAGGGAGTGACACGCGCCACCGACGAAGCACGCCGCCACCGCCCGCGCACAGCCGCCGCCTTCGCGCACCTGGGGCAAGAACATAACGCGGGGAAGGGGGGTGAGCTACAGCCACCGTCCATCCTCCCCCTCCCCTTTTGATCACAGCCGCCCGCAGTTGGAGGAAGGGCCACCGTAGATCTTCCATCATCCTGGCCATCCGCGCTGCCACGTGGATTAGTGGGGGCTTTTGCATCTGCGCCCCCACGTTTTTGTGTAATTACCAGACCATCTCCAAGCTTTCATTTGAGTTTTAGATATTTTGTGACATTTATCAAAAGCCCCCTGCATTTTTGTAATATCGCGTATTAGTTCCCCCAGGGCACGTGCTTCGCGCACGTGGTCTTGCTATTTTGCACGGGGATCCCCGCAGCTTTTGGTATTATTGACTGGTCCTGAGACATTTTATTTCTGTTCAAAACTTTTGCGAATATTGCGCAGAGGCCCCTAGATTCCTGACTAATCACACAAAGGTCCCTGCCAGTCTTTACTTTTTGCTTGCTTGTGGTATTTATTTGAAGGCTCATTCTAGCTCCGAAATTTCTCAAATTTTGAACTTAAGCTCCTGTGCATGTGTTCTTCCACGCCATATTTTTATTTTTCATAATTATTGCATTTTATTATTTATAAAAATTCAAAAATAGTCATTTTCAGCACTGTTTGCGTTATAAAATCCCTAAAAATTATAAAAACACACCAGAAAAATTCCAAAAAAATATATTTCGTGTCTTTTAGTTTGTTTTAACTCCCAACCAAAAGTCATTAAAAAATACAAAACCAACTCCTAAAAATTGCAAAACTCTAGAAACCTTCATAAAAATTTATAAAATTCATAGAAAATCCAAAAATAGTGTTTTCTTTTCCTGAATTTTCCTTGTTTCATTATCTTTCATTAAAAATTAAAGTGGAGAATTTTTGTTATTGATTGCTATTTTATTTCTCCATTTTAGTTCCAGCCTTGCATTTTTGCCACTGTTTTGCTTTATTTTGCTAATTAAAAACACAAAAAACACCTAGAAAAATCCCCAAAAATCACAAAAACAGTAAAAAATCCAAAAGATATTAAAAACATTTATTTTCTGAATTTTTGGTTATTTTTGTGCATTTTTATAAATAGTTGACCTTGTCTTTTATTCCTTTGTTCTCATTTTCCAATATTGAAAAAGAAATAAAAAAATATATAAATTATAAAATTAAAAAAATCAGAAAATTAAAAATCAAAATACAAAATTAAAAATTAAATTAAAAATAAAAAAATTAAAAATTAAAAACCCACAAATAGAAATTGGCTAAGTGATTCCTTAGACCTAGGGTTTGGATCTTTATTTACACTCTGCACCGTTGTTTCCTGTGTTCGACCCCTACTTGCTTGCCATTATACATTGTTAGTAGGGTATAATAAATTTTAATCCTTGCTCTTGATTGCTTGAGTAATTGTGTGGGTTAATTGTTGAAGACCGAGGTGGTTTGAGCAGTCGCATCAGCGACAGTGAGTCTGACTTGTCAGACCACTATTTAGCGGCTCTCGCCCTCTCGCTTTTCAATAGGTGAACAATCACATGATGAAATGGACTTGTGAGAGTCTAAGTGTTCAAGATATGTATTATTACAAATTAAATGAATGAATCTCTCTCACAAAGTTAAACTTAATCTATGCTAAAAAAATTTATGCATGGCTTCTTGTTTCCTCTACTACTTTCTCCTACTCGTGGGCAAAAAAGCATCGATCTTTACTGCTCTTGGGTGCATAGAATCTCCAAGAAAATCCTCCCTCAATAAGTGGTCCCTCGCAACAAATTCTAATATGAAGATGGTCAGAACTATCTTAGATAAAAATAGAATAAAGAGAGAAATTGACAATAAAATGAATAATGACAAGATAAGGTAAGTAGAATACTATATGCTCTACAAATCGAGGCTCCCCAGCAATGGTGTCATTTGACGGGTCAGACTAATGAAGTACCTAATGTCCTATCTTGGAGGGCATGTGGTATCCGAAAAGTCAAATCCTGCAATCGATGTAGCGACACCTCCCTCGACTCTCAATACTCAAATAATCTGAATCAATCAATAATTAACCCACAATAATTATGAAAATTTGAATATAAATGAGATAAAATTTATTATACCCTACAAAAATGTGTATAGATGATAAGTAGTAGGGTCGAACCACAAAGGAGCAGACGAGGTAGAGCAATGAAAATGACTAGACAACTTAGGTTTTTTTGTATTTTTTAAATATGTTTGTGGGTTTTAATTTATGTGTAGTTATTAATGTTTTTAAATTTGCAATTTTTTATTTTTTAAATTTTGAAAATAAAATATAGAATATATACATAATAATTACACTTTATAGATAGGAAATATAAAGGAGATGTTTTGGATTTTTGAAATAAAGTAAATAAACTCAAAAATTTAGAAATAGATCTTTTTGGTGTTTATAATTTTTTCTCTTTTTTGGTACTTTTTGGATAGTTTTTAAGAATTTTTAGGGATTTTTAAATAAGAAAATACATAAAATAAGAAAACAAAAATCCAAGAAATTGAAGTGGTCTTAATAACTATCTATCAAACGAAATTAAACCCAAATTAATTTTCATAGATACTAGCTAAAGAAAATTCAGAAACTTAAAAGATATTTCTGTGATTTATCTGTGAATTTTTATAATTTTATAGGCTTTTCAGTGTTTTTCAAAAAAAATTTATTATTAACTAATATTGTGTAAAAATATTTGAACAGAAGTTGAAATACAAGTAACAAGATTTTTTTGGTGATTTTTTAGTAATATTTTCTAATTTTATTGATTTCTAAATAAGAAAATGCATAAAATCAAAAAAAACAAAAAAGTACAAGATGTTAAAATGAGTTTAATAATTATATATCTAATTAGATTGATTCTAATTTCAATTTTCTTTAATACTAGATAATATGAAGAAAATTCAGAGACTTAGAAATTTTTTTATGATTTTTCTGTGAATTTATATAATTTTTATAAGTTTTTCTCTACTTGTAATTTTTTGGAGTTCTCCATAATTTTGCAAAAATATTTGAACAGAAGTAGAAATGCATCTAAATAAACAAACACGATTTTTCATAGTTTTTAACATATTTTGTATTTTTTATGTATTTTTATATGCTAAGCAAAAGGGAATGTAATGTTTTTAGAGTAATTTAGTAATTGTGTATATTAACCCTGCATAATTCGTAAATTACACCCAGGACCCTCAATAGTGCTTAACTCTCATGCCCATAACCCTGTATTAACTTCCATCCAATTTCACATTAACTATGATGGTGTCCGTCAAATATTTCACATTTTCACCCTTTATGTCACCATTATTTACAAATAAACCACTCTGCCTTCCTTCCTCCCTCCCCCAGGAGACTACCTCCTCCTCCAACACATATGTCCTCTTCCCCCCTCCTGTTGACCACCTCCTCCTCCAATTCCCATCTCCTCTTCCCCTTCCCCTAGCCAACCACCTCCCTCCCCCCCCACCCCCGACCACCTCCTTCTCCAGCACCCATCTCCTCTTCCCCTTCCCCCCGCCAACCACTTCCTTCCCTCCTGCCGACCACCACCTCCTCCAATGCCCATCTCATCTTCCCCTCCCCCAGCCAACCTCCTCCTCCCCCCCACCAAATAATCAATCCATGACACGCTCACCCCCACACCTCCTCCCCCGCATCCTCTTCTCCCATCTCCTCCTCCTCCTTTTTGCTGGCTATCTTAAAGTCCACAGATAGTGACCATGGCGATTGGAGATTCCTCGACGACGCATACCCTCGCAACAACATCCTCTTCCACAGCTTTGTCGCAGCCTTTCGTGTCCTCCTGTAAGTGGACACATCCACGAGCGTGGGTCTCCTTCTCCAGCACAAGAGGTAGTTTGAGGCATTTGATAACGCAGATTTTTGCCTACGGTAAATAATGTTCGATGTAGAAACTACCAAACAAAACCCGAGTTGATCAAACAAAATTCAATTCCGATTAAAAAATGTCGAAATTATTCACTACTTATTTATCCAGGTAAGTGTGCCTGGGTCGAACACAAAGAGGGAAAAAGTCTTGCTTAAGGTTCTCGAGTGAAAGAAATATTTTTGTTATATTTTTATCTATCTTTTCTTTTTTCTTCAATCATAAAACTCTTTTTGCATTTTTTTATTTTATTCTTTTTATTTGATTTTAGTTTTCCGATTTTTATTTATTTATGCAAGTGAATATTTTTCAAAAGATTTATCTACAATATAGTAGGTGGAGCAATATGGACAATAGATGATACTATATATTAGATAAAGAAAGTCGAACAATGAGCTCAAAAGAGGACACGAAAAGAAATCACAACGGGTCCAAGATCGAGAAAGAAAACCAAAACAAAATGCGATGAAAATCGTGAAATTCGATACAAAATAAAGTGTAAAAAATATTACGATGTAATAATAGTGTCTAACGGTCCACAAGATCTACAAATGTCCAAATAGTCCAAAATCTAATGTTGAAAAAAATACAAATTAAAGAAAGTGACCTTCCTTTCAATTAGGTCCATGGTCAGGGACCTAATTGCAAGGAAAATATGAAAACTTTACATGTAGGTCCTTGAAAAGCCTCCCGCTACCCTTGTTAAATCGAGCAAGTTAATGTCCAAATTAATTACCAATGTTCGTTGCAGTCAGATAATGAGAGCGAATAAAAAAAACCACTTTTAATTTTTATTTTACAACTTAATTTCGAGTGGTAACTTTTTTTACTTGGAAGTCCAAGGTCGAACTCAGGGAGGCAGCTGTCTTCTTGGAGCGAGAAGATGATTGCAGAGGGCGAATTAAATCGGAGAAATCAAAGGAGAAAATAAGAAGAAGATCAGAGGAGAATGGAGGATGCTACCTGGGGGATGGAGCTTGGGTCTGGGCTCCTGGTCGTCGCTCGAAGGTCGGTAGATGGCCTGAGCTCAAGCAACTCGTCGGAGCAGACACCCCTTCTTCGCTCAACGTTTCGTCTAATCGATGTCACCAATTGGAAGGTCGAAGCTCAGGGAACCTCTCTGGAATGGCGAATAGGCGTGAATGTGGTCGGAGGATGATGATTTATAGGGTGAAGGTGACGGGGTAGCTGGTGACGAGGTGAGGTTCATGGAAGTCGTGGGCGACTCTGGTGGGAATCGTGGGAAGCGAGGAAGCTGGCGAGGATGAGGGAAGAGTGGTGATGGTCGTGGTGGCGTTGGTGATCGGAGAAGGTGGCTGAGGTGGAGACGAAAATAGAAAGGGGAGGCCCCTCGCGCAAGATCGAGATCATGGGAGAGAGGGGGGCCAGAGGTAGAAGACGGAGTCGTGGCCGTTGTATCTTGTGATCCAACGGCGTAGAAGAAAACACTAAAGTTTGGCTTGGATTTAATCTGAGGCGAAGCGATCTAAGGGTTAGCGGTGCACCACGTGGCGCGCTAAAGTACAAGCATTGGCAGATGGCTCAGATTTGATCCAGGCTTGATCCAATGGCTACGACGCGAGGTGTGGAGTCAGCGGCTGTATAGAGAGTTGAGGGCGCGATCAAGCGGTGTTCAAGCCGCCACGTGGCGTGATGAGGGAGAGGCGCTCAAGGACGGTGGTGATGAAGACCTGGGAAAATCAAACGGCAAGGAATAAAGGGCGTACATGGAAATGGCGCAACCGTTGGATCGGGATGAAGATCCAACGGCTGTGGGCGCGGGCGGTTAAGGCAAAGGGGCGGGCCGCGTGGCGCAATCAGAGGGCACCACATGGCCAGTTGTGAGTGGCTGCGAGAAGAAATGAGATTAGAGAGAGAAGGAGGCCGAATTTGGAAAAACTCAAAACATGAAAGTTGTTGATCTTGATGAGATCTACAAGTTTCATGTTGACCAAAAACGGAGATGTGGTCAAATATATTACAAAAAATACAGGAATACAAATATACACATATATAGTATACATAGAGGCCCAAAAACCCAACTTCTTCCTACGAGCTCCGAATTGGATGAAATTAGTCTCATTTTAAAGGTCTATGGATGTGTATTCATCTGAAAGTGAGTAGACCTATTTTTGGAGTTGGTACAAGAGAACTATGGGCTTTTTATGGTCCAGGGGTTCTAGGGCTTTATTGGATGTTTTACAAAGGAGATCTCTGACCTTTATCCCTATATTATTATTATTAGTGTTTTATTCTTGAGGAGATAATAGGTGGATAGTTTACAAGTGGAATTGGCTTCTTATTTAATGCAACTATGAGTGCTAAAATGCAGATATTATGAATGCATGTATGAATGCTAATTATGCATTATAAAGGGAAATATGCTGTTATTTACTCGGGAACAAGACTCTATTTTCAACTTTTAGAGTAATGAATCACAGATTCATCAGTCCCCAAGCATGGACGTAAATGTAAATATAGGAAGTTCTGGAGGTGGGTGTGAAATATAGCAACTACCAAGGACTTTTTAATAAATTCTCCATTGTCTCGCAATCTTACGTCTAGGATTAGATTGTGCGACGTGATATGGTACGTCCATGCAAGCCACGTGTCATGAGCTTGTAACTCGCCTATTCTTGCCATGTTCTCCCCCAAAACCTAGCGGTCGCGACACTTTGTTGTTTTGTTGGCGATTGATCAACGGGAGCGACGTCTGGAATATCTACTGCTCGTCGGAGGTAGGTCCAGAATGGGGTGCCTCCACACTTCGAGCTCGTCTATTGCGAGAGATGGCTCGAAGAAGATAATCGCAAGTCTATTGGTGGCTAGGGTTCCAGGTCTGAAGACGTTGATGTTCTTCCTCAGATCATTGCGAAGAAGATGTTGTCCTCGTTTCTAGGTGTTGATGCAATGAATCTCAGAGGATGTCGTCCTGCAAGTAAGATGAAGAGGCTCGAATCCAAGGACTTGACCTGGAAATATTTTGATTCTTGCAGAAAACGAACTATTCAAGAATGATGACTTTCAAATCAAATATGGATCAAAAAGTGAATCAAATTGGTTCGGATTTTGAGTGAAATTAAAAGATGGAGAGTTACCTTAACTAATACGTATGATTAACTACACCAAGAGGCTACACAAATCGAGGCAAAATGGAAAGGCGGTGAAGGTAGTACCTATGAAGAAGAAGGTGTCAAACCTTCTTGGTCATCCCTCGATGGGGCAGCCTTGGAACCTCCTCTAGAAGGTCTCTTGTATCTCCTCAGAAGGCGGTGAAGGTAGTACCTATGTACAATCCCGGAGTTGTACATGATGCATGGCAGTGATTCAAGGCTTAGCAAGCCTAGGAACCTCCTCTCCAGTGATCCACCTTCCACGCGGGAGGAATTCCAAGCCTTGTCACTGTCAGAGGAGATCAGAGCACGATGGAGAAAGTTGGAGGATCGACCAGGTTGTTTTGTGCAGGAGAAAGTTCATTGTGATGAGGGAAGCTAGATGGCTTTTATAGGATGATCGAAGGGTAGTTGGAGGTGATCCTAGGATTGGCGTGTATTATGGTAGTTAGATCTCTAGGATTGAGGGTTTAGACCAAGCGAAGGATGAAATATAGAGGTGGAAGAAATTGGAAAATATGAGTGGTTCAAATAGAAGTCGGTCGACAGCTTCTTGGAGAAGAAGCTCTAGGTACTAACACGTGTCAGCACCTGGCAGGCTGAGAATTAAATTATTTTATAAAATTAAATATAAAATAGTAAATAACATTATTAAAATTAAGTTTAAAAATAAAAATATAAATATTTAAATATATTAATTGAAGATATAATTAATTTTTTTATAAATAATCGATATTTAATGAACTATAAATAAAATATTGCTAAATAATCATATAGTATACTTGATAGATAGGATTTTGTTTTTAAATTTAATATTTTAATAAATAACGTGTTATTTTTGTATTTTATTAACTATTATAATAATAAATAAAACATGTACGAATTTTTATGGATTTTAATAAATTAATTCTAATATTAAATGAATACATGTATAATTGCTACAGTTTAAATTCCTCTATAAATTAGGGTTCCTGATTTATTTAAAATAATAAATAATACTTAAAAAAGAAATAATTTATACACCATCTACAAGATCAAGAAAATAAATAAAAATTATAAAACCAATAAAAATATAAATAATATATTCTGAATAAATAAATAGCCCAGAAACCCAGTTGCCATTACGTTCCAAAACTGACTTTTTGCTAATAGACTCTGATTTAAGTGAAATCACCTTCATTAATTAGATAATATTATTCTATGATCTTTGAAATTGAGTAAAGTGAAATTGGAGTTCGTATAAAGAAATTATGATGTTCGTAAGTTGAGAAATTGACAATTTAAAAGTTACATTTATTGGCATATATACATGCTGGTATTTTTTTAGTATTTATGTATAAAGAAATAAATCATAAAAGAGTTGGTAAAAATATGTAAAAAATAATTAACTAATGAAGTTTTGATAGTTATTGTATAAATAATGAATTCTTTTGTGGTTTTCTTCCTTATCTCGCCCTACTTATTTGTTTGTCGACCAATCCATGTTGACTTGGTCTTGGGGTTTTGGTTATATAAATATATCCTTCAGCTATATTTATATTTTATAAGTCATATTGTACATATATACATATTTACAATCTGTCTTTTTTTTTATTTTCTTTATTTTATTCATTTATTTCTTTACATGATTTTAATCATAAAATGCATTTTCATTCATGAATGATGTTTTTTTTTAAAAAATGGAAATTAATGGATATTTACATGTATTTGTTAAAAATTTTAAGACAAAATGCAGAAAGAATGTTAATGAATCATGGATTCATCAGTAGGTTTGGGGGAGGGATTGCTGGAGGAGGAAGGGGAGGAGGTGGTTGATGTGGGGGGGTGGTGAGGCGACGACGGAGGACCTGGGAAGGAGGAGGAGATCAGGGGAGGATGTGGGCGATGGCGGGGTACATGGGAAGGAGGACAATCGAGGGATGACCAAGAAGGTCTGACACCTTCTTCTTCATAGGTACTACCTTCACCGCCTTTCCATTTTGCCTTGATTTGTGTAGCCTCTTGGTGTAGTTAATCATCCATATTAGTTAAGGTTAACCCTCCATCTTTAGATTTCACTCAAAATCCGAACCAATTTGATTCATTTTCGATCCAAATTTGATTTGAAAGTCATCATTCTTGAATAGTTTATTTTCTACAAGAATCAAAATATTTCCAGGTTAAGTCCTTGGATTCGAGCCTCTTCATCTTACTTGTAGGATGCCATCGTCTGAGATTCATTGCATCAACACCTAGAAGCGAGGACAACATTTTCTTCGCAATGATCTGAGGAAGAACATCAACGTCTTCAGACTTGGAACCCTAGCCACCAATAGACTTGTGATTATCTTCTTCGAGCCATCTCTCGCAATAGAGGAGCTCGAAGGGGGGAGGCACCCCATTCTAGACCTACTCCGACGAGCAGTAGCTATTCCAGACGTCGCTCTCATTGATCAATCGCCAGCAAAACAACAAAGTGTCGTGACCGCTAGGTTTTGGGGGAGAACATGGCAAGAATAGGCGAGTTACAGGATCACGACACGTGGCTTGCATGGACGCACCATATCACGTCGCACAATCTAATCCTCGATGTAAGATTGCGAGACAATGGAGAATTTATTAAAAAGTCCTTGCTAGTTGCTATATTTCACACCCACCTCCAGAACTTCCTATATTTACATTTACATCCATGCGCGGGGACCTACGTGTAAAGTTTTTATATTTTCCTTGCAATTAGGTCCCTGACCATGGACCTAATTGAAAGGAAGGTCACTTTCTTTTATTTGTATTTTTTCTACATTAGATTTTGGACTATTTGGACATTTGTAGATCTTATGGACCGTTAGAAACTATTATTACATCGTAATATTTTTTACACTTTATTTGTATCGAATTTCACGATTTTCATTGCATTTTGT
Source organism: Ottelia alismoides (assembly GCA_037367405.1). Lineage (NCBI taxonomy): Eukaryota > Viridiplantae > Streptophyta > Magnoliopsida > Alismatales > Hydrocharitaceae > Ottelia > Ottelia alismoides. Next base: position 295,813 of record JAZKJV010007113.1, read on the forward strand.
TTTGGTTTTCTTTCTCGATCTTGGACCCATTCTAATTTCTTTTCGTGTCCTCTTTCGAGCTTGTTGTTCGAGTTTCTTTATCTAATATATAGTATCATCTATTGTCCATATTATTCCACCTACTATATTGTAGATAAAATCCTTTGAAAAATATTCACTTGAATAAATAAATAAAAATTAGAAAACCAAAATCAAATAACAAGAATAAAATAAAAAATGCAAAAAGAGTTTTGTGATTGAAGAAAAAAAAGAGAGATAAAAATATAACAAAAATATTTCTTTCACTCGAGACCCTTGAGCGAGACTTTTTCCTTCCTCGTGTTCGACCCAGGCACACTTACCTGGATAAATAAGTAGTGAATAATTTCGATCTTTTTTAATCGGAATTGAATTTTGTTTGATCAACTCGAGTTTTGTTTGGCAGTTTCTACATCGAACATTATTTACCGTAAGCAAAAATCTGCATTATCAAATGCCGCAAACTACCTCCTGTGCTAGAGAAGGAGACCCACGCTCGTGGATGTGTCCATGTACAGGAGGACACGAAAGGTTGCGACAAAGTTGTGGAAGAGGATGTTGTTGCGAGGGTATGCGTCGTCGAGGAATCTCCAATCGCCATGGTCACTATCTATAGACTTTAGGATAGCCAACAAAAAGGAGAAGGAGGAGATGGGAGAAGAGGATGAGGGGGGGAGGTGTGGGGGTGAGCGTGTCATGGATTGATGATCTGGTGGGGGGAGGAGGAGGTTGGCAGGGGAGGGGAAGATGAGATGGGCATTGGAGGAGGTGGTGGTCGGTAGGAGGGAAGGAGGTGGTTGGCGGGGGGAAGAGGAAGAGGAGATGGGTGCTGGAGAAGGATGTGGTCGGTGAGGGGGGGGAGGTGGTTGGCAAGGGGAAGGGGAAGAGGAGATGGGAATTGGAGGAGGAGGGGGTCAACAGGAGGGGGGAAGAGGACATAGGAGTTTGAGGAGGAGGTAGTTGCCTGGGGGATGAAGGATATGGTTAGATCCTCAAGCGCATCACGGAAGCGTGAGCGTCGTATCGAATACGACGAGGAGCGACTAATCGCACTAGTTGCTCGATGCAGCGGAATTTAAAAATTTTTCTTACGACGAAACCACATGATCCAAGAATACTTCTCGGATCGTTTCGTCTAAACCACAAACAAGTAATAGAATTACCTCTTGAAGCGTGGTTGCGATCGAATCTCTAAACGAAGAGACCTCCTGTCTCAAGTCTGATCCGACGGAGGAGACGCTTGCGAGCACGGGGATGAACCACGTGCTTCTCGCAATCCATGTTGATGATCCAAGCGGCGGATCTCCTGATCTCGACACACGAGATCCGACGTCTTCTTCACGAGCGAGGCGCACCGAAGGAGACGGAGATCTACGAGCAGACGAACGGGCAGCATAACGGCGATGTCGTGACGATGGAGAACCTCTCTAGGTCATCCATGATGGACGGCCACATGAGAGGGAGAGAGGGCTGTCGAGTAGAGAAAGAGAGAGAGAAAGAGAGTTTTCTCCAATATTGTGTGTAAAATAGAGAGCATGGTATGCCTCTCTATTTATAGGGTTTCGGGATCCATGGATCTCAATCCATGTGACATATAAAATCAATGGATGAGATTGATTTATGTCAATCCAATGGTCAAGATTATTGTTGGTAAAAACCAACAACATGTGATTTAATTTTGATAAAATATACTTGATAAATCAAATAAATATTAATACCAAATTAAATCAATCAAATAAGAAGAGAAAATACAAAGGAGATCAACCTTCCCCTTTAGAGGGAGGTGACGGCCACCAATCCTATAAGGGATTTGGTGCCGCCCCTCCTTTCCTAATGGGAGGGCATTCTCATGGATTCCCATGAGATTGCACATCTCCTTGATTTTCTCTCTACTTATTTTCCAACAACTATTTGTTGGGATTTTTATTCACCAAAATAATTCTCAATTAATTTTGGGAATATTGCAATCTTGACATTGGAATATTGTGAATCATATTCACAACCCAAAACAAAATGTAGTTTACATTTTCAATTAATTAGACAATGTGTATTCAATACACATTAATAATTAATCTACTAATATAAATTATATTTAACTCTCTCTAATACATTATAAATCATATTTATAATATATTATGAATAATTGGATATTACTATCCACATTATTCTTATCCATAATAATTAAATCACATTTAATTATATTGGATAACTTATTCTCTTGTGCTCAAATAATATGAATCACATTCACATTATTTACATCTTTGATAATCAAATCACATTTAATTATCTAAGATAACTCTCCTTATAATTTGAATCAAATTCATATTATTCATGATAATTAAATCATATTTAGTTATCCATTTTCTCATTGCTCGGATACATATATCAAAAATAGAATTATCCATGAACTCTTTCAAGGATAATGCGCTTTATCCGCTAATACTTGGAGATAAGGACAGGGCGATTGTATTGTTCCACGTATAGTGACATGGATATTGAGATCATATCTCAAATCTAGATCGTGGGCCTCCCATAGATGATTGATTAAATCAAGACCACAAATCTAATCTTCTCATTGCATCTGAATCACGTTCTGATCAATGTCCAACATTTGGACTAAGATCAGATTACTTCTCTTCTGAGAGGAGTCACTAAAATCCAGACCCGTTTCATCACTCCCTAGGAATGGAAGCGTCATGGTTATACAATCGTTTATGATCACATCACCCTCAGGTATTCCCAACACATGTACATCCTGCATACTAGAAGACTCAGAATAAACCCGAAGTATTAGATCAACTTTATACTGTCTACTTCAGGGTTTTTATTAGTAAGTTTCTCATTCGATCATTGGGAGTCGGTATCGATCATATACTTTCCAAAAGCATATATCATGCCTAGGTCTTGATCATATACTTTCCAAAAGTATATATCAAACCTACAAATTCAGTCAAGCTTCCAAAGCGAGACGACCATGCGCATGGAATTTGATTCTTCCCAATGTCTCATGAGTGAGCTCATGTCTTCCGGTTCAGTAACTGAACCTGTATGATCCCTTTGAGAGATCGTATTACTCATATGCCCTTATATGCACACCAGCACGCCGGTGTATAGACCTTGATTAGGTCATCAACCTATTGGTCTACCAAATGTACATACTCAGACATATAGTAACACATCTATCTCCGGTCAGAGGATGTGTGCCTATATCATGATAGCATACGATATAGGACTTTGGTTATCTCGATCTCGTTAAGTCAACTCTTTGACCTAACTTATCTGACACCTCCGAATCTCTATTCCTATGCAGAGGACCTGCATCAAGAGGTCGGTCAGATATCAGCCTAACTGAGAAAGGATTGCCATCTCCTACTCAGGCTGGAGATCATCTCGTAATAATCATTTGACGGTGCTTGATGAGTCCTCAATCTAACTCATTAGATATTCATCTAAGCACCAGCCTCTATGATTCAATAATTGAATCAACATCTGTATGATCATTAAGATGGCCATGGTACATAACCCTAATTGTACTAAGGGACCTATTATGCAAATTATGTACTCTTTATTTCAGATTAAGGAGTGAATTGCAATAACATTTATTGCATAATGGCTCGTCGTGGGCTCGCATGTCCAACAATCTCCCACTAGCCCAAAGAGCCATTAATGGGCTAATCATTTAAACCCACACGCATGTGACAATCATAGGCTATTTAGAAAATAGCTAGGTAAGCTGATCAGTCACTCTGTTCCTAAGAGACTACGCCAAGTCTTTTTACGGCACTTGCATATCTCCTAGTAACAGTACTCGCATCCAATGCGAATGTTGCATCCTATGCAACCAATACTCAATTTTGTCGGTTATAGTGTCATTGACACTACATCTTATTAATTATCATAACCAGTATTCCCATAATCCGTTTAGAATACCTTCATTCCTAGAGATCTCTATCTCCTAAGGTATCTACAGTCAAGACCCTTATAGATCACTATCTACAAGATCTTAAACTTTTGAAGATAAGACTTTGAGATCACTATCTCTAAGTTTTATCATCTTTCAAGATATTATTATTATTGCAATGAAGTGTTTTATCTCCATAGCATGATTAGTAACAGTTTACTACTCCCACTACATGGCAGACATCTGGCTCTTGTACACATCTAGCATATACCCAGCTTCTCATAACTGATGCACAAGTGCAAGCAGTTCTAGCATTCACTTCCTCAACTCTTTGAGGTGCTATCCCTTTAGACAGGTCACTACCACATCTTAAGGGAAGGAAGCCTTTCTTGGAATTTTTCCAGAAAATGGAATAAGTCCAAGGTGTACTACTAATGTGACGGTCCCAATATCCTCTTCTCTTTGTTTTTGAACGTCTTCAGAACTAAGATCTAAGAGGTATCCTTGAGATCATATCTCAAAGTATGGAACAACCAAATTTTAAAACACTTATTATTTATTCTTATATCATTCTAAATGATTAGAATAATATCTACATTTAGCACGATGAACACAATGGCACTCCCACTAAGCTTCACATGGTTCATCAAGATTCTATCTGAAATCATAACATTTACAATTTCATCAAATCTTATGTTCCAATTACAAGAAGCTTATTTGAGTCCAAAGATGGAGTTCTTTGGCTTGCACACCTTGCTTTCCTCAACCATGAAGCCCTGGGGATACTTCATATGAATATCCTCAGAGAGGTATTCATAGAGGAATGCAATCTTGACTCACATCATGAAGATGTCATAGTCAAGTTGTGTAGCTATAGTTAGCAATATTCTGATGAGTTAAAGCAAGGTCACTAGAGAGCAAGTCTCATCGTAAACGATGTCTTCTCTTTGATGTGTATCTCATGGCTACGAACCATGCTTTGAAGGTCTCTACCTTCTCATCAGGTTCCCTCTTTCTCTTGAAGATCCATTTACATCTTAATGGGTCTGACCCATATAGGTGGATCCTTGAGGGTCCATATACAACACTTGTATATGAAGTCTACATTAGACTTTTATTGCTAACATCCATCTTTCCATGTCATGATCCTCAGGAGCTTCATCACATGAAGTCCGATCATTTTCAGATTTAACTGACACATGGAATCGATCCTCAAACTTATTTGAAGAGGTATTAATTTTTCATCTTTAATTATCTATTTTAGTTTCCGATTTCAGGAGCCTCATTATCTTTTCAAGATTAAATGAGTTCCTTTACTTCATTTTCATCTTGATTCTCAAGAGAGTCATCCTATAAGAATCATATTCTCAAAGATGAGATCTTTTAAGAATCTCAAGGTCATAAAGTAGGTATCTAATATCATCCTTTATTTTCCTAATGAAGTAGCACTCTCTGGTGCTAGATTCCAGCTTACCAGCTTGGGACATTATTAAGTGTATAATGTAGTCTCTACCACATATACATATACCTGGAAACTAAGAGATAATTATGCTAAGATTAATCATTGATCAAATCATGTCACACATGATCAATTGCATCTCCCTACAACTCTATTGAGTTAAGGCTCATTAGGAGGGGTGAGACAGAAATGATATTCACATCTCCATAAGGTATTCCTTGAATTCATCTAATAGGTACAAGCTACCTTGATTAGATCAAATTCATTTCATCTTCCTTCAAACTTTGGTTCTAAACCAAAATTGTGAAATCTTTAAACATTTCAAAGTTTACTAAGTGAAGAGAAGAAATCTCATATCATACATAATCATCAACAGATATCACATATCCATAATGTTTACTATGATATATATGATTCACATACATCAATATGTATGAGATCCTGAATACCTTGACATTTTACACCTTTCCCAAAGAAGGGTGTATTGGGAATTTTTACTCCTGAATACAATATTCACAAGTATGTAAGATTTGAACATTTAGACAATCTAAAGGTTCATCTCTTATCAGTCTATTGATCACATCAACAGACAAATGTCCAAAACATGATGCCAGATCATTGTCAAATGATCTTTATCCTCCTATTGATCTTTAAAGGTTTAATTTTTAGTATTAGAAATCTTAATGAATCATTCATTAATTTCTAATTTTGTGGAGTCCGCTAGATTTTAGATTACTATCTGAAATATCTCCATCATAACTCTTTATGATAGATTTATTACAGAATTCATGTTTATATCCAACAATTAGAAATAAACAATGAGTGTATTCTAACATCTAGGTCATAGAGATACTCTCTAAGACCAAGGGCTCCCACTGAAAATATGAAGTCTATTGATCCAATGGAAATTGTTGCAACACTTGCATCACTTTCAACATGGATGACCAATAAACCTTAAGATCAAATTTCTAATATTCTAATACATATGCAACCAATTGCAAGTGTCATTAGAAGATTGAGATACAATTATTAGACTTTATATTATTCAATAAGTAAGTCAATATCAATGATCTATGCAGATTATACTGATGCTCCATCCGAGTCCTTCTCTGAGGATTCTAGACAAACTTGATAGTCATGCTATCAACACATCAACTTATTACAGTATTGGCATTCATCCAACTCTTTGGATGTCATATGGAAGTCACAGAAGTACAGTCAACTCTTTGACTATACTTCTAACTTGGGTCGAACCCATGCTTCCACTGCACTCCCTTTATCTCTAAGCAACCATTGCTCAAGACTAAAGGATCTCTCATGTTAAATTCAAAAGAATTCAAAATAAGAGTATTTCAACACTTATACATGCTTCATTAAATTCATACAATATGAATATTATGAAGCTTCATGAATGACTAGAGTAAAGATAGTAGAATGATGACACTCATCACCTACATCCATCTAAACTCTTAAAACATTGGTTCAGGTAGGTATTCAAACGTTTTTGAATACATCATCTCTTATGGAGCCACCATTCTACATGATGCAGAGACCATGCCATTCATGATTAAATGTCGAGAGCACATATGTATGCCAGAACATCTTCTTAGAATTTTGTGAGTATTATTTGATAATTACGATCATTATCGACATATCACTTCAAAAGTACATTCGATAAGATCAAGACTTATAGAGACATACAAACCCTAGGGTTTTAGTCCTATTGTCTTATTTAATCATCATTCCTCATTATTATGAGGAAACTTGCACATTGCAATCACATACATTATGTGTCCAATTGCAAGTACAATATCTGGATCATGAGTCCAATCCATGATATTTTACTGGTTATTATTGAGTATAACATTGAGTGGGTTTAATGAAGGATTATCTGAAATAAGAAATTTGTATAAGTGTATATATTTATATATATACATATTTTACTTTGATTTAGGAATTTTTATATCAAAGTTGTCTTGTCTTGTCAATACTGAAAGTTCATTCCCTTAATCACTTTCAATGTAAGAGATATACTTACCATTATATCTCAGCAAGATCTGGGATCTCCTTCCTTATCTTTGTTACATCCCAGTAATATGAGAAACTGCAACTCGGATAAAAAAGGAGAGGGAACACATTCCGCCTTGCAAGTCCAACTTGCATCTCCCAATTCGGTCTTTAACACACGGGCCCACCACCCCTAAGGTGATGTTGACCCGTCATTAATTGAACCAACCGTCAACAGGAATAGAACTCGCTATGCGCAATCCAATATCGCCCCAATAATTGGAGGATCCGATATTGGGGTCACTACGCATACGGCCTTACTCTTTCGAGAAGCAAAGAGTCCGATCGAGATGCGCTTGCATTTAGGAGCTGTCACTTCGGACATGCATCTCCTATATACAAATCCCTGGCGACGGACCCCTTCACCTTGATGGGAGACCATGGATGTCACTTATGTGTTCCTCCATATCTTATTCAAATTTAATTAATTACTATGAATCACATTCATATAATCAATTCTTCCATGGGAATTATTAACTCTAATCATATTAGAGTATAATTGGACATAATTAATTCAATCATATTAAATTAATTATCAATCCAATTCAATCAATCAAACTTGATTGTTAGGCTTGAATATATATGGTATTATTCTCAAAGTACGTATTAATTCGTATTTTAATAATTAGAAAAATACAACTTAATCCCTCGGATATTATTCCGGCCCTACCCGCTGTCATGGCCAGTACCGGCGGGAGTGGGACGGACCGCATATGTTGCAACCCGCTACCCCAGCAATCCCCGACTAGACACCATATCCGCCTTGGGAAAGGATAATGTCAAATTGATTAATTTGTACTTGAGATGATCATCGGTTCTTCAACCGAAATTATACCATATAGTAATCAAAACAATTTTGATTATAAGGAAATTTGCTAGACAAATTTCCAATCCTATTCAAGCAAGGAGTTTGATGATCGTGTTTTCAATTATGATTTAGATCAAATCTAATCAATTAATCGGTTGAGGCCAAGTCAATTAAGGAAATAATCATCTTCCAATATTTCTCAAATATTTTCCGTAATTATTTCTTGAAATTAACAATTAATTTCATTAATTGACAATCACATGGTCATTGATTAGGAAAGTAATTTCAGCAGTGACCTCTACTTACTAAAATTAGCATATCTCAATCAATTTAAATCCAAATTAAGCAAAGTAAGTTTACATAATTTGCTAACTTGATTTACAACAGAACCTGTGTTTTGCACGCATTTCAAGGCATCTCTAAACATTAATTAACTCCTTAATTACGTTAAGATTCGTAGTTCCCGTAACAGTGAATACATGTTCATTAAGACAACCATATCTCAAGCATACGAAATCCGATTTACGCAAAGTCAGATCCTATGGTTTCCTTATTTAATGGGAACAAAATCTAAGTTTTAAATTTGTGTTTAAAAAATTTAAACATGGTCGAAAAAATACTCTAAACAGATCTGTGAAATCAAATACGATAAAAACTTTCGCGACCTTAACGAACCCAAGTCGTCCTCGGTTTGTGAAACATATTCGAAACCGTCGACCTAAGTCTCTGATACCACTTGAAGGATATGGTTAGATCCTCAAGCACATCATGGAAGCATGAGCGTCATATCGAATACGACGAGGAGCGACTAGTCGCACTAGTTGCTCGATGCAGCGGATTTTAAAAAGTTTTCTTACGACGAAACCACATGATCCAAGAACACTTCTCGGATCGTTTCGTCTAAACCACAAACAAGTAATAGAATTACCTCTTGAAGCGTGGTTGCGATCGAGTCTCTAAACGAAGAGACCTCCTGTCTCAAGTCCGATCCGACGGAGGAGATGCTTGCGAGCACGGGGATGAACCGCGTGCTTCTCGCAATCCATGTTGATGATCCAAGCGGCAGATCTCCTGATCTCGACACACGAGATCCGACGTCTTCTTTACGAGCGAGGCGCACCGAAGGAGACGGAGATCCATGAGCAGACGAACGGGCAGCATAACGACGATGCCGCGACGATGGAGAACCTCTCTAGGTCATCCATGATGGACGGCCACATGAGAGGGAGAGAGGGCTGTCGAGTAGAGAAAGAGAGAGAGAGAGAGAGTTTTCTCCAATATTGTGTGTAAAATAGAGAGCATGGTATGCCTCTCTATTTATAGGGTTTTGGGATCCATGGATCTCAATCCATGTGACATATAAAATCAATGCATGAGATTGATTTATGTCAATCCAATGGTCAAGATTATTGTTGGTAAAAACCAACAACATGTGATTTAATTTTGATAAAATATATTTGATAAATCAAATAAATATTAATACCAAATTAAATCAATCAAATAAGGAGAGAAAATACAAAGGAGATCAACCTTCCCCTTTAGAGGGAGGTGACGGCCACCAATCCCATAAGGGATTTGGTGCCGCCCCTCCTTTCCTAATGGGAGGGCAATCTCATGGATTCCCATGAGATTGCACATCTCCTTGATTTTCTCTCTACTTATTTTCCAACAACTATTTGTTGGGATTTTTATTCACCAAAATAATTCTCAATTAATTTTGGGAATATTGCAATCTTGACATTGGGATATTGTGAATCATATTCACAACCCAAAATAAAATGTAATTTACATTTTCAATTAATTAGACAATGTGTATTCAATACACATTAATAATTAAACTACTAATATAAATTATATTTAACTCTCTCTAATACATTATAAATCATATTTATAATATATTATGAATAATTGGATATTACTATCCACATTATTCTTATCCATAATAATTAAATCACATTTAATTATATTGGATAACTTATTCTCTTGTGCTCAAATAATATGAATCACATTCACATTATTTACATCTTTGATAATCAAATCACATTTAATTATCTAAGATAACTCTCCTTATAATATGAATCAAATTCATATTATTCATGATAATTAAATCATATTTAATTATCCATTTTCTCATTGCTCGGATACATATATCAACAATAAAATTATCCATGAACTCTTTCAAGGATAATGCGCTTTATCCGCTAATACTTGGAGATAAGGACAGGGCGATTATATTGTTCCACGTATAGTGACATGGATATTGAGATCATATCTCATATCTAGATCGCGGCCTCCCATAGATGCTTGATTAAATCAAGACCGCAAATCTAATCTTCTCATTGCATCTGAATCACATTCAGATCAATGTCCAACATTTGGACTAAGATCATATTACTTCTCTACTGAGAGGAGTCACTAAAATCCAAACCCGTTTCATCACTCCCAAGGAATGGAAGCGTCATGGTTATACAATCGTTTATGATCATATCACCCTCAGGTATTCCCAACACCTGTACATCCTGCATACTAGAAGACTCAGAATAAACCCGAAGTATTAGATCAACTTTATACTATCTACTTCAGGGTTTTTATCAGTAAGTTTCTCATTCGATCATTGGGAGTCGGTATCGATTATATACTTTCCAAAAGCATATATCATACCTAGGTCTTGATCGTATACTTTCCAAAAGTATATATCAAACCTACAAATTCAGTCAAGCTTCCAAAGCGAGATGACCATGCACATGGAATTTGATCCTTCCCAATATCTCATGAGTGAGCTCATGTCTTCCAGTTCAGTAATTGAACCTGTATGATCCCTTTGAGAGATCGTATTACCCATATGCCCTTATATGCACACCAGTGCGCCGGTGTATAGACCTTGATTAGGTCATCAACCTATTGGTCTGCCAAATGTACATACTCAGGCATATAGTAACACATCTGTCTCCGGTCAGAGGATGTGTGCCTATATCATGACAACATACAATATAGGACTTTGGTTATCTCGATCTCGTTAAGTCAACTCTTTGACCTAACTTATCTGACACCTCCGAATCTCTATTCCTATGCAGAGGACCTGCATCAAGAGGTCGGTCAGATATCAGCCTAACTGAGAAAGGATTGCCATCTCCTACTCAGGCTGGAGATCATCTCTTAATAATCATTTGATGGTGCTTGATGAGTCCTCAATCTAACTCATTAGATATTCATCTAAGCACCAGCCTCTATGATTCAATAATTGAATCAACATCTGTATGATCATTAAGATGGCCATGGTACATAACCCTAATTGTACTAAGGGACCTATTTTGCAAATTATGTACTCTTTATTTCGGATTAAGGAGTGAATTGCAATAACATTTATTGCATAATGGCTCGCCGTGGGCTCGCATGTCCAACAGGAGAGGGAGGAAGGAAGGTAGAGTGGTTTATTTGTAAATAATGGTGACATAAAGGGAGAAAATGTGAAATATTTGACGGACACCATCATAGTTAATGTGACATCACTTCCTCTGCAGCCTTGTACAATTCCCGGAGTTGTACATGATGCATGGCAGTGATTCAAGGCTAAGCAAGCCTTGGAACCTCCTCTCCAGTGATCCATCTTCCACGCGGGAGGAATTCCAAGCCTTGTCACTATCAGAGGAGATCAGAGCACGATGGAGAAAGTTGGAGGATCGACCAAGTTGTTCTGTACAGGAGAAAGTTCGTTGTGATGAGGAAAGTTAGATGGCTTTTATAGGTTGATCGAAGGGTAGTTGGAGGTGATCCTAGGATTAGCGTGTATTATGGCAGTTAGATCTCTAGGATTGAGGGTTCATACCAAGCGAAGGATAAAATACGAAGGCGGAAGAAATTGGAAAATATGAGTGGTTCAAACAGAAGTCGGTCGGCAGCTTCTTGGAGAAGAAGCTCCAGGTACTAACACGTGTCAGCACCTGGTAGGCTGAGAATTAAATTATTTTATAAAATTAAATATAAAATAGTAAATAAAATTATTTAAATTAAGTTTAAAAATAAAACATAAATATTTAAATATATTAATTTAAGATATAATTTATTTTTTTATAAATAATCAATATTTAATGAACTATAAATAAAATATTGCTAAATAATCATATAGTATACTTGATAGATAGGATTTTGTTTTTTAGTTTAATATTTTAATAAATAACATATTATTTTTGTATTTTATTAACTATTAGAATAATAAATAAAATTTGTACGAATTTTTATGGATTTTAATAAATTAATTCTAATATATAAATGAATACATGTATAATTGCTATAGTTTAAATTACTCTATAAAATAGGGTTCTTGATTTATTTAAAAAATTAAATAATACCTAAAAAAGAAATAATTTATACACCATATACAAGATTAAGAAAATAAATAAAAATTATAAAACCAATAAAAATAAATAATTATTATGAATACAATAAATAGCCCAGAAACCCAGTTGTCATTACGATCCAAAACTGACTTTTTGCTAACAAACTCCGATTTTAGTGAAATCACCTTCATTGATTAGAGAATATTTTATGATCTTTAAAATTGAGTAAAGTGAAATTGGAGTTCGTATAAAGAAATTATGATGTTCGGAAGTTGAGAAATTGACAATTTAAAAGTTACATTTATTGGCATATATACATGCTGGTAATTTTTTAGTATTTATGTATAAGGAAATAAATCGTAAAAGAGGTGGAAAAATATGTAAAAATAATTAACTAAAAACCAATGAAGTTCTGATAGTTATTGTATAAATAATAAATAATGTGTAAAGTAAATAATTAATTCTTTTGTGGTTTTCCTCCTTATCTCGCCCTACTTATTTGTTTGTCGATCAATTCATGTTGACTTGGTCTTGGGGTTTTGGTTATATAAATATATCCTTCAGCTATATTTAGATTTTATTTCATATTGTACATTATGTACATATTTACAATCTGCCTTCTTTTTATTTTCTTTGTTTTTATTCATTTATTTGTTTACATGATTTTAATGCATAAAATGCATTTTCATTCATTAATGACATTTTTAAGAAATGGAAATTAATGGATAATTACATATTTTTGTTAAGGGTTTTAAGACAAAATGGCGAAAGAATGTTATTGAATCATGGATTCATCAGTAGGTTTGGGGGAGGGATTGCTGGAGGAGGAAGGGGAGGAGGTGGTTGATGTGGGGGGAGTGATGAGGCGACGACGAAGGACCTAGGAAGGAGGAGGAGATCAGGGGAGGATGTGGGCGATGGCGGGGTACATGGGAAGGAGGAGGTGGTCGGTGGAGAAGGCAGGCGACGAAGGAAGGAGGAGTAGGTCAGGGAGGAGGAGGGTGATGGAGAGAGTACCGGGAGGAGGAGGTTGGGGAGGAACACAGTGCGACAAGAGGACTTGGAGGAGGAAGGCAGCGACGAGAGGGAGGGGTGGGTCGGTATGGTGGGGAGGAAGGGGGAGGGGTAATTTTTTATTTTTTTTGGAAATGTTAATACCATTAGATAGCCATGGGTTAGATTAATCCAATGTTCTAGTTAGCTAATGGGCAAATCTAACAAAGGGTTATGGATGTGAGATGGAGTGACTATTCAGGGTTCCTGGTGTAATTCAAGATTACACAAGGTTATGTACATAATTACAAAATTACTTAGGGTTACGTGTGTAAATATCACTAATTTTAATTTCCTAACAAAATATTATATGATATAATATGGTTCTAGTCACTTAGGATAATTTTCCCACAATTTTTAAATGCAAAATGCTAATTTATAAAAAAAATACATATAAAGAATTAAATCTGCAATACAGGGGCCTAGTTGCAATTTTTAAGAAATATCATAGAATTTTCATAATAATTTAAAGAAGTCTAGGGGCATACATGAAATATAGGTGTATAGATGCGAATAAATAGAACAAAAAGACCAAGCATGCAAATATACCAAAAGTATTTCAACTATATTAAAAATTTTAGGATCAAATAATAACACAATACCTGAGGGGGTCCATGCAAAATTCTCACCACCTCACACACACAAGCATGCGAGATGACATGGAATGGACCAAATTGCAAATACAGGAAATCTTAAGGTCCTTAATGTAAATATTACAAAGCTATTGCAACTGCAAATTAAAGTTTACAAACTAAATATTAAATGCCAAAAGGCAGAGAGGAGAGTGTGCAAAATACCCCTACGTGTACTGGCAGATGGTGCCGATTACTTCACTTAACCACATGGCGCCTCCTCAATGGTTGATGTTGCTTCAATGATGGAGGGCGGAGATTAGATCCTACCCTCAGATCTGACGCTATGTCAGTGTACGATCGGGTGACTGCTATGCACCTGGAGCGAGGCGCTTGATCTAGTAGAGCTGGGCTTCACTGGAAGAACATGGAAAATAGCTTGGTGGCTGAGCTTAGATCAAGCCTCCTCGCCGCTCCAGATGGTCTCCTTCACTATTGAGATGCTCTATACATTCCTTGATGTGTTCCACTGTTGATAGACGCGTCAAAAAGGTCTAAACCTCATCATAGGAGGTCTGGGAGGTCATAGAAGAACTGAGCGTCTGGAGCTGCAAGCTGAATTGATTCAATTCCCAAATGGAGTCCTTTCATGCCTAGGCCTACACTAGAAGCTTCGGGGCTCGAGGGTTAAGCTCCTTGACCCACATGTAAGCAAAAAGATGGTCTAGAATGGGTTGGCAGAGGTGCTCCGATGATTGATGAAGGATGAGCATTGATACCCAGATATGTGCAAGATCTGGGTTGAATAATGGACAGGGCAACAGAAGGTGAAGAGAGGAAGTTGTGGAGGTGGTCAGCCGACCAGTCAACAGTCGAATACTTGGTGAAAAAAGGTCGGAGTTTGGAGTTGTGACAAACTATGATTTGGATGTTTACGCAACAATAGACCAAAGTAGATGGAATAAAAGGCAAGTCTAGGTTACTGCTACTCCTGAAAATTGAAAAAACAAATAAATGAGAAGCTCACCATCTTGGGAAGCTTAGAGCAAAACTACCATTAGATAGCTCCGACGATGGTTGAATCACCTCCTCCGCCCTTCCTCCACACCGCCAATTAGGAGTCTCCACTTCTTGTCACGAAGGGAAAGCTCCATGAATGATTTTTTGTGGAGAAAGGTAAGATTGAGAGGATTATTTTTTTAAAAATGGCATATGAGATATTATATACAAAGCTGCCTAAGATTCTCTCCTCATCTAGGTTTTTTTATTGCATCGAGGGTTGATTGGTGCCAACTCTTAATCTACGTGAAATATTAGAGGTAAGCGAAGAAATCACAAGAAGGAATCAAGAGCAAAAGAGGTCAGTACTGATCAGGAAAATTTAGTAAAAATGAGGAAAGCATAAAGAACAGATCATTCCAATAGGTGCTCCAATGATTGATGAAGGATGAGCATTGATACCCAGATCTGTACAAGATCAAGGTTAAATAATGTTCAGGGCAATAGAAGGTGAAGAAAGGAAGGTGTGGAGGTGGTCAACCGATCAGTCAATGATGAATCTGTGATTCATGACTCTAAAAGTTGAAAATAGAGTTTTTTTCCCGAGTAATTAGCTGCATATTTCCACTTATATTGCATAATTAGCATTCATGCATGCAAGCATAATATCTGCATTTTAGCATTCATATTTGCATAAAATAAGAAGCCAAATTCATTTGTAAAAATCACTTGTATATTCTCCATAAATACCCTATTTGTATATATTTTACACTAACTCCGAAGCCAATAAAACCAACTCCATAGTGTATATATTACTAGCACTAATTAAAGAATAATATCAAAAAAATACTAACTTGTAAAATTGACTAATAAAATCCCAATCGAAATTGGAGACCTTGAACCTTAAAATGCACATATCTCATTCATACAACCTCCGAATTAGGTCTACTCATTTTTAAAGTAATATACATTCAGAGACCTTCGAAACAAGACCAATTTCATTAAAATCGGAGTTCGTATGCAAAACTTGAGTTTTGGGTCCCTTTGTACATTGTACATAATGACCGTTTTACCCCTGTATTTTACCATTTTATTTTCTTTATTATTAAAAATAAAAAAATTAGATTAAGTTGTAAATATTCTTTTCATATTTTCTCTATTTTTATTTTGATTTTTTTCTCTTTTAAAAAATGACAAAAAAAATACAAAAGATAAAATGTGGTATTTTATATCTATAAGGTACCACCCAAAAATACATTTTTATACAAATGATCTCGTTTGATTTTCAGCCCTTCACGAAAGTTGTAGATCTTGTCGATACGAGCAACTTTTGTGTTGATCACTTTTTGATCTAATCTCTTTTATTATTTCTTTTTGATTTTTCTTTGTATTTAGTTGCGGATTTTTCTCGAATCAACACGTGGCAACTCCTAAAGCTGTCATGTGTCGCCTCCTCATTCATCCACTTAAACCATTTCTCTCCTTTATTCTGAATCGTTGGATGAGGGGGTTCTCCATCAACGGCTCATACCCATTCCTCTCCCACTCTCCCTTGACTTAAGGGAGAAGCCACCCTTCCACACCTCCTATCCCACCCCATCTCCTCCACCTTCTCCATCTCCTCTCCAACTGCCTCCTCCTCTTTTAAAACCTCTCCATCTCCCACACTCTTCCCCATCCGCCACTCAATATGAGATAGGTCCAGCTCTGAGATCTTGTAGGTGACTGCTCCAAGAGTTCCCATCGAGCGACAACGATCCCCCTCCAGGCGAGATCCGGCGAGGCTTCAACCTTCGCCGCTGCAAGCTTCACACGAGGCTTGCTCGAGTTCCGCTTAGCAACTTCGCTCCTCCTCCCAGGCACCTTATCCGTCTACATTACAGGTAACTTCCTTCTTCTTCTTCATCTTCATTTCATTTCTCTCTCCTCGATTCTCCATCTTCCATCATCCAAATCGCAAAAGCAATTCCACTTCCACGGATAAATCATACGTTGCGAACACAACAATGATTTTTCTTGAATTTTTTGACAAACTTTCATTAATCAATTAATCTAAAATTTAAACCCAGTTAAACAAATGCATGAGAAACAGATGAGGTGGTGACACCCCCCCTGTTTCTTCTTCCTCCTCTCATCACTCCACACACACACACCCATCAGCTACCAGCCTCACCACCGGCCTCCTCCGCTCGTACGCCTCGCCTCCAACCTCCACGCGCAGCGCCACCTCCTTGGCCGTGTGTCGGCTGACCACCTGCTCCATCATCAACACTCCAGCTCGCCTTATCCCCACAGCCACCTGCGGCCGTGCGTAGCCTCGAAGCAAGCCGTCCTCGATGCCGCCCCTCACCAGGCCGCCATCCTCGCGCCGCCAGCACGCGGCCCCCACCCCAACGTGCCGCCCACGGCCGCTGCCACGCACGCCATCACCGCGGTCCTCCCTCGCGTGGTAGCTCTCCAGTTGCAGCCCCTTGCCACCAACTCCTCGGCCGCCTATTCGTCAGCTACAGGCTGCCGCCACCGCGGCCCGCGCCTCCGGCTCTCGTTCCAGCGGAGCCACCCTCCGCGAGCAGAAGAGCAGCGCTCCAACCTTTCCGTGCGACCATCGCCCCGCACTCAGGCCCCGCTTCTCCTCCTGTGGTGTGTCGACGGAGGTGAAGCTGATCATCAGCCGGCCGCCTCCTCATCACGACCCCGAGCTCCGTCCGTCGTCCCTCTCCTCATCTCGCCCACGGCCGGCCGCCTTCTGCCCCTCTCACGTCAAGCTCCAAGCTCCCCTGTTTCAAGCCACAAAACAAGGGAAATCTATCGCACAATAAAAAAAGAATTTGCAAAGGGGACACTTGCACCCCTTTGCAAGTTTTTAAAAAAATTTCAAGTTTCTGCTAATTGCATGTAAGTCCTTGCTCTCCATTTCAGCTCATATTTCTATTTCTGTATTGCATTCATACCTCTGCATTTGCATGTTTATTTAGTCGTCATTTTGTTATCCATTTTTAATTCCAAAAATTGCATTGTGTAGTATAACTCTTGTTTTTAGCATTTCTTTGTATTTTTCTGATTTGCAGAATATTAATAGAATTTAATTTGGGAAAAATTGCAATATTTTGCCCATTTTGATTGATTATGTGATTGCTCATTATCTGCTTATCGAAAAATCTCTGAAAAATCACCATTTGTAGATATAAGTCTCTGCTACAACATATCAGAAAATCATACCATTTGCACGTATAATTTGTCTTAGAAAAATCATGTAGTGAAAATCTTAATCAATTTTTTATTAATCAACCGTGAAGTAATTTAATGAAATTCAAGTTGATTTGAATAGCTCTTAATTAGATCTATTTGAATTAATTTTATCTCTAAAAAATATCATCGTTTGTTAATTATTAAAATTGATTTAGTCATTTTCACTAAGGTCTGCATTTTTTATTATCCGTGCATCTAAAAATTCTAAAAAAAATAGGGTAGCTTAATTACATCATATTTCATCATCTGGCCAAGTTTCATCATTATTGGACTTAATTTGATCACTTATCTGAATTAACATTTAAATTGGCCTGATTTTCATGCGCCTTGCATAAAATATACAAAAAAGATCAAAAATACCCCCTCTGAAAATCATACATTGGATTTTGCTAAAAATCTACCTAAGGAGATAGCTGCCTCCCTGAGTTCGACCTTGGACTTTCAAGTAAAAAAAATTTGCCATTCGAAAGTAATTTGTAAAAAAATTGAAAGTGGTTTTTGATTTTGCTCTCATTATCCGACTGCAACAAATATTAGTAATTAATTTGGACATTAATTTGCTCGAATTAATAAGAGTAGTGGAGCGATATCAAAATGCCGCCGTTGACGAGAGGCACGGCTCAGGTTAATTTGCAGTAATATCTGAGTGCTTGATTTTCTATCCCCAGGTAGTCTGACCCCCAGTTTTCTTGTGAATATTTTATGTCTTTTAATTTTTGCATTTTTTTGTGTCATTCTCTGACCTCAAGGTATTTCCGTGCGAGGAACGCAAAGAGTCGAAGACGCTTCGAGGAATCGACATCTTAATTTCTTGAGTGATTTGAGAGAATTTGTACCTTTATTTTTCTTTATTTTTTTTCGCATCATTTCCAGCGGTTCTCGTTTGGGTTCTCGCGTGTGTAAAGATAGTGAACCGTGTCCCCGTGTGCTGTGTGGTTTGAATGGTAAATTAGGCTTGCACTAGCGGCTTCTTGAGCCAATCTAGGATTTGCTTGTGCTCGTAATTTTTAGGACCACACAACCACTTAAAAGACGCACTTAGACCGCAGATCTAGTCAAATCAACATGTGCTTCACTCGCTAATATAACTGCTTGTCTAGGAGCGGATTTTGTCGCTTGCATATGCATGTAGTGTAAAGTTCTCAATTCTGTTATGCATCCTGCATAAAAAGCAAAGGGATCACTGTAAGTATTCTCTACTCAGCAAACGCATCATCGTTTTTTGTGCATCGGCTTTTCTCGATTTCCCCCTCTGTTTTTTTCAAACTTAAATTAAACAGAAATTGGGACTGAACGATAGGCGTGCTGTGTGGTTGGACTAACAAGTGAAAACTTAACTTAAAACCGGGACTGCTAACATTATTGACCAAAAAAATAATAAAATTGAAAAATCTATTTGCGGGAAACTAAATCCCCGACCTTATTTTCAGGCTGAGTGAGGGTACTTGAGTGTGTGTGAATACCTTAAGGAAGAGCCCAAATCCCCGCCTTCCATATCATGTTCCGACTAATCATAGCAAATATCACACGTTGAATTTTTAAGGTTCACTGACTAGTACCAAGTAGCCTCCATCTGTCTCAGGTAGATAGGGGCGAAATTACGGTACTTCGCGACAAGTTGTCAGTAACCCCCCGGGGTGAAGTTTCGACCTTGTCAGCCTCCGCCTGCTTGCAGGTAGATAGGAGTAGGTCTTTGAATCCATCAACTTGGGATAGGAGCGAAGAAAGGAAGGACCGGCGGTATCTTAGGCGACAGGTTAAACAGGGAAGACGCATCCAGCTCTGAGCCGACTTCCCTATAGGCCGCGTAAATCCTTGCTATCTTGCTTGAAAAATCACACTTAAAATTAACAAGATTAATTGGACTCGATTTCGAGTCCTTCACTGTGTTGAGTGTGAACCCAGGGTCTTGGATTGAATTGTTTGCTTCAGGTAGGAGTCAAATCCTATCTTCACTTAGAACTCCCATTTCTTCTTGCCAAATCAAGATGAGTGACAGGAGGATAGCGGCTCTTTATTCACCAATCTCTCTTTGAGCCCCCCACGAAACTCCTCTTCACCGGCTCAAGCGCACCTTGGACCACCCAGGACTCATGACCCTCTTGAGTTCTGGTTCCCTCACACACAGGGTGGTTACTCTCAAACCAACCCTTTCCTCTCCTTCGAGCTTATCGAGGAAGACCATCGCCTCAGTAAGAATCTCCTCCTTGATTTGTCCTCTGACATGGACCTTGTTTCCTATCCAGGACTAGAGGACATTATGCCACCTAAGCAGCCACCGAATGAGGACCCATTGTGACAAATTCTTAACCGTCTCGCCACAACCGAACAACAAAATGCAGATCACGCAGCTAGAATGGGACAGATTATTGCAGCAGGAGGAATCGACCGACCAATGGTTGATGCCTACAACCCAGCAGAGAATGAGATACAAAGTTGGTTGGCATCAGCAGTTCCCGCTGAAGCATTTGAGCTCAAGCCCCACTTCCTTAGCCTGCTACCGAAGTTCAACGGAAATGCCCATGAAGAACCATATGCCTTCCTCCGAGACTTCGAGCTAGTTTGCAACAACCTTAGCCATCCTAGGGTTGGGCAAGACTACATCAGACTGAAGGCCACCCCTTTCGACTTAGGAGATAAGGCAGTACATTGGCTGAAAAACCTAGGGGTGATATGTACAACTTGGATGCAGTTCAAGGAATTATTTCTGAAGAAGTTATACCCTCTCAGTAGGACTAACCAAATGAGAACAAAGATCGACAGTTTCTCTCAGGGACCTAGTGAACCATTCCATGATGCCTGGGATAGGTTCAATAACCTAGTTCTGAAATGTCCCTGTCACGGCATTTCTAAGGCAATCTTAGTCCAGACCTTGTTTTGTGGTTTAGCCCCGGAGATGCAGGGGTTAGTCAGTGCCGCCTGTGAAGGAAGCTATCTGAACAAGAACGAGAACGCTGTATGGAAGATCCTAGAGCAGATAGCGGAAACCGGCAGGTCGCAGGCCACTAGGGCCTGTCAGTTGTCTCCCTCAATCTTATCCAATGAGACAACTAGGAGGACTGTAGCGGATCTGACCGAGGACCTCATCCCCAGCATGGGAATGACAGCTGACAAGTTAACCATAGTCGAGCAGATCAACAAGAGGGTCACTGACCTTGAGTCTCTCTCACGTCTGCCGAAGCAAGTGGAGGAACTTACTGAGAAGGTAGCTAAGATGAAGCTACCTGCCCCTTCTGCACCACCCGCACCTATGCACAGAGTCCATCTTGTACAGGAGCAGGCACTGGGGCCTCAGAACGGCTGGGTGGAGGATCAGACTTACACTCAGCAGGACCAACATGCACCCCCACAAGTGGAGACCGGATACGAGGAGCCTCCGCAGGTGTTCGAGATAAACGGGTTGTGGTACAGCCGTGACCTCGTCAGCAGACAGTCGGGGATGGGGAATGGTCAGCCTCACTGACATGCCCCACCTTACCAAGGAACCAGCTCCGTCCCCACACCGTGCTTTGTTCAGTCCGGGTCCGAACAAGGGTACCAGCCTCAGTAGCACCAGCAGCAGCAGCGCACATTTCAGCAGGGCCCGACACTGTCCCACCAGCAGCAGCAGTATTGGCATGGCCAGCAGGGCCAATACAGAACCTCGTCCGCAAGTCAGCATCAAGCACAGCCCACCGAATTGGAGTCCCTCACCTTGGCGATCCAGACCATGTCTGATAGGGTCCAACAAATCCAGAACGACTATATGGATATGAGAACCGATCTGAATCGTGTCTCTCGTGCCCAGATCAACATATGGCACCAAAGACCCCAATTCCTGCATGGGTTCAGGCCAACCCGAACAACGTAACCCATGGCAAGAACCGAACTCGTGATCAGGTATATTATTCAGATAATTATTTATCTGAACATGAGATCCTTTCGTATGATAATGTGAATCATATGTCCCTCAGGAGCGGAAGGACCGTGGCCATACCTGATCGGGCACAGACACCGAAGGAAGGAGCCGCCAAGTCTCTACCTGAGGAGAACTTGGAGGAAGAAGAGGAGCAGCACCACCATCACCACAGACAGAAGAAGAGGACGTCTGGGTCCTCGAAGCAGCAACCCCACATCAGCAGAGAGTCCGACGAAATCGATGAAGAGACCGCACCTCCATCTGAGGAGGACCGTCAAGAAGTCGCGGAAGACGCATCACCGGTTTCACCTCAGCATATTCCTTTTATTCAGAGTCAGAGTCCGAGTCGTGTACAGAACTCAGTTAAAGATTTCAATGGAAATATTTCAGTTTCAGAACATGAGTTAGAGTCAATAATTCCTTTCCCCCGAGCCCTTAATGGTGGAAAGAAGAAAATGAAAAAAATCCAAAAAGATGACCATGAGATGGCAGAGTTCTGTAACAAATACATCAAGGTCACAATCCCCTTTGACAAGTATGTACAGCTCAGAACTTGCATCGTCCTACATCTTCGATGACTTAAAGGCCCAGCTGGGCTTGTCAGTCCTTCCCTCTTTAGGACAATCGGAAGATGAGGATGACGAGTCAGACGTGGCTTTTGCCGACTGCATGGAGACCTTTGACGATCCGACTCCATATCCGAATAACTTGGTGGCAGAAATTACATAGAAAGATCCAGCCACTTCCAATACCGAAGCGGATTCGATTGAGCTAGATTTCCTAGACGATCACACCATACCTGAGCTCAAGCCTTTACCCACAACACTGAAATACGCCTTCCTTGTGGGTCAGGATAAGAAATATCCGGTCATCATCAGTTCGCGATTGACCGCGGAGCAGGAATCTCGCTTGCTAGAGATCCTAGAGAAAAACCACAAGGCGATAGGCTGGAGCATTTCCGATCTCCACGGGATAAATCCCGCCCTGTGTTCGCACCATATCTACTTAGAGAATGGAGCCAAACCCTCTCGTGAATTCCAACATCGTTTGAATCCAAATTTACGAGAGGTAGTAAAGAAGGAGATAGAGAAATGGTGCAACGCGGGTTTCATTTACCCCATCTCCGACTCTAAATGGGTGATCCCGATCCATGTAGTCCCAAAAAAATCGGGAATTCAGACGACCACCAACGAGGACGGAGAGGAGATTGTGACATGAGTGCCCACGTCATGGCACGTCTGTGTGGATTACAGACGCCTGAATGTCGCGAGGAAGAAGGATCATTTTCCCCTGCCGTTCATTGATCAGATCCTAGAGAGACTAGCGGGGAAAGAGTTCTTCTGCTTCTTGGATGGGTTCTCGGGCTACAATCAAGTAGCCATAGCTCCGGAGGACCATGAAAAGACCATGTTCACATGCCCCTTTAGTACCTATGCTTTCAGGCACATGCCCTTTGGGTTATGCAATGCTCCAGGTACTTTCCTAAGGTGTATGATTGTTGTTGTATTCGCCGAAATGGTCGGCAAATTCCTGGAAGTCTTCATGGATGACTTCTCAGTCCACGGTGATTCCTTTGATTCCTGCCTTAGGAATCTGGACCGGGTCCTCAAACGATGTTGTGAGGTCAATCTGGTGCTCTCCTAGGAGAAAAGTCACTTCATGGTGACGGAGGGCATTGTGTTGGGGCACGTCATCTCTAAGAGAGGAATGGAGGTTGACCCTGCCAAGGTGGACGTGATCAGATGACTCCAGCCACCAACCAACGTCAAGTAGTTGCGGTCGTTCCTCGGGCATGTCAGATTTTATCGGAGATTCATTAAGGATTTTTTTAAGATTGCCCAACCGCTAACTGAGCTTTTAGGCAAAGACATGGAGTTTGTTGTTGATCATAAATGTCTTGAGGCCTTTAAGCTATTACAAGGAATGATCATGGACGCACCAATCCTACAATCCCCAGATTGGTCTCTACCTTTTGAGATCATAAGGGATGCCTCAGATTTTGCTGTTGGGGCTGTGTTAGGACAAAGAAGAGATGGTGTCCCATTCGCAATCCACTACGCAAGCAAAGTGCTTGACACCGCTCAGCGTTACTATACAGTTACGAAAAAGGAAATGCTTGCGGTAGTGTTTGCCTTGGACAAGTTCAGATCTCACTTAATTGGATCCAAGGTAATTGTGTCACTAACCACACGGCACTGCGATACTTGATGGAGAAGAAGGACGCAAAGGCACGTCTTCTTCGGTGGATTTTACTTATCCAGGAGTTTGATTTGGACATCCGTGATAAACTTGGAAAGAAGAACGTAGTAGCCGATCATCTCTCTCGTCTTGAAGATCTTAATACTTCTGAGGATTCACCTATTCGAGACTCCTTCCCTGACGAGTCGATTTTTGTTGTCGACTCACTCCCATGGTACGCCAACATCGTTAACTATCTTGTCTCCAAGAAGGTTCCCAAAGATTGGTCCAAGAGCCACATCGACCGACTGAAGTCGGACGCTAGACACTACCATTGGGAGGATCTGATCCTTTTCTTCGAAGGACCGGATTGTGTTTGAAGACGGTGTATCCCTCAGGAGGAATACCAGAGTGTCCTTTCTTTATGCCACAACTTAGAGGCAGGAGGACACCACTCTGAAAAGAGGACTGCATGGAAGGTACTTCAGTGTGGCTTTTACTGGCCGACTTTGTTTCGCGATGCCATCACCTTTGCGAAATCGTGTCCAGTATGCCAGAGAATGGGAGGAACCGTTGGTTCCAAGGATGAGATGACTATGCAGTCTGTCATCATTTGTGATGTCTTTGACGCCTGGGGCATCGATTTCATGGGCCCATTCCCTGTTAGCCACATATTCGAGTACATCCTTCTTGCGGTAGATTATCTATCCAGGTGGGTGGAGGCTATCCCGACCCGAGCCGCAGACAGCAGGACTGTCTGTAAATTCATCAGAGAACACATAATCTCGAGGTTCGGGATCCCCAAAATGATGATATCAGACGGGGGTAGCCACTTTATAAATCGGTAGGTGAAGAAACTCCTGAAGGTCTACAGCATCAAACACCGTGTCGCTAGTCCCTACCACCCACAGACCAATGGTATGGCTGAGGTGTCGAATCGGGAGGTGAAGACTATATTGCAAAAGCTTGTCCGCCCAGACAGGAAGGACTGGTCTCAGATCTTGGATCAGGTCCTATGGACGTATAGGACAGCTTACAAGACATCGTTAGGAACCTCCCCATTCCGAATGGTATTCGGAAAGCCGTGCCATTTGCCCGCAGAACTAGTGCATAAATCAGAATGGGCAAAGAAGGTCAACTGGAACACACACCTTGGGCAGAAGCAGAGAGAAATGGATCTGAATGAGCTTGTGGAAGTCAGAAACTACGCATATGACAACAGTTTAGTGTACAAGGATAAGGTGAAGCGTTGGCATGATAGATATATCAGACGAAAGACCTTTGTTCCTGGACAGAAGGTATGGTTGTTTAATGCTAGACTGAAGATCTTCCAAGGCAAGTTGAAGTCCAAATGGACAGGCCCATTTGTCGTCCGTACAGTGCATGATAGTGGATGTGTCGAGATCTCAGACCTCGCAGATGATGCACCGACATTCCTTGTGAACGGACAACTGTTAAAACACTACGCAGAATCCAATGAGCAGTTAGTTCATGTTGAGGAGATTTTATTCATGCGCGAGACAGATTCAGCTGATACACCTCGAGCCGCGTATGAGACTTTGCAGCAGTTAGCTCTAGCCATCAAGCAGCATCTTGAAAGATTCAGACTGACTCACTTGTATATATCATCATTCGTGTACATTCTGTCCTTTCTCCCCCGTGACTCAAGTAACCCATCCCCGCCCTCATTAATCACTATCTTGGACTATACTTAGGATGACCAGATCCTAAGTATAGGGGGGATGAGCCACCTGAGTCTGTTCACTGTACATTCTCTAGAATACATCGGTTCTCACACTCACTCTTGTCCTATAGTTAGGCTGACCAAAGCCTAAGTATAGGGGGGGACCGAGGCCCGTCGTGTATATATTCTTCCATTTCTCCTCTTACCACGCCCGCCCCATTTTTTATCTTCTTCTACACTTAGGCTGCCAAAGCCTAGGTATAGGGGGTGGAGCGACTTCTATACATTTTTGTTTTTTTTGCTCTCCTACGCTTAGCACGAGCTATGTCTTTTTCCTCGCTTTTCGTGCTCTGAGAACATAGCACACGCTAAGTATAGGGGGGGTGTATATATTACATATATACTTTACCCATAACTCGTACTTTCGCGTATTTTCGCGTACTTTTGCAATAATTGCGGGTGGGTAAAATTGAAAAAAAAATGTATACTTGTAACTTTTGTAAAAATTGAAAAAAAAATGTGTATACTTGTATATTGTATAACACTTGTATAATATGTATAATACTTATAAAACTCTTGTAAATTGTTGTAACATAAGAGGTATACCAAAGTTTTCATAAAAAAACAAAACAAAAACAAAACAAAAAAAACACAAAACAAAAAAACAAAAAAAATAGGCTTCTTATTTACTCTTGCATATCATCATTGCATTAAAAAAAAGAGTCTTGCATTTCATTCATCTACATAGCATGTCATCTACATCTCATCTGCATATCTTGCACATGCAAGGTGAAAAGCTAGTGGGTTCTGAACCAAGTTATGAGTAGATATTGAGGATGGACCTGATTTTACCTTAATCCACCTAATTTTCAGAGGAACCTTATTGGAACTGGAGTTAAAATTTCTCAGGTCAAGTGACTTAATTCATTGAGTCCGCAAGTCTATGTTCACATGTCATCTTGATTAGTCTAACTAGAATATCTCGTGCACACGCATGATTCTTTTAGACAGTGACCTGCCTTGGACAAGCACAATGCACGTAGCTCTTCATTGATGAGGTGGTGAGGAGGTAGAATCCTTTTGCTTGGAGTAGCACACGGGTGGAAACACCCGTCCTCCTCTAGGGAGGGTAGTGCATCTCAACCTAGTCTGGTGGTGTTGACATCTAAGTAAAGGATGATGTGGGTTGCAATAATGCTTCAAAAGATGGATAGTCTACTGGCTCAAGAGGAAAAACTCTTGATGTACATGCTGCACCTTGCATATAGTTAAAAAAAAGAAAAAAAGGAAAAAAAAGGCAAGAACTCCAAAAAAATCAAACAGGTCCAAGTGAAAATAAAATACCTGTCGGAGCATGTATATTAGCAAGAAGTCTGCAGCTGGATGACTTGGCTACACTGGTCAGGCATCCCAAGATAGGTAGCTACACTGGCTACCGTCCATTCTTTTCTCTACCCCTTCCTCTTGAGCTGGTCGCACTTGAACTTAGAAGGGAATACCCCGCTCCTCAAGGAAAGAGTTACTGGACCGGGTAATCAGAGTTACCTTGTTAGAGGAGGCTGGTTCTGAGCCATTTCTGATGTGGAGAGCTATATCTCACTTACACAGTACAAGTAAGAATCATAGTCATCAGAAATTTACGTTAGAAGATTTGTTCTGACCTGACTGTTAAGGCGTCTTGAATAGAAGACTTGTGGAACTTGAAGTCTTTTAGGTCTTAAGTTCAGGTCCCAATGAGGTTCTGCCACACAATTAATCCAAAGGTCGAGTCAAGCTCCATTTCCAACTTTTGTTCATGACCTCGGTATGGAACCCAAAATCATTTCACTCTTGCATTTCAATTTAGTTGCTCGGGGACGAGCAAGGTTTAAGTACAGGGGGGTGATGAATCTGTGATTCATGACTCTAAAAGTTGAAAATAGAGCTTTGTTCCCGAGTAATTAGCTGCATATTTCCACTTATATTGCATAATTAGCATTCATGCATACAAGCATAATATCTGCATTTTAGCATTCATATTTGCATAAAATAAGAAGCCAAATTCATTTGTAAAAACCACCTGTATATTCTCCATAAATACCCTATTTGTATATATTTTACACTAACTCTGAAGTCAATAAAACCAACTCCATAGTGTATATATTACTAACACTAATTAAAGAAAAATATCAAAAAATACTAACTTGTAAAATTGACTAATAAAATCCCAATCCAAATTGGAGACCTTGAACCTTAAAATGCACATATCTCTCTCATACAACCTCCGAATTAGGTCTACTTACTTTTAAAGTAATATACATTCAGAGACCTTCGAAACAAGACCAATTTCATTAAAATCGGAGTTCGTATGCAAAACTTGGGTTTTGGGTCTCTTTTGTACATTGTACATTATTGAGCGTTTTACCCCTGTATTTTACCATTTTATTTTCTTCATTACTAAAAATCCAAAAAAAATAGATTAAGTTGTAAATATTCTTTTCATATTTTCTCTATTTTTATTTTGATTTTTCTCTCTTAAAAAATGACAAAAAAATTACAAAAGATAAAATGTGGTATTTTATATCTATAAGGTACCACCCAAAAATACATTTTTATACAGATGATCTCGTTTGATTTTCGGCCCTTCACAAAAGTTGTAGATCTCATCGAGACGAGCAACTTTTGTGTTGATCACTTTTTGATCTAACCTTTTTTATTATTTCTTTTTTATTTTTCTTTGTATTTAGTTGCGGATTTTTCTCGAAGCGACACGTAGCAACTCCTAAAGCTACCATGTGTCGCCTCCTCATTCATCCACTTAAACCATTTCTCTCCTTTATTCTGGACCGTTGGATGAGGGGGTTCTCCATCAACGGCTCATACCCATTCCTCTCCCACTCTCCCTTGACTTAAGGGAGAAGCCACCCTTGGACACCTCCCATCCCACCCCATCTCCTCCACCTTCTCCATCTCCTCTCCAACTGCCTCCTCCTCTTTTAAAACCTCTCCATCTCCCACACCCTTCCCCATCCGCCACTCAATAGGAGATAGGTCTAGCTCTGAGATCTTGTAGGTGACAGCTCCAAGAGTTCCCATCTAGCGACAACAATCCCCCTCCAGGCAAGAGATCCGACGAGGCTTCAACCTTCGCCGCTTCAAGCTTCACATGAGGCTTGCTCGAGCGCCGCTTGCCGTGCGTTGAGCGACGACAGGAGCAACTTCGCTCCTCCCAGGCACCTTATCAGTCTACATTACAGGTAACTTCCTTCTTCTTCTTCATCTTCATTTCATTTCTCTCTCCTCGATTCTCCATCTTCCATCATCCAAATCACAAAACCAATTCCACTTCCACGAATAAATCACACGTTGCAAACACAACAGTGATTTTGCTTGAATTTTTCGGCAAACTTTCATTAATCAATTAATCTAAAATTTAAACCCGAATAAACAAATGCATGAGAAACAGAGGAGGTGGTGACACCCCCTCCTATTTCTTCTTCCTCCTCTCATCACTCCACACACACACCCGTCAGCTACCAACCTCACCACCGGCCTCCTCCGCTCGTACGCCTCGCCTCCAACCTCCACGCGCAGCGCCACCTCCTTGGTCGTGTGTCGGCTGACCACCTGCTCCATCATCAACACACCAGCTTGCCTCATCCCCGCAGCCACATGCGGTCGTGCGTAGCCTCGAAGCAAGTCGTCCTCGACGTTGCCCCTCACCAGGCCGCCATCCCCACGCCGCCAGCACGCGGCCCCCACCCCAACATGCTGCCCACGGCCGCTGCCACGCACGCCATCACCGCGGTCCTCCCTCACGCGGTAGCTCTCTAGTTGCAGCCCCTTGCCACCAACTCCTCGACCGCCTATTCGTCAACTACAGGCTGCCGCCACCGCAGCCCGCACCTCTGGCTCTCGTTCCAGCGGAGCCACCCCCCCGCGAGCAGAAGAGCAGCGCTCCAACCTTTCCGCGCGACCACCGCCCCGCACGCAGGCCCCGCTTCTCCTCCTGTCGTGTGTCGACGGAGGTGAAGCTGATCATCAGCCGACCGCCTCCTCGCCACGACCCCGAGCTCCGTCCGTCGTCCCCCTCCTCATCTCGCCCACGGCCGGCTGCCTTCCGCCCCTCTCACGTCAAGCTCCAAGCTCCCCTGTTTCAAGCCACAAAACAGGGGAAATCTATTGCACAATAAAAAAAGGGAATTTGCAAAGGGGACGCTTGCAACCCTTTGCAAGTTTTTTAAAAAAAATTCAAGTTTCTGGTAATTGCATGTAAGTCCTTGTTCTCCATTTCAGCTCATATTTCTATTTTTGTATTGCATTCATACCCCTGCATTTGGATGTTTATTTAGTCGTCATTTTGTTATCCATTTTTAATTCCGAAAAGTGCATTGTGTAGTATAACTCTTGTTCTACCATTTTAGCATTTCTTTGTATTTTTATGATTTACAGAATATTAATAGAATTTAATTTGGGAAAAATTGCAATATTTTGCCCATTTTGATTGATTATGTGATTGCTCATTATCTGCTTATCGAAAAATCTCTGAAAAATCATCATTGGTAGATATAAGTGTCTGCTACAACATATCAGAAAATCACACCATTTGCACGTATAGTTTGTCTTAGAAAAATCATGTAGTGAAAAACTTAATCAATTTTTTTAATCAGCCGTGAAGTATTTTAACGAAATTCAAGTTGATTTGAATAGCTCTTAATTAGACTTATTTGGATTAATTTTGTCTCTAAAAAATATCATCGTTTGTTAATTATTAAAATTGGTTTAGTCATTTTCACTAAGGTTTGCATTTTTTATTATCCGTGCATCTAAAAATTCCAAAAAAATAGGGTAGCTTAATTACATCATATTTCATCATCTGGCCAAGTTTCATCATTTTTGGACTTAATTTGATCACTTATCTGAATTAACATTTAAACTGGCCTGATTTTTCATGCGTCTTGCATAAAATATACAAAAAAGATCAAAAATACCCCTCTGAAAATCATACATTGGATTTTGCTAAAAATCTACCTAAGGAGACAGATGTCTCCCTGAGTTCGACCTTGGACTTCCAAGTAAAAAAATTTCCACTCGAAATTAATTTGTAAAAAAAATTGAAAGTGGTTTTTGATTTTGCTCTCATTATCTGACTGCAACGAATATTAGTAATTAATTTGGACATTAATTTGCTCGAATTAATAAGGGTAGTGGAGCGATATCAGTCAACAATCAGATACTTGGTGAATAGAGGATAGAGTTTGGATCTCCAGCAAACTTTGATTTGGATTTTTACGCAACAATAGACCAAAGTAAATGAAATAAAAGGCAAATCTAAGTTATTGTTGCTCCTAAGAATTGAAAATACAAAGAAATGAGAAGCTCACCATCTTGGGAAGCTGGGAGCAAAACTACCAGGAGATAGCTCTGACGATTGTTGAATCACCTCCTCCGCCCTTCCTTCGCATCGCCAATTAGGAGTCCACTTCTTATCATGAAGGGAAAGCTCCATGAATGATTTTTGGGGAGAAAAGTAGGATTGGCAGGATTAATTTTAAAAAATGGTGAATGAGATATTATATACAAAGTTGCCTGAGATTCTCTCTTCATCTAGGTTTTTGATTGCATTGAGGGTTGACTAGTGCCAACTCTTGATCCGCATGAAAGATAAGAGGTAAGTGAAGAAATCACAAGAAGGAATCAAGAGTAGAAGAGATTTGTGTTGATTATAAAAATTTATCAAAAATGAGGCAAGCGTAATGAATAGGTCGATTCAAGAGGAAGGCAGGGAGTTAACCTAGGTCAACCAGGATTGCCTCATGTCAGACCCTATAAGACAAAACAGAAATGCAAATAGAAAGAAAAGGAAAATAAATTAGAAAGTGATTTTATAAATTAATTCTCAAAATAAGAATGTTGTTTATTATTTTATGTACTATTTTTATGTGAATTTTATTTATTTTTATCAGCCTATTTATTATATGTTAATTTTTAGAAGTATATTTATAGGTTTAAATACTCATGTATTATGTATTTTATTTTTGTTCTGTATTTTAGATTTTATTGTTTATGTATATAGTATAAATATTTGCACTATATATTTACATATTTTTGCTTTTTTCTGAATTCTATGTACGCTTAAATAAATAAGAGTATGTATAATATAGGTATAATATACCTATATAGTTTTTTACATTATCTTTTGAATGAATTTTTAATGGTCCCTTTCTATGTTTATATTTTTAATATGTTTTCAATAATCTTTACAAGTATTTAAGAAAATAAAAGAGTGAAAATATAAAGAATGAATTAAATGGATAAAAATATATGGGTATACAATGGGGATCGAAAATCCATCTTTTATATCTTAACTCTAATTTTAATAAAACCATTTTATGAAATAGATAATTTAATTTAGAGTACAATAAAATTGAGTTTGGTCAATTTTGAGTTCATATGGAGAAGATATTGATCTATGAATTTCTGTTTACGGCTTTTTCATCTATGTGTCCCACTCACTCTGTACATTATTTTCACTTGCAATTATTTTTTATATTTTCTATATATTAATGTGCACTTGTTTGGTTTTGAAATTTTTTTATTTGAAGTGTGTAAGAGTATATATAAATTAGTGCAAGTTTCAGATGTATACAATGTACTTGGGGACCTAGGGTATCTCGGTGTCTGTGTTATTTTATCTGTATTTATTTATCCTTATCTCCCCTATTTTATTACTTGTTAACCAAGTCAATATTGACTTAGCCTCAGGATTTAGGATCAGTCAGTATTTACAATACTTTCTTTATTTTTCTTTTCTTTTCTTTATTCATTTACTTTGTATTTAAATTCTAGGTTTTAAGCATTAGTTAAAGACAACGGTCAGTGTATTATTTTGTACAAGTTAGATATATTTTCATTAATTTAGCTAGGTTTCTAAAGATAAAATAAAGAAATAAAGGTGAATGAATGGGTATTCATCAAGAGGATCAGCCACTTGTGCTAGCGTCTCCTTGACTGCATCAACTCGACCTCGGATGTTATTGCTCTATTCTTTTTTATTTTATTCATTTTTTGTTTTTTCTCTAGTGGTGTTTCTCATTCTCATCGGATCAAGAACTATGCATGGAGTCGACTGACAGTGAGGAAGACTCGCCCACAGAAGCTTGACTTTTCCCCTTAGCTGAAGTAATCAGCTAGAGTGCTCTACCGCTCATGTGATTAACAACATTAGATAACATAAAAGAATTTATACCTAACTCAGGAAGTGGTGTTGCACTATGGTCTACATGCTCTTTTTGATGGAAGTTGTTGGGATTTGCCTCAACCTGCGCTGGTATGACTATCTTTGTGGCAGTGAGTTCGTTGAGCTTCTGGCTCATCTCTTTCATGTTCTTGATGAGCTGAGCCAACTAGTCCAGCGCAGTGTTCACTGAAGCTGTCTCTGAAGATTCTACAATTGATGGAAGCTGAAGCTAGAGGTAATGTGGATGTTGCTGGTAATTCCGAAAATGATGAGGAGGTAATTGCTGGTGTTGGTAATGAGGAGAAGAGAAGTGATTCAGATATTGATCAGCTAGCTGTTGTTGGTGGTATACATGGCTGGAGGTATGCTGATTGTTTGTGCTAGTATTGCGGTCTCTAGTTATTTCCTTAGTGTGGAGATTGCTAGGATTGATGCAGTGGAAATTCCACCCACCCTATAGTGGAATGAATGGCTAGATAGATGTGCTTTGACCCTGAGGTTGTCCTCTCAGACGGGTCGTAGATTATTTATTTCCCTACGTGACATTCACCTCTTGGATTTATGGAGGTTGTGGATAGAATGGCTCGGTATAAGCTCGGGGCTCTTGATGGTATACTACCATCTGTTGTTATGGTGATGATCCATGGTCGGGCGAATGCATGTAGTATATGTGTTGCACTGACTGGGGTGGCATGTGATTCTACTGATGGGATGGTTCCTTTAGTTCTACAGAATGCTTCGCTGGTTCCTTCACATATTGGCAGGCATGAATAGTGCTCACCGGAAGTTGAAGCTACTTTGAAATTTGATCTAGCTTGTACAACAATTTGGTTATTTGTTTGATCACAATTAATTTCTCTATGTCTTGTGATCCTTTCTCAATTATATCAACCTTAGAGAGATGCTTCCCAATGATGTTGAGGTTGGAACTCAAGTCTCTCTCTTCTTCATTGTATGATGCCACATTCGATGGCTTGTGCGGGACTAACGGGACTTTCTGAAACATCCGAGACGAAGATAAAGCGACTAAGCTGATCATCGAAAATCAGAGTGCGTAAATCGATACGAAAATCGAGTCATTGTGCAAAAGATAGAAGACGAATCAATTATAAAATTTGTATCCGAAACTCAAATTAACAAAACACACAAGAGATGTGTGCGTGTATAGTAGAGAGTTACGGGTCGAACACTGGGAGGCATATTGGATATGTGTCAAACTATCATTCTTAAGCAAGAGGATTCTGAATCAAAGAGTGTGCATGTCAAATAAATAAATTGCAACTTGGATAAATAAGAAACACAATCTTTGCAAATATAGTTCTCATTCAAATGGTTTAACCGTTCAGAGTAGCATCTAGTTTCCGATTAACAGTAATAAAACATGAAACAGATTGGATGCAAACAAGATAAGACTAGTGAATGCAACACAAACAAGAATATATCGAAACGATCGCAGAGCATAAGGTTATATAAATCAAACTTTGAGCGTGAAACGCATAGGGAATAAAACTGGAGTCCGAAAGAAATTATGACATCAAGTTTGTAGCTCCAAGTTCTCTCGAGTTATGATTCAGGAAATGAGGTTGTTTCAGATAGCACCCGGGGTTCTTGATCCGAAAGACATGCACCCCTTGTAGCGTTGGTTCTGGCAGCACACTCGTAGGAAAGTTCTGTAAATGCTTGTCATGCGAACGTTGTCGACTACTTCTCCATGGCGATGAAAGCTACTGCTGCAAATATATAGAACAGAATTACATCAAGAAGACAGTGTTGCTGCTAATCTAACGCGATCGAAAAGAATAGATAGGAAAGATGGTGACATCAAGACAGAACAAGGGAAATAACAAAATTAATTAAGAGCTTAGAAATCCAACAAAAAAACTTGAAAGAAAGATGAGCATAAGTTTGGAGAAGGAATCTCAGCCGCAGGTGAAGAGCTTCGTCCGAAGGCTTGGGTGTATGAGCGGAAGGAGGAAAGGTCGTTCTGTTGCAGCGTATTGGGATCCAACTCCGTGTAGTCCCGGCTGTCGATTTAAGTGCACTCCCTTGTCCTTTTATGGTTGACGCTTTCCTTTAGGTTTGAATTGCTCGCGTAAATCCCGAGCGTGATAACGATCATGGTTTCGGCTTCGAGCGTGCGGATATGCACCATTTGATTGAGATTCTTCATCCTGTCACAGATAAGAAAATAAGATACATATGTTATGTGCGGATTTGGAAATTAAAGCAAAACCAAAATTGGAAATCCAAGTCTGCATCGAGCACTAAAAACTCTTTCCAAAATAATCCATTAATCATGTGTAATTAGAATATGGGGTTGTCGTATGATCATTACGGCATCTATGCATGGAATAACACGTGATAGGAAGATCTCAAATCAATGGCTTCCTTCTTTGCGCACAACACTCCCGGAGTAACTACCGGTGGATCTTCGATTGGAGTGATATGGGTGCATAACTACGCTAATCTCGGCTGCAAAAACTTTGGTAAATAGTTATTGTTCTTATTTCGGTATCTTACAACCACAATTGGAAAGATCGCCATTCGATTCACGTTAGAAAGGATGGTATCAATAGGATTCGACTCGGATTCAATCGGGTAAAATTTCACATGTCGAGAGAGATGGCAAGTGTGTGAATGCTGTTGGGTTAAGCTTACGTGGGTCTTGGCAAAAAAAAGCCATGCAATGCATATCAATTGCATACACAGGTTACGTGCTTTTGAAAGAAGTTGGAAATTTTGTTGAAGGCCCTCGAAGTTTTGGTGCAAACATGTGTAGATGAAGCATGACATGTTAATTTACAACAAATCTTGAAATGCGAGCAAGGGAGAAACAATAATAACAACCACGAAGGTTGAGAGATAAGAATATGGAGGGTCAAGCTTTCCCCTTAGAATATAGGGGAAACAAATGAGAAGGCTGCCCAAAACAATTAGTCTGGGAAAGGGGTATGTGTTAGGTTCAGAAGCTAAACAAGAATATGAAATGCAGGAACCAACCGTACATATAGAGAATTAAGCTCAACTCAGTGATCACGTTGGATTTTGACAGATATGAAGATATGAGCAAAAATCATGTAAACTCGGTCCTTTAATGCTCACAAAAGATCATAAATGGTCAATGATAATGCAATGAATCGTAGATTCATCACCCCCTTATGCTTGACTCTTGCTAGTCCCGAGCAAGACAATTTACTGAAAAACAAACAACAAAATGAAAGAAAGAGACTCTAATCTTCTGAGGTTTCCCATTGAGTAAATATGTTTCATCCTTCTCTACCTAGCAATGGATGCGATATTGAATCTTGAACTAAGAATGAGGACGATTTATTGACATATAGTAGGGTGATGGATTCTCTAAAGATGGATGTCGCTTAGGTCAAACAACACCTGAGTATCAAATTGAGCTTATAATCCAATTGACATATGGATCCTCATTTGACATTATTTTAGACCATGATGAACGGTGTTGTTCTATAACTTGAAGTCTCCCAATTCGCCAAGTGTTCGGTCCGTGTGCAAGCCCAATATTCTCTTAGCACTGACACTAACTGCGGGAGGTACAACTTCCCTTCCAAGTCGGATCACCCCCGTTAGCTTTATTAATGATTTGGTTGGCATTTGTAAGCTTTATTGAGTAGGGTTCGACCATCTGCGTTCGAGATACGCCAACTCTGGCCCTACTGATGCCCTTTATCCACCTGCTCCTGTGGATTTTTAAACAGCCTCGACTATTAGCACTAGTTTGCTACCAATTCTGGCACTGCTTAGGAGTAGTGGAAGCATCTTTATTGTTAAAAGTAGAGCGTACTTACATTATGTGTGGAGGTATTTTAAAATACCTTCAATGTACAGATACTTTAGCTTTGCCAACTTAAAGATATAGCTGTTGGGGTCATGTTTCTCCCTTGGAAGGGCCCTACTCCCTAAGTATACGGGCCAAGAGTCATGGGTGTTAAGGGTTGAATACTTGTCTTTCTAGGATCCCTCAATTTGATAGAAGTGTCAAGTGTACTTGACCATGTTGTTCAGATGGTTTTATTCATGTCTAACAAGAGACTCAAGGTCATCTGGTTTCTAATCCAATTTGTCTCTCGGGTAATTAAGCTAAAGTAGCCTGAATAGCCTAAGTTACATCGACCTCTTGAGTTTCCTATATAAAGGTGAGATGGGGTCCTCAACACAAGTTCATGGTTCAAAATCTCATCACATGCTTGGGTAAAAAAATGAAGATAGATGTGCCCAAATGGAAAACAAGATAGATCGGAATGAAAAGATTTTTGGCTCAAAGATAAAGTTTTGGAAAAAATTTGAAAAATTTTGCATTTTTTTTTGTTTTTTTGTTAAACAAAACAAAAAAAATCGAACCAAGAGTTAGGAAGACTCGAGGAACCCTAACTACCCCCCTTATGCTTGTGATGTGCCGTGTCCTCATGGTGAACTATATCGAAGGTAAACACAATAGAGGACTCAGAATGTAGATGAGGCAAGGTGGTTTAGAGATCCAAGGTTCCATGCAAACTTTGAATTTTTTTTTTGAAAATATGCACAAGCTATGTACAAGGATGAACGAAGATGGGTGGAATTCTTTTTGATGGATTTTTTCTTCTTTTTTTTTCTTTTTTTTCCTTCTTTTTTTATGTGATTTTGGTGAAGAATGAAAGTGAATGGAGATATATACAAGTGAACGAGAGAGAGAGAGAAAAAATGAGAAGCAAAAGTTCGATGAAGAAGAAGGAAGAAGGGGGTGTCTGGATCACCCCCTTATGCTTATCCGTGACTTAGTCCCAAGGGACATAAGTTAGCATAATTGAGGTGCAGACACAAGATAAAAAGCTGAACAGAAATGAAAAAGGATAACTATGGGATGCCTCCCATAAAGCGCTACATTTTATGTCTGCAGCCAGACGTGAGTCACCCCTAAGGGTCAGTCAAGATCTCAGATGGAGTATTGGGTAGAGAGTAGATAGTTTCAATGAAAGGCTTAAGTCTCTGCCCATTAACAGTGAAGGTATGTTGAGTAGAAGGATCACAAATCTCGACGGCCCCCGAAGGAAAAACTGTACGTACAATAAATGGGCCGGTCCATTTAGACCTCAATTTACCAGGAAACAACTTCAGACGAGCATCAAATAATCAAACTTTTTGACCTGGCTCAAATGTCTTCCTAGAGATGTGCTTATCTTGCCAGACTTTGATTTTCTCCTTATAGATGCGGGAGTTTTCATATGCCTCATTCCTAAATTCATCTAATTCAATAAGTTGCAATTTTCTCTTTTCTCCCGCAGCCTCTAGGTTTAGATTGCATTCTCGAATCGCCCACATTGCTTTGTGTTCTATCTCAACAGGGAGATGGCATGCTTTACCATAAACCAGCCGAAAAGGAGACATGCCAAGTGGTGACTTGTACGCCGTCCTATAGGCCCATAGTGCATCTGTCAATTTCTGTGACCAATCTTTCCTATCTGGTCGTACAGTCTTTTGTAAGATCTTCTTGATTTCCCTGTTGGATACCTCGGCCTGTCCATTGGTCTGGGGATGATATGGTGTGGACACTTTGTGTGTAACCCCGTACTCAAATAACAACTTCCCAAATTGATGATTTGTAAAATGAGAACCTCCATCACTAATGATCGCACGTGGAACTCCGAACCGCGAAAAGATATTTTTCTTAATAAAATCCAAAACAACCTTATTGTCAGCGGTTCTTGTAGGAATAGCTTCCACCCATTTGGACACATAATCCACAGCTGCCAAGATATATTGAAATCCTTGTGAGGGTTTGAAAGGTCCCATAAAATCTATACCCCAGACATCAAAAATCTCCACAATCGATATGGGGTTTAGAGGCATCACATCCTTCTTGGACATTCCTCCTAAGGTCTGACACCGCTGACATGAAGAGGTGTACACATGAGCATCCTTATGCAGATTTGGCCAAAAGAAGCCACTCTGCAAGACCTTGGCAGCAGTTTTCTTGGCAGCAAAGTGACCGCCACATCTTGAACTATGGCAAAGGTTGAGAACACTCTGCATCTCATTCTCCGGAATACAACGTCTGATAATCTGATCAGCGCATATCCTAAACAGAATAGGGTCCTCCCACACATAATATTTGGAATCCGAAATCAATTTATCTCGTTGTTGCTTGTTCAAACTTTCTGGCATCTTGTTAGCAGCAAGATAGTTAACAATATTTGCGTACCATGGTAGGTGGGTTACAGATAACAACCTCTCATCTGGGAATGTGTCACTTAGTGGTGGGGACAGTGTCTGTGCATTAGATGTGAGTCGTGAAAAATGGTCAGCTACGACATTTTGTTTTCCTACTTTATCCCTGATCTCCAAATCAAACTCCTGTAAGAGGAGTATCCATCGAATGAGGCGAGACTTGGCATCCTTTTTCACCAAAAGATGTCGTAGTGCTATGTGATCTGAGTACACAATGACTTTTGAGCCTAAAAGATATGGTCAAAACTTTTCCAATGCAAAGACAATTGCCAGTAATTCTTTTTCTGTGGTGGTATAGTTCTTTTGAGCATCATCTAAGGTCTTACTGGCATAATGGATCACGACAGGTAGCTTGTCAATCTTCTGCCCTAGAACCGCCCCTACTGCATAGTCTGAGGCATCACACATGATCTCAAAGTCTTGGGTCCAATTGGGTGGTTGGAGAATTGGGGCTTGGGTCACCATATTTTTTAGAGTATTGTATGCCTCAAGGCATGTGCCATCAAAGTTAAACTCATGATCTTTGGCCAAAAGTTCAGTAAGAGGTCTTGCTATCTTTGAAAAGTCTTTTATGAAACGTTGATAAAAACCGACGTGACCCAAAAATGATCGAATCTGTTTGACATTTGTTGGGGGTGGCATTTTTGATATCAAATTAGTTTTAGCCTTGTCTACCTCCATCCCCTTTTTAGAAACAATGTGTCCAAGTACAATCCCACTGGTGACCATAAAATGGCTTTTCTCCCATGATAAAACCAAATTCACATCCACACATCTCTGGAGGACTCGATCTAAATACTCCAAACAAGAATCAAAAGAGTGTCCAAACACTGAGAAATCATACATAAATATCTCCATAAAATCTCCTACCATCTCAGTGAAAATCGCAAGCATGCATCTTTGAAAAGTGGCGGGAGCATTACAAAGTCCGAATGGCATCCTCCTAAAAGCGTACGTACCATAGGGGCAGGTAAATGTAGTCTTTTCTTGGTCCATGGGTTCAATGGCCACCTGATTGTAGCCCGCGTACCCATCAAGGAAACAAAAATATTCCTTGCCTGCCAATCGCTCAATTATTTGATCAATGAATGGGAGCGGAAAATGGTCTTTCTTCGTGGCTGTATTCAGTCTCCGATAATCTATGCAAATTCTCCACGAAGTGGTTGTTCTGGTTGGTACCAATTCACCTTTATCATTGGTGACAACAGTCAGCCCCGCTTTCTTGGGTACAACCTGAACAGGGCTTACCCATGGGCTGTCTGAGATGGCATAAATGATGCCATTATCCAACCATTTGATGATCTCTTTCTTTACGACCTCCCGCATATTTGGATTCAATCTTCTCTGCATTTCGCGGGAAGGTCGAGCCCCATCTTCAAGGTATATGTGGTGTGTGCAGTAACTAGGACTAATACCTCGGAGATCAGCAAGTGTCCAACCAATTGCCTTCTTATTCTTCCTCAAAACATCCAACAATCGATTTTCTTGGTTAATCGTTAGGTGAGCACTTATGATGACTGGTAAGGTTTGTTGCTCGCCTAAGAAGGCATATTTCAAATTCTCAGGGAGGGGTTTTAACTCTAAGTGGGTGTTGTCAGATAGATGTAAAGTGTTCTCAGATTCGATTAAGTCCTTCTCAGTATCACATGGGGTGGATAGGAGCTGATCAAGATCGGTGCTTAGCTCCTCTAATAATGGGTCATGGTCTTCAATTGGAGATTCTTCTATAAGTCCAGTGTTCAGACATGCTTGGATAACTTCTTCCTCAATCAAATCCAATTGTTGACAAGATTCAATGTATCCACAATTCTCCTCTTCTTTTTTCTTTTGTAAAGGTTTCATCACATCAATTTCTATCTTCTCGTCTCCCAAAGAAAATTCAACGGTCCCTTTTTCACAGTCAACATGAGCCTTAGCAGTTGCTAAAAATGGTCTTCCTAATATGATTGGAGTGTGGCTTAGCTTTTCAGGAACTTCCATGTCCAAGACCAAGAAATCAACCGGGAAGTGGAAATCCTGAACCTTGACTAAAACATCCTCTAACACTCCTCTAGGTCTCTTGACCGAGTGGTCTGCTAGTTGGAGTGTAACTGGTGTGGGCTTTAGTTGACCTAGGTGGAATTGGTCAATCAATGATGTAGGGATAAGGTTAATAGATGCTCCGAGGTCTAAGAGTGCATTCTCAAATAATGTATCACCAATTTCACATTGAATCATTGGGGCTCCGGGATCACGTCGCTTTTGGGGCAAGTGATGCAAGATGGCATTGGTGGTCTCTTGGGTTAGAATGTGACGCTCGGGTGTTTGGTTCTTGGACTTTGTATTCCTCTTGGGTGTGCAGATTTCTTTGAGGAATTTAGCATAAGCTGGAATGTGTTTGATGGCATCTAGTAGTGGGATGCTAATCTGTACTTGCTCAAACACTTTGAGGATTTCCTCATTTGAGGCCATTGAGCTCTTTTTGGAATGGAGTTTCTTTAGTGCCTCAGGGAAGGGAGCTGGTATGGTGTGGGCAGATGGCGAGTCAGATATACAATCGTCTTCACCTAAGATCTCTTCAGTTTGGTCCTCAATGTGGTCTTTCTTTTCTTTTTCCTTCCATTTTATTTGCGGTGGGTCTTGCGTGGTAGTCCCACTCCTAAGAGTTACGGCATGGGCACTAGCATTGCTACTTGATCCAGCTCCATTATTTTGTTGTGCTGAATTTTGAAAATTGTGAGGAGGTCTTTGGTTGGGGTATTGAAATCCTGTTGGGGTGATTTGCATATTCCTTGGGTTTGGAGTAGGTTGTGAAGGTAGAGTTCCTTGTGTGGGTTGGAATGAACTTTTCAATTGGGTCTCATTCTGTCTCTTCAATGCTTGTACTTCTCTTTGCAATTCAGTCATCATCTTGGCCAGCATATCAAAACGGTCCTCTGAAGTAGTGGGTTGTGATCCTTGGGTTGTATGTCGGGACTCAGGTTGGGGTGGTGGCTTTTGTTGGTGAAATCCTTGCCCTTGGTGTTGGTCTTGACCTTGTTGTTTCCATGAGAAATTTGGATGTGAGCGCCAGCTTGGGTTGTATGTATTTGAGTGTGGATCTCCTTGAACCCAGTTGGCATTCTCATATGGTTGAGGTGGTGTCTCAGAAGGGTGAGGTGGGTGATGAATCTCGGATTCATCACTCTAAGTCTCATTAATTAGGCTCAAGTCCCTCAAGATCAACTGCATTTCTGCATTTATTTCACATAATTAACATCCGGGCATGATTGCATAAGAATTGCATTTTAGCATTAATTTCTGCATAAAATAAGAAGCCAAAAGTCCAAGCCAAAAATTGACCTGTAAATAGCCTAACTTCCCCTATTTTTAACTCCTTCATGCTGACACCGCATACCACAAACTCACTTCCACTGTGTACACATCACTAACATGAATAAATGAAAAATACAAAAAAAATAATTAACCCAGGTAAGTGGACCAAAAACCCAAACCCTAGTTTCAGGATTTTCGGACTAAAAGCCACATATCTTCCCCATCCAGTGTCCGATTTGATCCTACTCACTTTTGAACTAATGCACATTCAATTATCTTCAAAACAAGACCAAGTTCAAGTGAATCGGAGCTCGTATGTGAAAGTTGGGTTTTGGGGCCTCTTTTGTACATTGTATTTTCGCGGCTTTTTGACCTGTATTTTATGTGTATATTTTCTTTATTAATAAAAATCCAAAAAAAATTAGATTAAGGTCTCTTTTATTTATCTTTGAGTTTTCCTTATTTTTCCGGATTTTTATCGTGTTTAAAATTGACAAAAAAATTAGAAAACCCAAAAATCAAGGTATTCTATGTACATGGGATACCCCAAAAATTCACTTTTCACATTTGACCGAATTTGGCTTTGATGTCTTCATGAAAGTTGTAGATCTCGTCGAGACGAGCATTTTTCGTGAAGGAACTTTTTCGATCCAAAGTCATTTGCTATTTTTTAGAGATTTTAGAAATCTTTTATTTCCGGATTTTTCTGGTGCTAACACGTGGCAGCCCCAGAGGCCGCCACGTGTCAGCCACTTTTCGCCTTTTTATTATATCGTTTTTATTTAAAAAAATTAAAATTAAAAAGCCATCGCACGTGCGAGGCACGTGCCCCCAGGCACGCGCCAAGCACGTGCGCGCCCTTACCCCCTTCCTCGCCACGTGGCGCATAATTGGCCGTCCGATCTCGGCCGATCGGACGGCCGCTGCGCGTCACCCCCAACCTCGCGCCCGCCGCCCTTCCCTTCGCAATTGTCGCCGATCCCCCGCTATCTTCGCCAACGGCCAACCTCCTCCGCTATATTCGCGCGCCGCCGCTCTCCTAAAAGCCCGCAACCAACCACCGGAGCCCTTCTCCCCATCTACCCTATATAAGCACCATCGCCGGCCCCCCAGACCTTCATCCGCCGATCTTCACCCTAGGAAGGCCTCCGAGGTGGTGACAGCCCTCCGCAACCTTGCTCTGCCGGCGTGATCCGAAGCCCCCCACCCCCTCGGTGCTTCGTCGCAGCAACCCATCACCGCTGCTCCGCTCCGGCATCTCCGCCGTCGAGCCTTCGTCTCCAGGTATTTCTCCCTCTCTCTCTCTCTCGCTCTACCTCTCCGCTCTGCGCTCCTCGCCCCGCTCGGAGTAACCCTTCCTCTCCGCTTCACCTTCGCATCTCATCCTCCGCCCTCGCCACCGCACCATCCCATCATCGGCCCTCCGCTTCGCCAACGCTGCCGAGCTCCGGCCAACGCTCCCGCCTCGACTCCAGGGTCGTCTTCGACGTCACCTTCCTCCGGCTTCATCGACAACCGCAGCGGCCCAGCAACGACCCTCGTCATCAGCACCTGGGCTGCTACGCCGCCTCACCAAAGCAGCCACCCGCTCGACATCAACAGCCCACGGCCGTGTGTCGGCCGTGCAAGGAGACGTCACCGACCGGCACCACCATCTTCGTCGCCACTTCTTCGACACGCCAGCTCCGCCGCACAGATCCTCCAGCAGCCGGTCGACGCCATCCCTCTCCTTCTT
Organism: Ottelia alismoides; assembly: GCA_037367405.1. NCBI lineage: Eukaryota > Viridiplantae > Streptophyta > Magnoliopsida > Alismatales > Hydrocharitaceae > Ottelia > Ottelia alismoides. The sequence goes on from JAZKJV010007113.1 coordinate 340,515, forward strand.
CACCAGCAGCTTCGAGCCGCGCCGACCGCCTCCGCTACCGGTGCTCCTACGCCAAGCACCAGCAGCCCACCGGCGAGCTATCGTCACCAGCCCAGCCGCGCTCACCCTCCGGCAGCCTGCTCCGACTTCATCAGCCGGGCACGAGGCCCGAGACCCCCGCGCACGTGCGAGGAACGTGCGCCCGGGGGGACGTCAACACACGTCATCAAACCCAGGGGGTCACGTGCTGCGCACGTGACCTGAGGGTAAATTGCAGAAGACCCCCCGGAACCCCTTTGATTCACGCGCCAGTCCACCTTCTAGAGGGCACGTGCGGCGCACGTGCCCCACTGGAAGAATTGCAGAATCACGCCCTTACTTCTGGTAATTAATTTTAGGTCCCCCCTTGCATTATTTTTATTTATTCAGTTTGCATCTGTACCCCTGTCTTTGTCATCCATTATAGACCTCTACATTGCATCATTTTATTTATTTAAAATAGCATTTTGTTCATCTCTCAATCCTCTACATTTTGACATGCTGTGGATATTTTTATGAAATACGGTTGATTAATAAATAATTATTTTGTGGAAATTGAGATATTTTACCCAATCTGTGCTCAGAAATTCATAGTTAATTAACCGTTGCTTTAAAAATTCCCTAAAAATCACGTATCGTAGAGATTAATTTGATTAACATTGTGCTCAAAAATCTTTGCATTTGCATGCATTATTTGCCCTGCAAAAATCATTTTGTGCATTTCAATGTTTGATTTTTAATAGGTATTAGACCCCACATTTTCGAGATTTAGGATTTTTTTGGGATCCATTACTTAGTGATAGATCTTAGATAATTTTAGTTCTCGAAAATAAGTAGGTTTAATATTTATTAAAATTTAAATATTGAAAATCATTCTGTTTGCAATTAAAAATTCGTAAAAAATTCATATTGCATCTAAAAATTACAAAAAAATTACAGTGCACTCATTTCATCGTCATTTACATTGTAGCCAAGTTTCGTATTTTTCGGACACCGTTTGAATGTATTTGATATTTTAGTCCCTAAAATAGGCCGAACTTGCATTTTCCATCTCATATTGCATTGAAAAATTCCAAAAAAAAGACGGTTGTTTTGTATGGGAAAGAAGAAAAGAAAATGATCCTCAGCATCGCATCGAGTAGATCTAAGATCGAATTTGGGAGAATAGAAATGCGGGTCTAGGGTGGTCCCCCCGCAAAATCATAGACCGCCTTGAAAACCGAACTCAAAATTGGATAGACATTAATCTAGGTTGTTCCTTTGCCTCCTTGTGATCGACCTTGGGACTTGCCCAAGTAAAATAAACATAAAAACCACTTGATTAAATTTGATTAAAAATTGTGGTTATTTCTTGACTGTTTCCGATTGCCGCCTACAACGAACGACATACAATAATTTCACGCACGAAGATTAAAAACGATTTCTTATCGCGGCTTTTGCGGACACGTCAGATGGCGCCGTTGCCGGGGAGGCAAACGGCTTAGTTTTGTTTTGAAAATTTTTGTTCGGTTTTCCGAATTCGGGTAGTCTGACCCCCGAATTTTTCATTGTAAATCCCATTTTATTTCTTGTATTTATTTTTCAGCATTTCTTTCATTTATTTTATTTTTGATTATTTTCTGAGTCACTCTCTTAAAATCTCTCTCTTATTTTTTCTTGTGAGGTACCTGGCGCACGTGGAGCGGTTTTTCAAGGAACCAACGCATCTTCACCGACACCCGAAGAAACCGTAATTAAATTAAGATCGAGTCGAGTCGTGAGAGAGAGTAGAGTCTAGGTTTTTAATTTCTGCATTTTTATTTTCTGCTCATTTATAGCGGTGTCCGTTTGGACTCTCGCGTGTGTACAAGGACATTGAACTTTATTTGTGGTGTGTCGTGGCCTGTTTCACTCTCCGGAGAGGGTGGGGCCCGACTTGAGTGGTGATAAACCGCGAAATCGGCCCTTTAATAATGCTAAATTAGCACATGTAATCATCATCGTAGTCGGGCCAATTTTGGTCATCAAAAAGATCCCCTCATTTAAATATATGTTATGGTCAATCAAAATGAGATGATCGTATTTATTTTTTACTTGGTAAGATACCAAGGTCGAACTCAGGGACACGAGCCTCTCTCGTATTAATCAGATTTAAATGTGTTTAATTAAGTGTTGAAATTAATCATATAGGTCAAATGATGCAAAGACACAACAATTAAAAATAAACATGCATTTTTTATCCATTTTTTTATCATGCAAGTAGATGCAATGCAATGCAATGGGGATATGCCCTAAATAGAGAATAATGAGCAAAAGTAAATACGAGTTAATTTCGAGTTCCTTAAAAGAAAAAGGCCGATGTGATGAATAATATAAAGAAAGGGCATCATATTGGGCTCAAGTAGACACAATCTCTATAAAATAATACATGACAAAATTATTGTGTCCAAAACAGTAATCAAGCATGCCATTAGAAAGAGCATCACACTAGCTTTAAAATGAAACTGAAATCATCTTAATCGGATAAACAGAGCTCAAGATATTCAACAAAGAAAGCAAGGGCATAACTGAAATACAACATGAAAAGATAACTACAAAAAGGTCCCTGGGAGGGACTAAAATGCAATTAAAATAAAGACGAGTCCTTCCCTGTAATTTACCCAAACACGCGGGGACCTTTCTGCAAATATGGAGAAGTTCGAGGGCTCCTCCGCAAATTACCCAGAAAGCACGCGCCTGGCACGCGCCTTTTCTAGGCTCGGACGTTGGCTCGGGATCAACGGAGGTTCGTAGTTTCTTCGGCGCAGGCTCGGAAGTTCCGAAGCTCGATGCAGGCTCGGCCAAGGCTCGGCCAATCCAAGCCTCTGGCTCGGTGGCTGAGGCTCGGGGGTTCTCTGGTGTTGCCACGTGTCTAGGCATGGACCATTCGATCGTGGTGATCGAATGGCTCTAGGAGTCGGCGACGTGGCCGCCGGGGCGCCATTAGATCAGAAGGATCCAACGGCATCTGGAGAAAGCTCGGGATGATGGCGTGGCTGAATCTGAGCCGTTGGATCTAGATGATCCAACGGTCGCTGCTATCCCATCTTCATCCTCGACTGGTGGCGGGGCCCGAGCTCCGGCGAAGAAGCTCTTCCTCCGCCGCTCTGTCCTGGGCCCTGTGGTGGTCACCCGATGCTCCTGAAGGGTCGTCGAAGAAGAAGGGAGCTCAGGCGAGGTGTCTGGCTTCTTGGTTCGAGTCGCCGGAGCGCTGATGTCGAGGGTGATCTTGATGAAGTTTGCGCCGGCGAGCGTCCGGCCATTGAAGCCTCTCGTTGACCTGCATGGTTAGGGTGTAGCCGAAGCGAACAAGAAGTGCGTGCGTGCGTGAGTGGACTGTGATGGGAGCTCATCGGGGACGGAGAAGGCGGAGAGCTCGGAGCTCCTCCGCCGCGGATGGCGGAGGAGGTGGGTCGGACGTGTAGAGGTATGGAGGAGCTGGGAAGATGGTGCGCGGTGAAGGGGGAATGAAGGCGGAGATAACTGGGTGGTCAATGGAGGGGAAGAACGGCCGGAGTGACCGAGAAAAAATCGAAGAAATTAACTAAAAATACAAAGAAAGAAGACGAAGCTTACCTGGTCGGAGGCGGATCGGAGGGCTTGGGCTGGAGCTCTAAGCGAGCTCCGGGTCTTCGCAACGTACTGGGCAGCCTCCCCAGCGAGCTCGGGCGGCTATAGGTCGCCGCAACTCCGCCGTCGAAGGTGGAGGGTCTCACCAGGAGCCTCGTCGTCTTCGCTCTATCCGACCACCTCCCCCTGTCACTGGGAGGTGGCGGAGGGCTGGGTGAGGCCCCATGTAAAGATGGACGCGTTGATTTGTCGGAGGGGCGAGGTATTTGAAGATGGAAGTGGCGGAGCCGATGGTGGGCGGTGTGGTTTCGAGGGGGAAATGGGGACGACTGGAAGGGAGTTATGGGTCGTGGAGGTGTGCGCGAGGGTCGTGGATGATGGAGGAAGACCTAGGGGCAGTTGGCGAAGGGTGAGGTAGTCGGAGGTGGTGGAGAAAATGGGAAGGGGACGAGTGGGACACGAGGTGGAAATCGTGGGGAGAAGGGGTCTGACGGGAGGTTGACGATGATGCCTGGCCGTTGGATCTGGGGATCCAACGGCGGGAATTTAGGCGCGGAGTGACGGCTGTGATTGGATCTGAGGCGGCGCAATCGAAGGGCGGATGGAAGCGCCACGTGTCGGGATGGGGGCGCGGCGCGAATGGAGGGTAGAGATGGAGAGTGGGAGGTGATCGAACGGCTGAGGATAACGAGTGGGTTGAGCGGCTGTGATGGAAGATCCAGGACGCGATCGAAGGGCGCATATCGCGCCACGTGGCACGCTCTGGTTCTGAGCGCTAACGTGCGGTTTAGATGAGAAGGAGTGGAAGATCGGACGGCCGAGGTTTGGAGCGGATGTGGAAAAGATTCAACCGTTGGATCAGAAGAAGATCCAACGGTCCCAGAAGAAGGCGGATGGTACAAGGGGAACGGGCCACGTGGCTCGCCCAGATTGGGCCACGTGGCCCAACCAGATTATTCCTTGGGTTTTTATGACTTTTGAGGGCCCTATTGGCCGAATTTGAGAAAACTCAAAACATGAAAGTTGTAGATCTTGACGAGATCTACAAGTTTCATGTTGACCAAAACTTGAAAAGAGATCAAACAAGGCCCCGAAATATTTTTGAGGGTATTTTTAAGTCAAAAAAAACCACGAATTTTGTTTTGCCATTTTTTTGTGATTTTTAATTTATTTAGGACTCTGTTAACTATTAGACATTAACAGGGAATTATTGACAAAACCTTAAGCAAGGGGGTTAATTATAGACAATAAAGATGATGAAACTGAGGTTCATCACCCCCCTATACTTAAACTATGCTCGTCCTCGAGCATCAAAAAGAATGACTAAGTTGGATTAACCCCCTTGTGCTTGTGAATACAGGATCTAATCTGATCAAGTTGACTCGGCTTCAGAGATCCAAAATTTTAGAGTTCAACCCAGCCTTAATCAAGAGGCTTCCAATTCCTCTACTTCTCTAGACTCTCTCTGATGTACATATAAACTAAAGGATATGAGTTTAGTGTTGACTGCAATTCTGAGAGTAGAGTCAATTCGTCACCCAAAATCTTGGTCCAAGAAAATCTCCTAAGGATCCAATCCTCAGCACTAGGGAATAAATCAAATCTTGCATTCAGTCTACCGTCTCTTTAGTTGTCAGACTTAGAAAATGTGGATGACAGGCCAGAAAATGGAGGGCATGGGATTGTGTCAATTCTTCTCTCCCTCTCATTGGAACAAGGATTCTCTCTAGTGCCTTTTACGCAACAAATTTTTTTTTTTTTGGTGTTGATCAGTGCGTCCGTCAAGAGAAGTTGGAGCCGTCTGCACTTGTTTTCCTGGGAGTACACCGGGGTGTGTCTTTTTTGAGTATCTATTATACCTTCTACACCCAGACTTGTAGCATTTACGATGCAGAGCCCTTTTTTGGTGCTCGCCCGACTCCTGGTCCTAATAGCGGTGGTCCAAGTGGACACTTTGAAAAGTTTGGGAGCGCTCGCCTTTGGTGGAAGCTCTTTGATATGTAACTTTGTGGAATGAGAGCTTTTCTTTGAATTTCATTGACTTGTAGTATTGGTGGCTAGCTCCACTGCTTTTACCAAGAGTTGGCGCACACTGATCAACATTTTTTTTTTATTTTCACACCCAGGCACTTAGGTTAATGTCAAGAGATTAGTATAAGAATCAAGTTCTCATACTGGCTAATATTGCTGACACTCAGGTTTCATGAAGCCTCCAAAGATTTTATCCCATCCTCGAGCATCATTAGATCAAATCCAAATTCGACTCCCTCATCCCAATCCCTCAGGTGAAAAATCAACTCATCTCAATCAAAACCGCAGTCGTGCATGTGATGTGCTGATCATATTCTTTATGTCTGAGACTAAGCATGGAATATAGCATGCAAATCTAGAAACCTAGGGGAATATGGATGATTAAGTCTAAGACCCTGATGGCTAAGGCTGGTTAACCTAAAATCTCAAAGACTTCTAAAAGCTAAGTCTTCTTGACCAATTCAGATCCCGGGTGAAAGTGTAATTGTAGAGGACTAATCCAACTTCTTCATTCAAGACACTTTTTTTTTTAAACTTCAAGAGATATTAGAACTTCCTAAGCTCAATTGAGCATCCGCGGTTCAGCCAGTATGGATGTAAGTACAGGCCGAAGCCCGTTGCTTGAGGACGGGGCCTTGCGCGATGTCCTCTAAACCATCCAATCTGCTAAGGGCAAACCCTCACTGAACGTGGCTGACTTAATTGGGCTTAGTTAGTCATTAATAGCTCCTAATGGTTTTTAGGGTTTTCTGATTTTTATGGATTTTAATACAAGAGTTAAAACACAAGTTAGACTCTACTTTCCTTGAAAAAGAGATGGCGATTTTTTTCAAAATTATGTCACACAAAATGAAAAATTTTCAAAACATTTTCAAAAATCATTTTCGAAAATATTTCTATAAAATAGTGTAACATAATATCGAAAAACCGCGAAAATCCTTTGAGTTTTCTTAGTCCAATGAATTTTACCTTAGTCAAAAAGTTTTTAATTTTTCAAATTTTTCAGATTATAGCTAAAGTAAATATACGGTATATACGGTATACCCCCCTATACTTAAACTTTGCTATGTCCTCATAGCACTAGATGTTACAAGAACATAGGTCCATTTAAATATAGAAGAATATACGGGACATAGAGGGGCTCCCCCTATACTTAGGTTAGAAATAACCTAAGTATAAAGGCAAGAAAAGATGAGTAGAGAAATCACAGGGACTTGGGTCCCCCCTATACTTAGGCTGAGATTAGCCTAAGTATAAAGATGGGATTTGATGTTGGAAGAGACCTAAGGTGAACGAAGAAGAAGGATGAATATACAAGTGAGCGGCTGAATCTTCGGAGATGAAATGGAGTGTCTTTGGATTTTGGGGTGTGTGTAGCAAACATGGCTCAATTCAAACAAGCAAACCCATAGTTTCACCAACTCACACATGAAACCAACCAAGGTTGGTTAATTATCTTGTCCATTTTATTGGTGATAAAACATTAAATATTTACGCGAAGAAAATGTGAATCAAGGCATAGCGCGGGTGTTGCTCTCCCAAAACCGTATTTTACTCCATTTTAGGTTGACTTGCAATTAACAGTCCCAATTTTATTTAAATATTATCACTGAATTAAGGTTAGCACATCAATCAGAAAATCATCGTCTACCGTTCATTCCATTTTCCATTTATCCTAGGTGATCAATCTAGAAAAATGAAAGCCGAGGAAAACATGTATTCGATGAAGAAAAACACGATCGAGGCAAAGCGAGAAATCATGCAGTGATTTGACGATAAAAGCCGCGAAAAATCTGGGGCCGTTTTGAAAACCAAAAATCAAACATGTATGCAAGTCGAAAAGCCGCACCTAATCATGCATCTATTAGCGGTGATTAATCTTCATGAATTTTAGCTAAGTGATGCGAAATTATGTGCGTCTTCATTTGAAGTGTGTCTTAACCTACGATCAAGCACATAAGAAATGGAGAAATTAAAATGTGCTCGGAGAGCCACGTGCCTAATCCTAGTCGACACTCAAGTGGGGACGATCCCCACACAACCACGATCGTTCGATTACATACGCGAGTCTTCGATCGAAGGCCGCTGTAAAAGACGAATTATTAAAAATGCAACAAAAATGCGAGATATTTTTTTTCTTTTCTTCCTCCTTTGCTCCAAGCATGCTTTTGCGGCTCCTCGCAGCGGGGAGTATCCTGCTCCTCGCCTCCTTGATCCGTCAAGGGCCCTGCCACAAAAGCAATAGTTAGATATCATAAAGGAAAGAAAAATTTTATATGCAAAAATATGTGACCATTTAACCTATAAAAAGATACACTAAATTAAACATACAAAAAATCCAAAAAATAAAAGAAATGAGCCGTGTCCCCGACAACGGCACCATTTGATAAACTGCGAAATCGGCCCTTTAATAATGCTAAATTAGCACATGTAATCATCATCGTAGTCGGGCCAATTTTGGTCATCAAAAAGATCCCCTCATTTAAATATATGTTATGGTCAATCAAAATGAGATGATCGTATTTATTTTTTACTTGGTAAGATACCAAGGTCGAACTCAGGGACACGAGCCTCTCTCGTATTAATCAGATTTAAATGTGTTTAATTAAGTGTTGAAATTAATCATATAGGTCAAATGATGCAAAGACACAACAATTAAAAATAAACATGCATTTTTTATCCATTTTTTTATCATGCAAGTAGATGCAATGCAATGCAATGGGGATATGCCCTAAATAGAGAATAATGAGCAAAAGTAAATACGAGTTAATTTCGAGTTCCTTAAAAGAAAAAGGCCGATGTGATGAATAATATAAAGAAAGGGCATCATATTGGGCTCAAGTAGACACAATCTCTATAAAATAATACATGACAAAATTATTGTGTCCAAAACAGTAATCAAGCATGCCATTAGAAAGAGCATCACACTAGCTTTAAAATGAAACTGAAATCATCTTAATCGGATAAACAGAGCTCAAGATATTCAACAAAGAAAGCAAGGGCATAACTGAAATACAACATGAAAAGATAACTACAAAAAGGTCCCTGGGAGGGACTAAAACGCAATTAAAATAAAGACGAGTCCTTCCCTGTAATTTACCCAAATGCGCGGGGACCTTTCTGCAAATATGGAGAAGTTCGAGGGCTCCTCCGCAAATTACCCAGAAAGCACGCGCCTGGCACGCGCCTTTTCTAGGCTCGGACGTTGGCTCGGGATCAACGGAGGTTCGTAGTTTCTTCGGCGCAGGCTCGGAAGTTCCGAAGCTCGATGCAGGCTCGGCCAAGGCTCGGCCAATCCAAGCCTCTGGCTCGGTGGCTGAGGCTCGGGGGTTCTCTGGTGTCGCCACGTGTCTAGGCATGGACCATTCGATCGTGGTGATCGAATGGCTCTGGGAGTCGGCGACGTGGCCGCCTGGGCGCCATTGGATCAGAAGGATCCAACGGCATCTGGAGAAAGCTCGGGATGATGGCGTGGCTGAATCTGAGCCGTTGGATCGAGATGATCCAACGGTCGCTGCTATCCCATCTTCATCCTCGACTGGTGGCGGGGCCCGAGCTCCGGCGAAGAAGCTCTTCCTCCGCCGCTCTGTCCTGGGCCCTGTGGTGGTCACCCGATGCTCCTGAAGGGTCGTCGAAGAAGAAGGGAGCTCAGGCGAGGTGTCTGGCTTCTTGGTTCGAGTCGCCGGAGCGCTGATGTCGAGGGTGATCTTGATGAAGTTTGCGCCGGCGAGCGTCCGGCCATTGAAGCCTCTCGTTGACCTGCATGGTTAGGGTGTAGCCGAAGCGAACAAGAAGTGCGTGCGTGCGTGAGTGGACTGTGATGGGAGCTCATCGGGGACGGAGAAGGCGGAGAGCTCGGAGCTCCTCCGCCGCGGATGGCGGAGGAGGTGGGGTCGGACGTGTAGAGGTATGGAGGAGCTGGGAAGATGGTGCGCGGTGAAGGGGGAATGAAGGCGGAGATAACTGGGTGGTCAATGGAGGGGAAGAACGGCCGGAGTGACCGAGAAAAAATCGAAGAAATTAACTAAAAATACAAAGAAAGAAGACGAAGCTTACCTGGTCGGAGGCGGATCGGAGGGCTTGGGCTGGAGCTCTAAGCGAGCTCCGGGTCTTCGCAACGTACTGGGCAGCCTCCCCAGCGAGCTCGGGCGGCTATAGGTCGCCGCAACTCCGCCGTCGAAGGCGGAGGGTCTCACCAGGAGCCTCGTCGTCTTCGCTCTATCCGACCACCTCCCCCTGTCACTGGGAGGTGGCGGAGGGCTGGGCGAGGCCCCATGTAAAGATGGACGCGTTGATTTGTCGGAGGGGGCGAGGTATTTGAAGATGGAAGTGGCGGAGCCGATGGTGGGCGACGTGGTTTCGAGGGGGAAATGGGGACGACTGGAAGGGAGTTATGGGTCGTGGAGGTGTGCGCGAGGGTCGTGGATGATGGAGGAAGACCTAGGGGCAGTTGGCGAAGGGTGAGGTAGTTCGGAGGTGGTGGAGAAAATGGGAAGGGACGAGTGGGACGCGAGGTGGAAATCGTGGGGAGAAGGGGTCTGACGGGAGGTTGACGATGACGCCTGGCCGTTGGATCTGGGGA